>CAMZMU010000107.1:47592215-47692784 GCA_947311845.1 Poa pratensis | reverse complement strand
CCCCGGGCGAACTCCGTCGACGGCGTCGCGCGGGCGCCTGCTGCGCACCGCGCAAGGTCGGCGCCAAGCGTCGCGCGGCGTCGGCAGCGGCACAAAAGGGGAAGAAGGGGAAACCGGGTGCAAAGCGGGTGAGGAAAGCGGCGGCCCGCCTCCGCCCATCCAAGCGCCGCCGCCACCCGCCCTTCCAAGCGCCGCCGCAACCAGAAGCGCATCTGCCACCCACTGCCTCCGCCCTTCCAAGCGCCGACGCAACCGGAAGCGGAGCTGCCACCCGCGACGCGCCCATGGTGTTTGATCAAATGCACACAAGGTATGAAATTTTTTCCTTTTCTTTTTTGTTGTTGATTCTATGAAATGTGCGTATATGTGTAGCAAAATTGTAGTTACTTTCACCTTTGTAGTTTGGATGATGATGCATACTTGTCAACCATGGGTGTTGGATCCAACACTTCTCAATGGTCTCAAAACAATGAAATTCATGATGAGGATCATGAATATGAGGATATGGATGAGGATGGTGAGGGTTTGGAGGAGGCACCGAAAGAAGGGGGCGGCAACTATAGCACAAAAGAAGATGTTTTGCTATGCAACGCGTGGTTGAATGTGTCCTTGGATGCCTCCGTTGCGACGGCCCAAACTTATAACACATATTGGGATAGGATGAAGGTGTACTTTGACACACGCAACAAGAGTGGCGTTGAGCGTAGCAATAAATCTCTTCGTTCCCGGTTGTCGTTGATAAACTCCGATTGTCAAAAGTGGTCGGCGTGTTTGACGGCGGTTGACTCCATCAACCCAAGCGGCACAAATGTGGATAGGGTAAGTGGCATTTCTTTGTGTGGCAATTTCATTGTTGCTTTCTTACTTTCACCATTTGTGTGTTAACTTGTTCTCTTGTATGGTTCTATGTGTAGCTCAACATTGCACAAGGCTTGTTTCGAGGGAAGATAAGAAGGGGAAGAATTTGCAAGGCGAAGAGAGGAAGACCTTTTGTGATGTCTCATTGCTACGATGTGTTGCAGGATGAAGAAAAGTGGAAGAAGCGTGAGGGCTTACTAGATGTGCCAAGCTATCCAAACATTGAGCAACTCGTCACAAAGTTGGTGATGATGATGAAGAGGGATCAAGCGATGGCACGAAGAAGAGGAGCCCTACACCAAACTCGGTTGCCTACTGATAATCCCCAAGAGCAAGGAATCACTATAGCACAATTCGATAAGTATTTGAGTGTCGAACCCACGAGGAGAGAAGGTAAACTATCTATTCTCTAAAGCCCTATAACCTCTTATATGGCCGTTTATGCAAAGCAATAAGTTTAAATATAAAAGGAACTAACTAATGAAAGCAAGTGGTGTGGAATGGGTTTATCTAGTAACAGGTTTCTCAATTAAGTTTCAAACGCAAGTTTCTTAGAGCAAGTTTCTCTCAGCAGTTTTCTCAAGCAGGTTCCTCAAAGTAGCAAGTAGCAAATATCTCAAGTAGCAAATATCTCAAGGGAGCACTATTCTAGCAATTGTTATTTCATTCGTGTGGTTGTCACAATTAGTGAAGCACATGTTTCAGTCTTAATTGTTTCTTCTAGAAGGAGCCATAATAGGTGTAGCCAAGTAAATGAACTAAAACCCCTTATGATAGTTCTTATGCCAAGTAAATGATTGCACAAGAGTTATTAAGACATAAAAGTCCCACCATAGCCTTAAGTTCTAAGGTCCCCTAATATATCCCCCATAATGTAACTTCAAGTCTCAGACCACGGTTTCTGTCTTAGTACTCCGACCCGTCCTACTCAATCCATTACACTACGGTGATCACCTTACATGCATTCCCCAATATATGCGTGCACTCATACATTGTACATCAAGACAATCATAAAAGATAACAAAACTTGTATGCAACCAATCAACGAACTATTTCACTATTGCCATGAACAAATCACTTCTCAAACGTAGATGGGGAGACACAATAGATCAAGGGAATAGTATATTGCATCATACATCATGTTTGCCTGCAAGAGTTTACAGTGGAGAGATGGAGATGATCTTGCTGTAGATGTTGATGATGAACACGCCGGAGGGGGTGGAGCCCTCCGGAGGTGATTCCGGCGGCGTTTCCCCCCTCCGATCTTCTCCGGCGGCAGCCTTCTGACTCTCTGTTTCGGGGTTTTGTGTTTCTCCGCCGCCTCCTCTCGAAACTCCTCGGGGGACTATTTTTATAGTCGGTTTTAGGTCAAGACGAAGTCGGTGGAGAAAAGATCGACGACAACGGAGCATCGAGGCTCCAGAAGGTGGGCCCCACGCGGCCTAGGGTTTTGGCCGTGTGGGCCACCCCCTTTTGGGTCTCGAGCCTCCGTTTGTTCGCTTCCTTCGCTCCCAGGTCTTCTTCCTTCCAAATATTGATGCTCGTAAAGTTTCAGGTCATTTGGACGTCGTTTGGGTCCCTGAAACATCAAAATATAGAAAACAGGGTTTTCTGCCTGCGCAGGGTTAATTCCAGAAAAATAGGGGAACTTGTGGAATATTCCCAAAATCAATATAAATCAATGATATAACCCTTATATGATGCAAATAAGTTTGAATATCAAGTAATATAATGCAAAGTTCATGTATGCATTTTATATGCATCAGCATCCCCAAGCTTAACACATGCTCGTCCTCGAGTATGAAGGTGATAAAACTAACATGGACTTTTCAATTTAATACTATCAATGGATATCAAATATGATTACTATTGCTACATCAGGTCAAATGGTTCATTCTTAAAAAGAGGTAGCAATATGCAAGATAGTTTATGAAGTGATATCAAATATTCAATGTAAGGATGTTCAATGATAATTCACAAAGTGTAACATAGATGAAAAAGTACTATGGACCACAAGTATGCAATATGATAAGTAAGAACATCCTACAATGGTCATAGAGTGTAGATGAAAATCTGAATATAAAAGGTGGACACTTTGGAAAGATAAATATATGAGTAGAGGTAAACATGAATAAGTTTCATCTAACTTCTGAACTTCTCTACTTAAGTTAATGATTGTAATGTGGTAATCCTTGGTGTCAAGCTCTCATTGCCCTATCATAGCATCTTGAATGATTAAGTTTAAAGTGAAAGCAAATATGAAATGTGCTTGACAAAGTATGGGTTGAAAGTCTCATGCCCCTTGAATACGAGTACCTACTCCTTGGTTACTCAACTCGGAAACAAAGCAAGTTCAATTTAATATCATTGTAAGTAAAATAGTATCATCAAGAGTGTCAACTGGGGTACCTCTTGTCCCAGGATATGGAACAAGCCCATATCAAAATGACAAGACAAACAAACAAGATGAACAGTCTCAACACCTCTTTTATTTACTATTGGGATAGCTTTTTATTGTGGGGTGCATCACTGAAGGTTCACCATAGCATGTAAGTAAATTTCCACCATGATCCTGCATGGCTTAGATTAGCGGCCCAGGCGTCTCTCTAACCATTTATACAAACTCATTTAAACCTACTTCATTTCCACATTTATTTCACCCATGGTAAGCATCCATAAACAAAAGTACATGACATCAACTAAATATAAATGAGTGCAATGTTGAAAGTTCCATGTGATACACATTTCTGCTAACTCACAACCAAGACTCTTGTCAAGCTCACAACTTCATAATTTTAATCACAATGGGTCATGTTCATTAAGTGCAATAAAAGTAAAGTGTGTCAAGTTCGTGAGAGCTATATAACCAACTTTTCCCATAACAATCAACAACATAAGCATTTTAATTCAGAGGTATAAATAATACAAAATAACATGATAAACATACTCGGAATAGCATAAAGCTAATAGGTAGATATGGTGGACTCACTGGAAAAACTTTGGTTGAAGGTGTTGGAAACAAGTTTTTACTTGTTGGAATTTTTGGGCTAGCAAGAGGGAGAAAGTTGACCATCTAAAAGCATGCATGAGTGTCCATAGAACTAACTAATCCATGTTAAACAAAATAAAGTAACATTCAACATCAAAACATGAATAAAAGATAGCTCTTGATAAAACACTTGCAAGTTATTACTCATTAAAAAGCTCATGAATCATGCAACTATATGTATCATTTAAAATCAACTCAAACATCCCTTTCCCAATCATTTTAATAGCATACAACATATTTCAACCCAAATTTCCAGTAGCTCTCTCATATATAAATGATAATGTGGTGGTCTCTCAAAATAAAAATCAATCCTAAACAAAACAAAAAGACGCTCCAAGTTTATGCGATAAAGTGTTTTGATCGAAAAACAGAAGTTAGACGTGTGCAAACCGAGAGTGTGTAGGTCCAGTGGGGTTGTCTTCACATCCCCAAGCTTATGGTCTTCACCATTCTTGGATAACTCTTGGTGCATCTCCTCTAATCCCTGTGAAAAACTTCAAAACACCGTTTCTCCCATTTCTTTTCTGTGGGGTGACATTAGTAGTGATAAACAAATAGATTTCTTGCTGCATATAATCCTTAGACAAAAATTCATATGATGTCCAGTAAGTGTATAATGTTGTATGCCTACTCATAAACTCAATTGGATCTGAAAGGTTAAAGTTAAAAGTTCTAAGCATGCATCAAACAAAATGGGACAGAATCTGTCCAGGAAAACAGCAGCAGCAAAACGTATTTTTCTACCCTACTAAATTTGTCTAAAAATTCTGAAACAATTCATGCACACAGAGGATGAAAAGTTGCTACTACAGTTAAAATATCAGCTCATTCGGAGTTACAGAATAGGAATTAAAAATCATACCGTGCACAGATTCGTGCTGGAATAATATCTCCGAATGCTATAAGCAACTTTTTCAAACCAAAATGGGTAAAACTTGGCACTTTATTAAAAATTCCAGAAACTAAACTAAAAACCTAGTCTCTTGTTACAGCAAGAGGACACAAAGAAAATCAAAAATAAAAACAACCGGTTGCCACCCGTAAAGCGCTTTCTTTATAGCCATATAGCTAGGCTTACTTACTTGGTATCAAGATGGTTGGAGTGAGGTGGCTTGACGTCCCCAAGCTTGAATTCTTGTACTTATTCGAAATATGTAGGGTGAGCCTAGGGGTAACATCCCCAAGCTTGAGTGTTTGTCCCTCTTGATCATTGTTCATCACCCTCAACTCTCCACTTGAAAATTTCTTTACACAAAACTCATCATAAAACTTGATTAGAGGGGTTAGTGTCTCCATAAATTAAATCCACATAGGTACAGCAAAGACACATCATGAGTTGATTCTAAACATTAACTACTGTTACTATGGTTGTGTATTGCTCTTTGATCAACAGAACTACACAAAACACAAGTAAATAGAGTAATGCAAAATGAAGACAGAATCTGTCAAAAACTGGACAGCCCGTAAAGAGTGAATTTTCAGAGGCACTTACGTTGCTCAAATCAGAAAATTTTGAACTAATGAAATGTGTATTAATAACTGAAGATTGCTGTCGTAAAATTTCAGGTCAAAATTCCTTTTCTGTGATTTTAAACATTTTTCGGAGTGAAGCTTAGGAATCTGTTTTCTGGACAGCAAATCAAGAAAAACAATCAAAGAAGAAGGAAAATATTTTTGTTGTTTTTGATTTAGCAAAAAGGCAAAATGAGAAGAAAATATACAACATAAACACTCTTTTTATTTGATTTTAGTTTTGGAAAAGTTTTAATGATAGAGACTTTGCAACGGTTCCATTGGCATGAACAACACGTGTTCAAGGTCGACCCCAACTTCTCCATTACTCATCCTTCTCATTTACTTTCCCAAATTTTATAAAATGAAAATCTTAAACTAATTGTCACAAAACAGTAGGTAAAGATATTTTACATGTTGTAAAGATATAAATGTGTGCTCAAACCGAATAGGAAATTAAAGCATAGGGAACACACCACAGAATATTAAACAATTTACTTTTAAGTCTAACTCTCTTCCTATGCATTTGGAATTTTATATATGAATAAATAACAACAAATTTGAGATAACCAATGCATATAATAATCAATATCTTGCATTTTAAATATCATAGGAACATAAAGGGGGTTCTTATCTCTCCCTCTCTCATAATAGTTGCAAGCATTAAAGTTAAACATAACCACATAGTTTTGAATAGAATCACCACATAAAGACTTATCATCTAATAAGCATATTGGATCATCAAACTCAATTAAATCACTTTCATCCTCAATAGTACGGGGACTAAAAATATCATATTCATCAAAACAAACTTCCCCAAGCTTAATGTTTTCCTTAGCATTAGCAATAAAGGTGTTCAAAGAATTAGCACTACCACAAACATGATTGTTATGCAGATAAAATTTAATTTTCTGCCCAAACACTTCATGTTCTAACTCAAGATAGATATTATACAATTCTATAATTGTTTGGCTGTTTTCCATTTTATAATTTTTTTGTGTTTTAGATTTATATGTTAGTATGCAATGCAAACAAGAATAAAAGCTTAGCCACAACGCCCCCGGCAACGGCGCCAGAAAAGTACTTGATAATCCCCAAGAGCAAGGAATCACTATAGCACAATTCGATAAGTATTTGAGTGTCGAACCCACGAGGAGTTGAAGGTAAACTATCTATTCTCTAAAGCCCTATAACCCTCTTATATGGCCGTTTATGCAAAGCAATAAGTTTAAATATAAAAGGAACTAACTAATGAAAGCAAGTGGTGTGGAATGGGTTTATCTAGTAACAGGTTTCTCAATCAAGTTTCAAACGCAAGTTTCTTAGAGCAAGTTTCTCTCAGCAGTTTTCTCAAGCAGTTCCTCAAAGTAGCAAGTAGCAAATATCTCAAGTAGCAAATATCTCAAGGGAGCAAATGTTCTAGCAATTGTTATTTCATTCGTGTGGTTGTCACAATTAGTGAAGCACATGTTTCAGTCTTAATTGTTTCTTCTAGGAAGGAGCCATAAATAGGTGTAGCCAAGTAAATGAACTAAAACCCCTTATGATGGTTCTTATGGCCAAGTAAATGACTGCACAAGAGTTATTAAGACATAAAAGTCCCACCATAGCCTTAAGTTCTAAGGTCCCCTATATTATCCCCCATAATGTAACTTCAAGTCTCAGACCACGGTTTCTGTCTTAGTACTCCGACCCGTCCTACTCAATCCATTACACTACGGTGATCACCTTACATGCATTCCCCAATATGCGTGCACTCATACATTGTACATCAAGACAATCATAAAAGATAACAAAACTTGTATGCAACCAATCAACGAACTATTTCACTATTGCCATGAACAAATCACTTCTCAAACATAGATGGGGAGACACAATAGATCAAGGGAATAGTATATTGCATCATACATCATGTTTGCCAAGAGTTTACAGTGGAGAGATGGAGATGATCTTGCTGTAGATGTTGATGATGAACACGCCGGAGGGGGGTGGAGCCCTCCGGAGGTGATTCCGGCGGCGTTTCCCCCCTCCGATCTTCTCCGGCGGCAGCCTTCTGACTCTCTGTTTCGTGGTTTTGTGTTTCTCCGCCGCCTCCTCTCGAAACTCCTCGGGGGACTATTTTTATAGTCGGTTTTAGGTCAAGACGAAGTCGGTGGAGAAAAGATCGACGGCAACGGAGCTCGAGGCCCAAAGGTGGGCCCCACGCGGCCTAGGTTTGGCCGCGTGGGCCACCCCTTTTGGGCCCGGCCTCCGTTTGTTCGCTTCCTTCGCTCCCAGTCTTCTTCCTTCCAAATATTGATGCTCGTAAATTTTCAGGTCATTTGGACGTCGTTTGGGTCCCTGAAACATCAAAATATAGAAAATAGGGTTTTCTGCCTGCGCAGGGTTAATTCCAGAAAAATAGGGGAAATTGTGAATATTCCCAAAATCATATAAAACAATGATATAACCCTTATATGATGCAAATAATTGGAATATAAGTAATATAATGCAAAGTTCATGTATGCATTTTACATGCATCAACATCCCCAAGCTTAACCATGCTCGTCCTCGAGTATGAAGGTGATAAAACTAACATGGACTTTGCAATTTAATACTATCAATGGATATCAAATGATTACTATTGCTACATAGAGTCAAATGATTCATTCTTAAAAGAGTAGCAATATGCAAGATAGTTTATGAAGTGATATCAAATATTCAATGTAAGGATGTTCAATGATAATTCACAAAGTGTAACATAGATGAAAAAGTACTATGGACCACAAGTATGCATAATGATAAGTAAGAACATCCTACAATGGTCATAGAGTGTAGATGAAAATCTGAATATAAAAGGTGGACACTTTGGAAAGATATATATGAGTAGAGGTAAACATGAATAAGTTTCATCTAACTTCTGAACTTCTCTACTTAAGTTAATGATTGTAATGTGGTAATCCTTGGTGTCAAGCTCTCATTACCCCTATCATAGCATCTTGAATGATTAAGTTTAAAGTGAAAGCAAATATGAGTAATGTGCTTGACAAAGTATGGGTTGAAAGTCTCATGCCCCTTGAATACGAGTACCTACTCCTTGTTACTCAACTGGGAAACAAAGCAAGTTCAATTTAAATATCATTGTAAGTAAAATAGTATCATCAAGAGCGTCAACTGGGGTACCTCTTGTCCCAGGATATGGAACAAGCCCATATCAAAATGACAAGACAAACAAACAAATGAACAATCTCAACACCCTTTTATTTACTATTGGATAGCTTTTTATTGTGGGTGCATCACTGAAGGTTCACCATAGCATGTAAGTAAATTTCCACCATGAAATGCATGGCTTAGATTAGCGGCCCAGGCGTCTCTCTAACCATTTATACAAACTCATTTAAACCTACTTCATTTCCACATTTATTTCACCCATGGTAAGCATCCATAAACAAAAGTACATGACATCAACTAAATATAAAAGAGTGCAATGTTGAAAGCTGTTCCATGTGATACACATTTCTGCTAACTCCAACCAAGACTCTTGTCAAGCTCACAACTTCATAATTTTAATCACAATGGGTCATGTTTATTAAGTGCAATAAAAGTAAAGTGTGCATCAAGTTCGTGAGAGCTATATAACCAACTTTTCCCATAACAATCAACAACATAAGCATTTTAATTCAGAGGTATAAATAAACAAATAACATGATAAACATACTCGGAATAGCATAAAGCTAATAGGTAGATATGGTGGACTCACTGGAAAAACTTTGGTTGAAGGTGTTGGAAACAAGTTTTTACTTGTTGGAATTTTTGGGCTAGCAAGAGGGAGAAAGTTGACCATCTAAATGCATGCATGAGTGTCCATAGAACTAACTAATCCATGTTAAACAAAGTAAAGTAACATTCAGCATCAAAACATGAATAAAAGATAGCTCTTGATAAAACACTTGCAAATTATTACTCATTAAAAAGCTCATGAATCATGCAACTATATGTATCTTTTAAAATCAACTCAAACATCCCTTTCCCAATCATTTTAATAGCATCAACAATTCAACCAAATTTCCAGTAGCTCTCTCATATAAAATGATAATGTGGTGGTCTCTCAAAATAAAAATCAAACCAAACAAACAAAAAGACGCTCCAAGTTTATGCGATAAAGTGTTGATCGAAAAACAGAAGTTAGACGTGTGCAAACCGAGAGTGTGTAGGTCCAGTGGGGTTGTCTTCACATCCCAAGCTTATGGTCTTCACCATTCTTGGATAGCTCTTGGTGCATCTCCTCTAATCCCTGTGAAAAACTTCAAAACACCGTTTCTCCCATTTTTTTCTGTGGGGTGACATTAGTAGTGATAAACAAATAGATTTCTTGCTGCATATAATCCTTAGACAAAAATTCATATGGTGTCCAGTAAGTGTATAATGTTGTATGCCTACTCATAAACTCAATTGGATCAAAGGTTAAGTTAAAAGTTCTAAGCATCAAACAAAATGGGACAGAATCTGTCCAGAAAAACAGCAGCAGCAAAACGTATTTTTCTACCCTACTAAATTTGTCTAAAAATTCTGAAACAATTCATGCATACAGAGGATGAAAAGTTGCACTACAGTTAAATATCAGCTCATTCGGAGTTACAGAATAGGAATTAAAAATCATACCGTGCACAGATTCGTGCTGGAATAATATCTCCGAATGCTATAAGCAACTTTTTCAAACCAAAATGGGTAAAACTTGGCACTTTATTAAAAATTCCAGAAACTAAACTAAAAACCTAGTCTCTTGTTACAGCAAGAGGACACAAAGAAAATCAAAAATAAAAACAACCGGTTGTCCCCGTAAAGCGCTTTCTTTATAGCCATATAGCTAGGCTTACTTACTTGGTATCAAGATGGTTGGAGTGAGGTGGCTTGATCCCCAAGCTTGAATTCTTGTACTTATTCGAATATGTAGGGTGAGCCTAGGGGTAACATCCCCAAGCTTGAGTGTTTGTCCCTCTTGATCATTGTTCATCACCCTCAACTCTCCACTTGAAAATTTCTTTACACAAAACTCATCATAAAACTTGATTAGAGGGGTTAGTGTCTCCATAAATTAAATCCACATAGGTACAGCAAAGACACATCATGAGTTGATTCTAAACATTAACTACTGTTACTATGGTTGTGTATTGCTCTTTGATCAAAGAACTACACAAAACACAAGTAATGAGAGTAATGCAAAATAAGACAGAATCTGTCAAAAACTGGACAGCCCGTAAAGAGTGAATTTTCAGAGGCACTTACGTTGCTCAAATCAGAAAATTTTGAACTAATGAAATGTGTATTAATAACTGAAGATTGCTGCCGTAAAATTTCAGGTCAAAATTCCTTTTCTGTGATTTTAAACATTTTTCGCAGTGAAGCTTAGGAATCTGTTTTCTGGACAGCAAATCAAGAAAAACAATCAAAGAAGAAGGAAAATATTTTTGTTGTTTTTGATTTAGCAAAAAGTCAAAATGAGAAGCAAATATATACAACATAAACACTCTTTTTATTTGATTTTAGTTTTGGGAAAAGTTTAATGATAGAGACTTTGCAACGGTTCCATTGGCATGAACAACACATGTTCAAGGTCGACCCCAACTTCTCCATTACTCATCGTTCTCATTTACTTTCCCAAATTTTATATAAAATGAAAATCTTAAACTAATTGTCACAAAACAGTAGGTAAAGATATTTTACATGTTGTAAAGATTAAATAGCGGACATGTGTGTGCTCAAACCGAATAGGAAATTAAAGCATAGGGAACACACCACAGAATATTAAACAATTTACTTTTAAGTCTCAATCTCTCTTCGCTATGCATTGGAATTTTTATATATGAATAAATAACAACAAATTTGAGATAACCAATGCATATAATAATCAATATCTTGCATTTTAAATATCATAGGAACATAAAGGGGGTTCTTATCTCTCCCCTCTCATAATAGTTGCAAGCATTAAAGTTAAACATAACCACATAGTTTTGAATAGATCACCACATAAAGTCTTATCATCTAATAGCATATTGGATCATCAAACTCAATTAAATCACTTTCATCCTCAATAGTACGGGGACTAAAAATATCATATTCATCAAAACAACTTCCCCAAGCTTAAGGTTTTCCTTAGCATTAGCAATAAAGGTGTTCAAAGAATTAGCACTACCACAAACATGATTGTTATGCAGATAAAATTTAATTTTCTGCTCAAACACTTCATGTTCTAACTCAAGATAGATATTATACAATTCTATAATTGTTTGGCTGTTTTCATTTAATAATTTTTTTGTGTTTTAGATTTATATGTTAGTATGCAATGCAACAAGAATAAAAGCTTAGCACAACGCTCATCCCCCCCGGCAACGGCGCCAGAAAGTACTTGATAATCCCCAAGAGCAAGGAATCACTATAGCACAATTCGATAAGTATTTGAGTGTCGAACCCACGAGGAGCTGAAGGTAAACTATCTATTCTCTAAAGCCCTATAACCCTCTTAATGGCCGTTTATGCAAAGCAATAGTTTAAATATAAAGGAACTAACTAATGAAAGCAAGTGGTGTGGAATGGGTTTATCTAGTAACAAGTTTCTCAATCAAGTTTCAAACGCAAGTTTCTTAGAGCAAGTTTCTCCTCAGCAGTTTTCTCAAGCAGGTTCCTCAAAGTAGCAAGTAGCAAATATCTCAAGTAGCAAATATCTCAAGGGAGCAAATGTTTCAGCAATTGTTATTTCATTCGTGTGGTTGTCACAATTAGTGAAGCACATGTTTCAGTCTTAATTGTTTCTTCTAGGAAGGAGCCATAAATAGTGTAGCCAAGTAAATGAACTAAAACCCCTATGATGGATCTATGGCCAAGTAAATGACAGCACAAGAATTATTAAGACATAAAAGTCCCACCAAAGCCTTAAGTTCTAGAGGTCCCCCATATATATCCCCCATAATGTAACTTCAAGTCTCAGACACGTTTCTTCTAGTACTCCGACCCGTCCTACTCAATCCATTACACTACGGTGATCACCTTACATGCATTCCCCAATATATGCGTGCACTCATACATTTACATCAAGACAATCATAAAAGATAACAAAACTTGTATGCAACCAATCAACGAACTATTTCACTATTGCCATGAACAAATCACTTCTCAAACGTAGATGGGGAGACACAATAGATCAAGGGAATAGTATATTGCATCATACATCATGTTTGCCAAGAGTTTACAGTGAGAGATGAGATGATCTTGCTGTAAGATGTTGAGATGAACACGCCGAGGGGGGTGGAGCCCTCCGGAGGTGATTCCGGCGGTTTCCCCCTCCGATCTTCTCCGGCGGCAGCCTTCTGACTCTCTGTTTCGGGTTTGTGTTTCTCCGCCGCCTCCTCTCGAAACTCCCGGGGGACTATTTTATAGTCGGTTTTAGGTCAAGACGAAGTCGGTGGAGAAAAGATCGACGGCAACGGAGCATCGAGGCTCCAGAAGGTGGGCCCCACGCGGCCTAGGGTTTTGGCCGCGTGGGCCACCCCCTTTTGGGCCTCGAGCCTCCGTTTGTTCGCTTCCTTCGCTCCCAGATCTTCTTCCTTCCAAATATTGATGCTCGTAAAGTTTTAGGTCATTTGGACGTCGTTTGGGTCCCTGAAACATCAAAATATAGAAAATAGGGTTTTCTGCCTGCGCGGGGTTAATTCCAGAAAAATAGGGGAACTTGTGGAATATTCCCAAAATCAATATAAATCAATGATATAACCTTATATGATGCAAATAAGTTGGAATATCAAGTAATATAATGCAAAGTTCATGTATGCATTTTATATGCATCACCTACTCCAAGCCAAAAAGACCAACGGGAGCTAAACAAGCAAAAGAGAGCAAGAAGAAGGGAGGGGACGATGACCTCAAGAATGCCATGGACGTAATGGTGAAAGCAAGAAAGCAACAAGCGGAGGATAGGAGGGCGGCTAGGACACAAGAGGCGGCAATCGAAGCAAGAAAGGCGGCGGAGGAGAGGAGGGTGGCATTGGAGGAAAAGAAGTTGCAAATGGATGAACAAGCGCGGGTTATGGAATATGAGAAGTACCTCTTCTTCATGGATAAGTCACACTTTGACGAGAGGCAAAAGGAGTACCTCAACATATGCCGTGATCAATTCATGGTTCAAAAAAGATGATGGGCATGGGAGGTGTTGGTGCTACCATGGGTGGCATGTGTGGCATGGGAGGTACAATGGGTGGCATGGGAAGCTTTGTAGGCTTGGGAGGTGTTGGAGCCACCATGGGTGGCATGGGAAGCTTTGGAGGCATGGAGGTACAATGGGTGGCTTCGGAAGCATGGGCACAAACATGGGAGGCTATGGAGGCATGGGAGGTGTTGGTGGCATGAGTTTTGGGTGTCTCATGGGAGGATATGGAGGCATGGGTGTCATGGGAAGGATGAGTGCACCTCCGGTTGGCATGGGAGGATATGGAGGCATGGGTAACATGGGAGGGCCGAGTGCACCCCCGGTTGGCTTGGGGGTTTCTATGGGTGGAGGCAATGCTTCCGGTATGCCTCACGTGCCTTCCGATGGTGCATTTGAAGGTAGTGGGAACACCGTCCAAGTTGAGAATGGGGCGGTTGAAGAAGATGCGGGGGAGGATGAAAAAAATGGAGAGGAAGAAGAGGATGCATGATCGATGATTGTGGTTTGATGAACTATGCGTAGATTTGAACTATGTCATGTATTTATTCTATATTTGAGCTATCATGTTGGTTTGCATATTTATTCTACGCAATGTATTTATCTATATTTGAACTATCATATTGGTTTCATTTTTGTCTAGCGCCGGCTAGCCGCGCGCGCTGGAGTTTTTGGGCGTCCGCTGGAGCGCTGCGTTTCGGCGCGCTAAACTATAGCGCGGCTGGAAAAGCAAAACCAGCGCGCCGTGCCCGAAAACGCCTTTTTGGCGCTGGATACAAAATATAGCGCGCGGCGCCGAAGCGCGTCTGTTGGAGATGCTCTTAATCCAGACCAGCATGATAGGGAGAGATCTTTTTCAAAAAAAAATAGAGGAAGATCTTTTTTTTACTCGATTTCTTTGCCCAAGATCATAAAATTGACGGAATGATGCACGTTCATAATTCTCGACCTTGAAAGCGACGACGACCAGAAGCTGGTCCAAATAGGAACCCGTCGTCTCCGCGACAACAGTAGTAGACAACAACGTTCTCCAAGAACCTGGACATACTGCCAGACATCTCGAATTCTCGATGACCGATGTGTTTCGTGCTGTGTTCTGCATGCAAAACCATGGCCCTGGCCGTCACGCTCCACGAGCGCGAGCGTTAAGACTAGCAACAATGGTGGTATCATAGGTGGTATCATGCATGCCATGTTGGCGAAAAGCTGACGTGGCACTGCAATTAATGATGAGAGAGGTGATAGTGGTATCATAGGTAGATACCGTAACATAACGGATTCCAATGCAATATGAGTCTACAACCTAATTAATATTATATTATATGATACCACACATATGTTATTACCCATTGTGGAGGTAGTAACATAGACTAGTATCATATGCATGATACTGGTATATGATACTCCCCATTGTGACTAGTCTAAAATTCGCAACGTCGAGCGCAACTTTCCACGCCGAAATCAAGGCAAGACAGACACAAGAACATGTGCACTGTAAAACATGGAAATGCCTGCCCTTTTTCTACGCGAATTTTTGCCCCCATGTCGTAAAACATGGACGCTTTTCCTATTACGTACCTCGACTTCAATAATAGATGGAGCGACGATGGTCAGATTTTTCACGCCTCCTACGGCCGGCAGTCGACGACCGTACCAACGTCGTCAAAATAGACTACCGGTCCATCAATCATTGTCTCACACCGAGGACTGTACTGTAGCGTGGTGTGTCGTTACCTTGCAAGGTGGGAGGTACCCATGGCTGCTCACCAAGCGAAGCAACTTCCGATAGCGAACAACACTGTCACGGAGATGCACACGAGCTAGCTTGCTAGGCTGCTATAACTAGACGACAGTTCGAGCCTAGCCCATCACGAACGAGTACGTAGAACCCTCAAAGCTTTCGACCAAGACTGCTTTCCATATTGACGAGCTGCAACCATGCATGCATGCATGTCCGGTGTCCAACCTTCACGGACGACACCCCGGAGCACGATGTTCATGGAGATTTCTCACATACTAGACGGGAAACAACTCTAGAAATGGCTGTAATTGTTAATCCAGACCAGCATAATAATGAGGGGAAGATCTTTTTTCAAAAAATAGGGGAAGAAAGTCTTGTTGAACTCCATTTCTTTCCACATATCGTAAAATTGACGCAATGAGACGCACGTTCATAATTGTGGACCTTGAAAGCGACGATGGCGAGAAGCTGGTCAAAATAGGCAATCTCAGTTTCAACGGGTGTCATTCCCGTCTCGGACAGCCGTAGACAACAACGTTGTCCAAGCAATTTTGGGCATAGATGCATCTCGACCAACGATCGATATGTTTCGTGCTGTGTTGATACCCTGCAAAACCATGGCCCCGTCACACTCCACGAGCACGAGCGTGGAAATTTCCAGCGTCGAACGCAACTTTCCACGTCAAAATCAACACGAGCACAAGCGATCATGATGTGTACTGTGTTGTGTTGTTACCACTGCAAGGTGCAGCGTCCCATGGCTGCTCCATCGCTGCACGAGCGAAGAAATTTCCGATGGCGAACACGACCTTCCACACACCAAATTGAAACAACACTGCCGGGCCGGGCTGACTGAACGACCGGCCCGTTCGAGTGTAGCCCATCACGCACGCACGAGTACGCAGAACCCTCCCCCCAGCTTTCGACCAAGACTACTTTCCTCTGACAAGCTGCAACCAGCAGTGCGAATATTTAGCAACTACTCCCTCCGTTCCCAAATATAAGATGTTTTAGGTTTACGGTGTCCGGTTCCGGTGTCCGATCTTCACGGCAGCTAGCGTAGGCAATCGCGACAACAAAATCACGCAGATACACTGTGTTTTTAAAGTTTAAAGTTCGAAAGCAAAGGTGATGTACTCTGCCGTACATACATATATTTTTGTGAATCTTCGAACCGAACTTTTAAATTAGGCAAAGAAAAGGTCTAAAGAGCCCGGCACTTGCAACCGTAAGCAGGCAACATGTACCTGCTTTAAGCCTGCATCAAGACGTAAGCACGGGCCAATGCGGCATCGGCTACATTCTTTAGCTCCGATTATGCGCACCTACGTCGGAACCCATATGCCCGCTAGGATAATCCAAAGTACCCCTGCAAGCGACACGTCATTGACCCAATTATCATACTGAGATTGCACTGAGGCTCGAGGACTGTCAGCACGTTAATTAGTGTGGCGAACACCAACTCGGCTAGCAAACGGAGGATTATAATGCCATTTGGGCTTTGGGGGCGATAAGAGGACAAAGCTTGGTGTGTTAAAGTACCATCCGCCCTTCGTGTTCGGTAACTTTGGTGCCGTTTTTTAATTTCAAAGTGCTTTGGCGCCATTCGGTTAGCTTAGCCAGTAGGATCATGAGAACATGTGGAGTTCTTTTAGTTGTTAATAAACTGAATCGCCAGCTGAGGCGCAGAAAGTTCAGATATCCAAAATATCACATGTTTGTTCAACTGAATAATTCACTCTGCTTGCCCAAACATCGATACAAAGATGGGTGAAAGTTTCGCTGAAACTGTTGTCAGTGTATGTGGATTGCTATGTTGTGTGATTCAGAACGTCATCTCTGAACATTTGCAGAGAATTTCCTGAACCTGGTTCTATAGCACAATGAAACTGCCAGTGACAGCCTGACCAACCTGCAACAGGAACTCTCGCCCTCTGATCTTGTTGGCAGGCAGCAGTGCCCTGAAGTCTGAACTCTGGTTGGTTGCAGCTTGCAGAATTAAGGACATTGATTAAGGGAGAGTCCAAATCAAATCTGACCAATTAGCAGAAAGAAGTACCGCCTGCGCACAATTATGGGCAGGTTGTATATTCAAACTGCACGGCCATATGGCAATAAATTCTGACGTTGCTGTTCTGCGTTACATCAAGACTTGTAGAGCTAACAACACAGTCGAAGACTTGTTCTCTTTGTTTCGCATTCAGAAATGAATGCCGTTCATGTGAAAAAAAAAACGAAATTAATGCCGTTGTGGTGCCATCAGGAACAATTCCACCAAAGCCTGCCGTCATATATGCCCGTATTTGTAGCTAGTAGTGTGTTTTCATGTCGACATATGTATGGTATAAAGATTTTGTCTGCCTTTTCTACCAGCAAACATCGAATACGGCGTAGTCGCCGTGTTATTTCTTATTCGGACCATAAATTCTAACCTAATACTTGACTATGACTACCAAGTTGAAAACTTTGCCTTTGGGAGGAGAGCAAGCATAGATTATCCTGCATTATCATGACAGGCTTAGAATAGCAATTCTGTCAACCATCTCCGACACGTAACCGGTAAAAAAATAAAAAGGAACAGGACAGGTTCAGACAACAACGTATCCTGTTAAATCATCTGTATCCAAGTCTTCAAGCTTTACTTTTCTCTCCCCAGTATCCTATTCTTTCCGATGATGATAGCGGCGCAAGATTCCTCTTTCTTTTGCATCAAAACTCATGTGTGCCCATGTGATGTGGAGCTCGAATTATGTGTGTGGCCGGCCTGGGGCATGAGAGGTTACTAATGAGGCTGCCCAAGTGAACACAGGCTGGGAGGTCAACCCTACCAAATGCATTATTGCAAATGGATTTGATCTGAAATTGCACATGATTTTGTTTCCTTGTGATGAATTTGTTTTTGGCTACTAGGTTGGTATTTTTTTCCAGCACTTTGTTGTGTGCATGACATGATTGAGCAGGCAATGAAATCCATATCTGATCAAGTGTCTGTCACAAAAAACTCGATTAAGCGCAGCACAGGTATGTAGTACAGTTTGCAAAAGCAGAACCCAACTGGAGTCAACTGTGGCACCGTCACAACCAGGGCGTGTAATGGACCTTTGGGGGGAAACAAGCACTAATTGAACTTTTCTTTGGGGCCTGATGGGTTAAATTAGCTCTCTGATTGCCCCGGGAGCCATGTACAAGTCAAACCAAATAGGAATATAATGCCCCCTGTTTTGACAAAAACAATACTAGCATGATTTCATCATATTATTAAATCTCCAAAAGGCCATCCCTTTCACAAACCAATTCTAGAGAGGCCATGCTGCAAGTAGGCTAATCGATTTGAAGGCTTCCCCTGTTCCACATAATGCAATTACTATACTCATCCCTACTGGATGTGCCTTTATCTTCTTTTTTTAGGCTATGAACCAAGTGGCCTTTAATCATCTTGAAATGTAACTGAGTTTAGATACCAAAATTCAGGAAGCTCGTCTGCCTGATCAAACTGGTTGCCTGGATGACAGTGCCGCTGTGCCAGTACATAATACAAACTAGAGACTGAAGTTGGATTCGCAGTGATCCTCAAATGGCTGTCAATGGCGTGCATCGAGTGATCAGTAGCATGGTGACCACCTAATCGACGAGGGCAGTGACCATGTTACTCTAACATGCCGGCATCAATCAGTCTTCGCCCGAAAAACGATCCGGCGTCCTAGCTACGAGCGCTGCCTACCGTCCGGGCACCTTTATTTCCTTAACCGCTGTGGACAGGAGCACGTCCATCGACCGCTTCTTGGATCGATCAAGCAGCTAAACTACACACACCATGCTGCTATGCTATCTATTTTATCTCAATCCAGTTTAGATTATTTCTTTCCTTTCAGTTGTTGATGCCATAGGCTGATCATCTCTTGACCTTGGAACGAGCGGTGTCTAGGCATTGAACCATTTGCCAGATTTGAGGGACAAGGAGACGAGATACTCCTCCCTCGGTCGCCACTTGCATGTGGACCATGCATGAGAGGCCCAAGTGGCCAGCGTGTGACATCTGCATCTTCCCCGGTGGCTGTGGACGGCCAGGGGAGACTGACATGACGCCGCCCCTCGCCACAGTTGACCCCGCCGGTAGAAATTTCGGCTGCACACCACACAACGGCGATATCGGCATCATCATCCGTACATGTCATGGGATCTCTCCCAATCCGGCGAACTTGCTTGCGAGCTGCGGCAATGTTTATTCAACGCAGCGGTTATATAAATCAAATGTTTCAAACGGTACCTTCGTTTTCAATGGGGAGGAGTAAACAACGGTGACATGCTTGGGGTCACGGGGAAGATCTTGATTTCTGATTCGACCTCCTCACGAGTTCTTGGAGAGTTAATTCCAGCGGTGGAATTGATAGGGCTAGCGGCAGCACGCCTGACTGATGAACTGTGCAATCGTCCGGATCCTAATTGTAAAACATTTCGATTTGGCCGTGCCCGAGGTCATCGGTCATCGTCGCCGGCCAGTCTCCGGTCGTTAGTCAGGCAGGAAATATATTCTCTAATCACTGTATTATCAGCTTCAGTCCAGTCAATATAATCTCTCTCTCTCTCTCTCTGATCCGGACACCCGGCCCGAAAAAGGAGATCGCATCCGTGAAACGTGCGGCCGGAAGATTGAAATTAGCCGCCGTGATCTGGACAAGGATCGATCGCCTAACACGTATCTTTGTCCAGTGTGATCCGTGTGTGTTTGTGAATTGTGATGGATGGTCCTTTGCTTGCTTGATTGATGATGACACCTCGCGTCCATGTACAAAAGTTTCCGCTTTCTTCCGGAATGCGATGCGTGATCAAATGCGGTACACAGACTGCCTTTTCTTTTTTTGCGTTTATTAGTAGATGCTACTATGATCGGGGAAATTGTGAACATGATAAGTTTGAATTTTCCAGTCTATTGAATTCTTGTTGTACGCGTGGCCGAAAAGAGAGAAATTTTGACATGTACAACGATTTTGTCCGTGCGTTGAGGATCGGCTAGACCGGTTTGTGCTTCTGGCGCGCTGTTTGGCGGTCTGGTTGAAGCCTCCGGATTTAGATGATGTGTGTAGGTGTGTGAGGTCAGGACATTGTTTCGATTGGTCTAATCCTTCATTAAGCTCGTAGGTGTAACGAGTTTTCGTCTGAACGGTGGCTTCCAGTTGATCGATGTATCTCTTTGTAAGACTTAGTGGTTCTATTTTTTTTTTTATTAATATAAAAACATCTGTGTGCATCCTTTAATGCAGAAGCTGGAGGTGAACCATCCATTTCGAAAATAATAAAGATTTTGTCCGTGCATACATCCAAAGAATGCACCATCAGAGCGATGTTCTTTTGCTAAGGCTAGAATGCAAAATATATATAGGATTTAGGACTAGTAGCTGGGATTTCAGCAGACATCATAGTCCTGAACCTTATCTTTGTTCATAGTCAGTTGGACAATTAGAGTGCTTCCTACTACTAGTAATAAAGACTAATCATCACCTTTTTCTCGTCCGGTCGAATCTGCACAGCGGCTTGCCATTACCAACTTATTGGGAATGGAGATAGAAGAGCCAGAAAAAACGCAAATAAAGTACTCCCTCCGTTCGGAAAAGGATGTCACAAAAATGGTCTAGCTATAGTTCATTTTTGTGACATCCTTTTCCGAACGGAGAGATACTTTCTTCGTTTCGAAGACTGACTCGTTTCCCAGACTGACATGATGCACGTGCAAATATTATATATTTCACATAGACTATATGCTGCCGGTCGTCAATATTTTCCAAGCTGCGACCGGATCGATCAATCCGCGATCTACAAAATCTTCATCCCTTACAGAGATACATGTACATGCGTTTACAAGTCTACGGGTCTACCTGATCTGATAGCAATTCTGATATCAGGGCATCTCTAATGGTAGTGCGGTCAGCTTCTCTTATGTAGACGACGTCATGATGCGCTTGATTCATGTTAAGTTGCAGGAGAGTTAAAGAATAAAACTATACACCCAAAGAAGATACGCTACACATTGGTTACTGGGTGTCTAAAAAAAGATAAAGTACAAATCTGAATTGGAGTTTGCGCTTTACTTTGGGTCATATGGAACATACTCAATGATTCTATTTTTAACAATGCAAAAACATCTTTCTTTATGTAGCTTCTACTGATGGCTACAATACAGTTGGCGTTCTGATCTTAGAATAGTATGTTAATGCAGTGCCATTTTATGTTATCCCTATTTTTTAGATAGTTGATACATGTATCGACCTTGTGCGACCCATGATGTACTCATTTTGTAACTTCTGAATTTTAATAAATTAATAAAATGACTCATGCATCAATCGATGCAGAGGCCGGGACTTCTCCAATTCGAAAAACACACACAAGGAAGATAAGCACTACATGCATAGTTGACCGATTTGTATAGCTACTTGTTCCACCCCGACCACTGTGTTGCATCCCCTCGTGGTGACGGGGAAAACCCTAGATCACCGCCGCCACCTCCTCCCTCCTTCCCCTAGTCTCGCCGCCGCACGAGGGCGCCATCCGGCAAAGTTCGGGACAACCCCAAAGACGGCAGCTACGGGGCTCTCAGGCGGTTCCCATGGCAGCGCGGTGGAGGCTCTCGGTATCCTAGATTGCATCAATTCTTGGCGGCGGTGTGACCTCGTGATGTGTGCTTGTTTAGCTCTGGTCACCGCGGATCCGAGGAGGCGTATCGTGGACCTCCAAATCGGTCTTCTCAGGCTTGACCGATGACGAGGTCTCTAGAGTTTTGTGGAGCAGGCCGGGTGTAAACCTTGCTTTCGGCCGGTGGTGGACCCCGTGATGGCGACGTGGTGCATCGTCTCCTTCCTAAAGGCATTGTCGAGGTGAAACTCTCACCTCCATCTGTTACCTCTGGGGAAAACCTTAATCCGTCGATCGATGGTGGCATCGCTCCAGTGTCGTACCCTCTTGGGGGCATCATTATTGGAGATATGCATCGTCCTCAGGGATCAGTGGAGATTTTCAGTGCTGGAGCGGTGTTATATCTATCGTATCGACGACGAAGAGTCTCGGTGACAGACGCGTGACGATTGACAACCATATCTGATGGTATGTTCACCCGTTTCCCTAGGCAGCCATCCTAGCTATCGAGGACTAGGTAGTTTCGCTGGCCCTTAGTGATTCCAATTTTACAATTTACAACCATATCATTTATATTTCAAGTGACTCATAAAATGGGGCCAAATTTCTATACCATGAAGGTAACATAACATATATGCAACATCCTAGTGCGAATATATATAGAGAGAAAAGCGAACTTTTAACTCGCGTCGTCTACTAGTAACATCGGAATCTTAGAAAAACGAAATTTCTAATGGACTAGATGTTCGAAGAGGAAAAAACAAGAAAAAATTACATAGAGCTCGCATTTGGCTGCCAATGCCAATTGGCAGGATCAACAAGGTCACATAACCAACTCAAAAGCACCATCAGCCAAACGAATCGTAAATTTGTTAAACATGAATCACACCTTGATTTACTGCATTTTTGTTACCAAATTCATTTTGTAGATGACGGAGAGGTTTTATACACCTATTAATACCTAGCCAATCAACAAGCCCACAAGTTGAAGCAGCTCCAATAACTGAAACAAGGATGTACACGCATCTCGTTGGAACCATGTGTGTTGGACGAACCGGACTGAATTGTCAAGCACGTGGTTACCAAAATAATGTGGAGAGAGAGGACTCGGACTCTAACCCAAAAAAGCAACGAGAAAAAGACCAAAAGTATATAAAAGCCGTGGCAAAAGAGAACGCAGGTTTTAGACTCGATTCCACAATCTCTCTTCAGCTTTCTTCCAAACAAAATTGACCGGATCATCAGATTAATGAACGCCTTCTTTCGCCGGCGTTGATCGCCCGCAATGAATTCATAAAGCTCTTTTAACTCCGGAGCCTTTTGCTCTTATCGAAAACCACAGAAGTTCGCACGAGGAGTCGAGGACGTCCATGGTGCATGCATACGCCGTCAGAAGCAACCGAATGCAATTCTGTGGAAAACGGCTAGCCGGCAAGCATGTGGTCTGCCCTTTCTGCCCAATCATTCGACACAAGTTGAAGAAGAACCTGCTTGGAGCCCCACCCAGGAGACTTGACTGCTGCCCTCCTTCAACAAAGGTGGCTCTTCCAGCCACATGAGGGTAAAAGAGAAAATAATCACCATGAAATGCATGCTGATTACAGTTTCACACAAAATCCAAAAAAGGGTAAACGAGAAAAAGAAATCTTTGTGTGCATCCTTTTGCTCTTTTCAAGCCATCCATTGGAAGGCCTTGTGGCAGAGGAGCAATTCCACTTTGCCTCTTGAGGTCTTCTCAGGAACGGCTTTGTCTTGGCCTTGGGTGGTGGCTATCGCTGCTCCTCATGGGCATCTCTCTTTCATGATGCACACGGGCCAAGTAGCGGCTGCAGCTCCACGCACAAGGAGCCACATCCGGGAGAGGTTTCATCTGCAAAAACAACATGTATTACGCGCAATTATAGAAGGAAAAAACAGTGGAGAATTCTGTAATAAAATAGAAGCGGCAAAGAAACAGTTGACCTTGCCCAATAGGGGTTGGTTCGATCCTTTTTTTAATCTTTTTTTGTTGGTAGTTGTATTTGAGCCAAAGTTTTAAACAATTGTATTATTGCTTCCTGATCCGGCCAATGACCGTCCGTTACTCTAACCAAATCATTCCTACAACAGGTAGTTCTAAAATGGTCTGATGTTGAAACCAAACCTGTAATAGGAGCCGATTTGGAGACTTGAGGTCGTGGTAGTAGACTGGGATGATTTGATGTCCTAAGGTCAACTATGCAATATAATATGTGTGTTCGCATTGTCAATTTAGTTCAACTTCACAAGCCAAATGTTCCAGGAGAATATTCATATTTGATTTTGGCCAATTACAATACTGGTTTTGGTTATTTGCATCGATTTCGTTTAGACAAATTAATTTGAGAAAAATAATGCTTGAAAACGATCTCAAACTAAGAATTAATTAATTCGATTACAAACTTAAAATGTAGAGACCACACGTTTGGATTTTGCTCTTTGAGCGAAGCTCACCGTGCGCCATCCGATTAGGCGTGGCGACCGTAAGGATGGCAATGGGTAGGGCATGAGGCAGGTAAAGCAATACCATATCTGTGTAGTTAATGGGTACAAAGTTCTACCCATACCCGTACCCATGGGTACGAAACTTTACCCATACCCATACCCATACCCGGCGGGTATCCATACCTACTGGGTACCTAACGGTAGATCAAATAGTACATAAGTTATTCATAATTTTACATTTATCGATAACATATTTAATAAAAGAAAAATATTTATCTCAACTCAATAACATACATTTGAGTACGTGACAATTTTCACAACTCAAATTGACAACTTTAAATTAGGTTCGCAAGCTCACGAGAATGAATATTGGACCTTCACATGTAAGTTATATAAACGGGTAGGGTATGAGTATACTCACGGGTACGAGGTTATACTTGTGCCCTACCCACGACGTAACGGGTAGGGTATGGGTACTACCCATGGATATAAAATTGTGTCCATACCCTACCCATGGGTACGGTACCCGCGGGTACCCGTACCCATGGGTAAAATTGCCATCCTTAGTTGGCGAGTTGGAGAGAATGAACAAGAAGAGAAATTGGAGGAGGAAGAATAAGAGGAGAAAGGGAGCGATGGAGGAGGACGAAGCATATTGGCCTCAAGATGGCAAGGTGGCGGCAATACGGATGTGGGAGTAGCGCACACACATAAGAATGGGTGCCAACTGATGAGTGCCTCTATGCCTATTGTAAGGTATGGCGGGCACGATGGCGCATCGACGTGAGTCGTTGTCGATGCTAACATTATGGCCTTGATCTAAATGGTGGCAGCCAAAACAAGAGGAGAATGCAGAGGGTCGTATAGGAGAGAAAGAGGAAACAACAACAGGTCGCATGGAAAAGTAAAGACAACTATCACAAGGAATGGGAGATTGAGCTCGAGCGGAAGAAAGAAGACGAATTCCTCATTAAGCAAGGTAGACAAAGTTAATGCTCCGAGACTAAAGAGAGGATGTTCACGCAATAGTCATCTCCATTGAGAATATGTCACATGGCATATTAGTCTTGAAAAAATTGCCACATATTAATTTTCTTTCGTCATTAGTGACTTAATCCCACACAAATGAAATGTTGATTCAGAACGGTAGAAAGTAGCCTTTTTTTTAATCCCGGGTAGGTTGCTTGTTTTGAGTGCAGATTTCAGACAATACAACGTTCAAATGCTCTTATACTATAACACTATCGGTAGTCTAACTTCTGCAAGAAGAAAATTGACTATCATTGTTCAGTCACAAGGAATTTTTTTTTAAAAAGCAAAGTCTGTGGTTACGCCAGCAAAATTATACTTACGAGTGGCCGTGTAGCTTGAGACCGTGGGAAGAAACTGCACCTGTATGTGACATAAACCATGCGTTTAAACTTCAAACACAATGACTGAGTGACTGACCCATTTTCTTGGTTTGACCGACGCTTTGCTCAAAAGCTCTTTGAAAATAAATCTAACCCTGCCAATGTAATCACTGAGTTCACTGTAAATATGAAATGTGATCAGTATGGGCTAATGGAAACCTCATTCAAGAGCAGAATAGCTAGAGATGGAGTATGCGATGTGATGGGATCGACCAGGACCTGCTGGCCCTACCGAGTGACAAGGACAAGCATTACCGGCATGCGCATGAAAACAACACCCATTTACTCGAAACTCTTGATAGACTTGCCGCATTGTCCCCATCTATAGATCCCAGAATAACTTCACCTTGCACAATCCTGCCACCCATGATCTGATCATTTCAAAAAGGAAAAAAAGGAATTATTTCCACATATTAGCAAGGAACAAAGAGCATTCAAAAGCAGCATGATGGTGTAGCCCAATTTATTTTTTGAAACAATGATATTGCTTTTGGCAATTTTATTAATTCAGAAGAGAGCATGAATTGTTCGATTAAGTAATGGAAAAATGACTGAATAATGTTACGAATGTCGACACCGACGGTCATGAAACATGACAACACAAATGCACTAACCAACCTCTGCTAAATAACTTGAACTCCGCAACGAGAGAATTTGCCGAGAAGGGCGGAGCCAGAGTATAAATGATTGAAATGCCAGACCATCGAGGATGGTGCCACCGCAGAGAAAACAAGTTTTATGGTTGCACATATGGCGAAAACTAAATTTTCTACAAATAAAATACCGGTTTACCCCCCTTGAGTACATATGAATTATCCCCTTTGTTGAGATTGGCTACACGCTTATCCGAGTGACTCTGACTTCACTTGCAAGCGACCATCAATGGTTAAGATTGCACAAAATTCATGTTGAGCCATGCCAAGCAATCGAGCACACACATCAACGATGTACAACTTCAAATTTCAAGATGAGATGTGGAAGAAAAATATTCAGCGGCCAAGACATCCTCCGAGGCTAGCTAAGAGTGTCGTCGTCATCACCCATCGCGCTTGACCTAGTGAGTCCAAAATCACTAAACGAAACCATCAAAGGAGCGACCGTCATGAACCGTTGCACGAAATCAATGTTGACCCATGCCGACATACAACGTCCGACTTCCCCGACAAGATTATGAGGAGAAATGTGTAGGACGTGTGGTCTTGTGCCAACCAAAACACACACAAACAAGCACCCTTCAAGTGTCATGGTCACCGCACTATAAAATGCAGCAAAATAGTAGAGACATGTCACGTGAGTGTGCAAAATGTTACTCCCTCCGTTCCTCAGTGTAGGGTGTATAGTTTTATGCACGAATATTAAGACATACTCCCTCCGTTTTTTAATATAAGATGTTTTAACTATTGCACATGTTGTCTACATGCATGCTAAAGTGAGTGAACATGCACACTACAACATGTCTACATACATTTACATGCATATGAATGTGGACATATACTAAAACATCTTATATTAGAAAACAGAGGGAGCAGGTATTTTACATACAGTGGACTCTTTTTTCTCTGAAAAAACCCACGAGAGATGAGTTCTTAATAGGCACGAAATGAATACAATCCGTTAAATCCCTCTTTTGAGACTAGTTCTCTTTTTTTTTATGGGTCAAATTGTCCATAAATAGCAAATATCCTTAATTTCTATGATAGTACTGCTAGTGCTATGAGATTATGCATACATTAATCATGAATGTAAACATGTCTAATGTGAAGCAGTGACCGAATTTTGGTTGTGGCCTAATTAACCACGGCCAAAATGAGGATGAGGCAATAATGTGTCGCCGTTACTAGCGGACTTTTCTTTCCTTTGACCAAACAAACGGCGGCTTCGGCCGGAGTTGCAACCGCCGTGCCGGTGCAGCCGGCCAGCGTTGGTAGGCTTGACTTTTATAGGTCATCGCCTCGTCTCCAGAATCAGAGCCTACTTTCTCTGAACAGACAACACCACTGTCACGTGCCCTGGTTGTACGTGCAGGCCAGAAATACGTGCAACCATGCTAGTCGGGAGATCTTTTAGTTAATAAAAAAAATGGAAGAAAAAAATGCGAGCAAGGAGAACGGAACAACGATCTATCTCATCGGGAACCGGACCGGGGGCAACACGAAGCTGGCTCTTTGGCGTCCACCCAAACACCGAATTAACCCGGTCAAACCGACCACGGTAAAAAAGACACAGATGTGTACTGTCACGTACAGCTCGCGTACGTGGCTCCGGCCGTTCCAAGATAACGCCGCCGCGTACATCATCCCCCTTCTATCGTACGGAGTGCAAACCAACAACCAAATATTCCCCGGCCAAACTCCAAGACACAAAACAAGCGGAAAGATCCAAAACGCCGCGCTAAAACATCATCGAAAATCCTTTGGATCGCCTGCGCTGAAATCTGTTCGTTCAATTCCGTCCTGGAACATAAAAATCTCCTAAATTTCGCGTGAAGATGGGCAACGGACACATGCGTGCGGTGCATGGGAGGGAGCTCCCGGAGTTTGTTTTGTTTTGGATCTCGAGGCCCTGCCTTCACCGACCCGTTCCTTCCCCCCCCCCCGCACGGCCGCACGACCCCACCCATTCACCCTGCTGCATTATTGACACAGAGAATCGTTTGCAAAGGAGACTTTTTCCCTATCTCTCTCCCTGCCTCCACCCCCATCCGTTTTGTTTACATTATTCTTTGAGCTACACAGGGAACTTTTTAAACTAGCTGGCGCCGATGCTTCCATCACCTGCCATTTGATCATTGCCGCCGGTGTGTTTTTTCTGAGTGAATTATTCGTTCATCATGTGCACCGAGTGTATTTTAAACATGAGTAAAAAAAAACCCTGTATTTTTTTCAAAAAACCCCTGAATTTTTGAAATGTCCAAAAATACATGTTTTTTTTTGCAAATGTACAAAAATACAGGGGGGTTTTTGCAAAATTACGTGTCCAGTCAGCATCAACTTCAACGGAAAACGGCCTGACAGGTGGGGTCAGTGACTTAAGTGCACCAGATGACGAGTTATGTGACCAAAAAATTCAGTTATCCAGTTGTGTGACTTAAGTGCACATAGCTGTCGAGTTGTGTGACCACCAGTGCAAATAACTCGTGAGTTTGATCTTTAAAAGTGAACCTTTTTCTGCTAGAAGTTGTTCTTGCTTTTCCCTTTACTCATTGAGAGAAATTTTATATGAAGCAATTTCACCATATTTTCTAAATCATTTAACTAACTCAATCTTTTGATATCCATATCTCCTTTAAATTTCTAATGCAATTATCTCTTAAACAGTTGGTAGTCTCAGTTACATGAACAAGAGTACTACATTCAGTACTTCATACTATGTTGAGGTTGCTGGTATTGCTCATTATTACCACTGAAGAGAGCTACAAAGAGAAGTTCGGATCGCATTTGTTACTATCTACGATATGCTGAGTTGCTGACCGCAATTTGATAATAAGTTGATGCGGAGCTTGCTGTTCCTGTAGGGTTTTTAGCTCTCGACTTGAAGATCCTGTTATTTCTTTCCTTCCAGAGGTGCCACCAGGTGCAGATTATGACAACAGAGATTTTCCCGGAGGCGCTTGCATGGTTGCTGGCAATGCAAGACAGCCACCACTCTGCAAGACCTTGTTGATCAGCAGCAAGGGGCGGATTTTTGAGCTGCAGCCGCTGGAAGACGGTCGTGAGAACAATCTTGGCTACAGAGCATCGGGCTAGCAGATGTAGCGCAGTTTCTGGATTGATTTGGCAGAGAGAGCAGATGTGGTTTTGTGGGATCCTTTTCTTTTGCAGCATGTCAGCAGTCGAACATCTTCCTCGGAGGACCAGCCAGGCATACAATTGGCATTTTGGCTCCACTTTGGTCTTCCAAACAAGCTCAGCGAAATTATATTGAATAGGCCTTCAAGCTGCAGTCCACTTCCACTTGATTGAGTCGATCGTCTCCGGCTGAAGATGGAAATTGTGCAGCATGTTCCACATCTCGATGAATTCAGTCAGCACAGTGGAATCTGGGTTCTTGATACATCAAAGCCATCTGTGATTTAGTACAGCAGTCGCCACCGTCAGTTTAAGCCAGAGCTATGTCGGTACATGTTGGGAAATCAGCTAAAAGGGTGAGGTTTGAACTTGGTAGTATAAGCTTTGCTCAGGAGGTTTGATTTCTGCTAGATCCTAAAGCTGAGAAGTAGCAACATACGATGCATTTTCTGAATTTTTGCATCAAGATCTTAAAGCTGGGAGGAGTTAATGGCACCCGCAGGACCATTTTGCGAAATATCTAAAAATACAGGGGGTTTTCTGCAAAATTACTTGTCCATGTCAGCACTCCCGCAACGGAAAACGGACTGACACGTGGGCCCAGAGACCTGCGTGCACCCACTTGTCCAGATGTGTGACCAAAAAATCACGTTCTGGAGAAGTGTGACTTAAGTGCACATACGTGACGAGTTGCGTGACTGCGGGTGCCATTAACTCAGCTGGGAGTTACTTTACACTGAGAAGTTCTCCTAAAGATCCTGCATTCATAAAATCATAGATTTGTTTCTGGAAGCAATACAATATATTTCAGGTTATCTTATTCTTAGGAATTTTCTGTCTATAAATAGTTGCTGATTCATTAAATTTATATGATGCTGGTTTGAGTAATCGCTGCTCCTGGTGCTTGGTGGTTTATATGACCCTGAGCTTCTTCAGTACATTAATACGACTGAGGTATTGTTTTTCTTTGCAGCACAAGGCAAACCCTGGTAACTGGGTCCGGCACCATGACTGCCATCATCAGGAGCACTGTCAAAGAAGGAAAAGAAGAGAGCAGCGTATCGTTCCGATGATCATGGCTATGGCTGTAGCTGTGATCGTGATGCTAAAAGGTACATGGCTACATTTCTGTAATGCACCTATCCATGTAATTAATTAATTACACTGATTCCAGTTTTGTGAGTTATGAAATGAGTGCTAGCTAATTATGTTGAAACTTGAAACCAATTCATCATTGGTCTTGGTAATCTGCTTCTTATATTTAAAGGGATGTTCGTAGCTCATTTTTCTGGAGTAAATTATTGATTGTCCATCTTCATTATAACAAACAGATCAGGTTTCATTTTTTGGTGCAATGTTTTCATATACAGACAAAGTTGTATGTCCGTCTTGATTAAACTTATATCTAGGCAGTTTTAACTCCATCAATTGTCGAACTTTAAATAATTCGGGCAGGTAGCAACAGTAATTAGTTTCTTTCAAAGTTTATGCAAAGTTGTATGTCCATCTCGATTAAAATTATACAGTACCTTTGCACGGGCATTCAACTATTAAATGGGAGTTTGTTGTACCATTCATATGAGTAAGCTTTTAGCACAACTTTTTAATAAGGATAATAATGGTAGGAACCAAGCAGGAGTTCAAGTGGACCGGTTGTTTATCCGGGCTTTCTTATAGACATTTGAAGTTTTCTCCATTTAATCCAAAGTTTCTCCCTTTTTCTGTTGCACAATAGCTTTTTCGTCTCGACATAGTCCAACTGAACATGTAGTGTCCATGGACGCTGACTCGCCGGCCCAGACCCTCTCGTGTCCTGGCGACCACCATAGGCTGGGGCGAAGGGAAATCTGCAATTAGCAAGCAGGTGGATGCGACGATCCCAACTATGCTTTGACATGAGATTTGTTGTCAAGGATGTGCTGTTCCTCTGTCTCGGTGAGTGGTACTTCTCTCTCAAGCCACAAATTGCACTAATTTGTTTGATTAGTTCTGTTGTATGACCTAATGAACCTGTATACTTTGATAGACGGCTAAATGTACATGAGAAAAAAGTGCTCTAGAGATGTTTGAAATAGCATCAGGTATTGTAGAGTTTAATTTGTTCAAACAAAGTTTTATTTGAAGTGTACTACATTGTACATACATATATGCCTCGAATCTGGATACACTGCAGTGCTAGAGGTAATACTTTCAGTCACACTCGACGCCGGCAGCCTGTTGTCTTGGGGACCTACAACAGCGTCGAGGGGCAGCAAGAGAGGCTCCATCTTTTGATCTGCACTTGTAGTTCCGACCATGCGTTCAGTGTTGCGGGCGTTTGCCGGCCATGTGCCCACGCTGTAACTCTCAACATGTTTTTCTCTCCTTAATTTGAGTTGTTGAAGGCTCTTAGAGATGAGGATTAAAAGGATTTACTTCACTTGAAAAGCAAGAGTTGCAGGCCCCTGTTGTATAATTTTTTACGCAGTTCAGCTGAATAAGAAAACTTAATGCAACACGGGCTGAATGAATTGTTGGTTTTTCTTTCATTTTCGTTTCACGTCGGTATAGATCGGGTCTTACTAAAATAACAGTGAACGAAGTTCAGAGTTCACATTTTGCTAAAATTTCAGTGGTTTTCCTTATATTCTTTTCTCTCGGGATGGTTTGGCTTGGCCACACTAGGTTGGTTCAACAAAGGCAATTGAACCAAACGAAGAAGAGAGTAAAGAAAATATTATTTTTATTGCCTGCAAGATATATCAAATCCATATGTGGATTTAAAAGGAGTTTACATTTCACATTGATGTTTTTAATGCGGTGTGACCTAAACACTTGCTGCAACTCACATTAAAATGGTGTTTATCATATGAAATAGTAGTTACAACTGCATGGATCCCTGGTCGCCGTGCTAAGGAACATTAAAGTTAAAATATCTTGCCTCCGGCTTAGTCCACTTCACTTTGGCGCAATTTGTTTTCCACTTTTAACTGTAATTGTTTTAATTGTATCTTTTGACTGAATTTGATTTGTTCATATCACAAGTGTTTTAGGAGGAGCTCTTTGACACTACAACACAAGAGGTATTGCTGCATGTGGAAGTTGTTGGCTTGAGTCGCCCATCTTTGAGATGCTTCTTCGCGCCGCAGCAACGCACGGGCACTCACCTAGTATTTTCTTATAAGCGAGCTAGCTTATAACCGTTGCGTCCAGGTGGAAATAGCAGAAGCAGCCATCAATGAGTAACCATTTTCTTAATTTCGAATGGAAGTGTATACTACTATACTAGCTAATTACACTTGTCATGCATGTGGTTAAGTAACTAGATGTTAGTGTAATATATGTTTTCTGTCGTAGTTTAGGTAGGCTTAGTGCTCGTAGGTTTTTGCCAGTACAGAAATGTTCCGATGCCGGGCATTTTGCACTGGGTTTCCTACTTGTGTGAGGGAACTCTTCTTTCTTTCATCATCAAAATTGCTATGCAAAAAGATTTTGTAATTCCGCTATGAAAATAATAGAAAGATTTTTTTTTTTTGAGAAACACAGTACAAACGCAAACGCTCACATACACGCGCACACACTCACCCCTATGAACGCACGCACGCACACCCTACCCCTATGAGCATCTCCGAAATACTGAGCCGGCGGATCGAGTCTTGAGATTGACGAAGTCACCACGGGCGCCTCGCTGTCGACGGGAACGTCGCCTCCCACTGAAAGAATATTCCGCCTAAATGCAACACACAGATGTCAAACCTGGGGTTTGAACTCTGGTGGGCTGAGGGTACCACCACCCTACTAACCATCCAACCACAGGTTGGTTTGCAATAATAGAAAGATTAGTATGACCCGGTTGGAAAAATGTGGTGAAGTAACAAAGAATTTGCTTCTCGGGAAAACAATATATACCCCATGGTGTCTCCCGTTCCATCGAAAGATGGCATATTATATTCAAATACATAAAAAGGAGGCGATGTAGTTTCCACCTTCCGCAACTGGTCAGCCCAATGGATCCGCTCATCCGGTCGTCATTCCTGTGGCAGGACGAGGGGAGATCCGAGGTGCTCCATGAGGTCCATAAAGTTGTGAGGGTGCTTCTTCTATCTTTGACGCAATATTTCCTCCTCCCCTTCTTTGGTTGGCGCTTCACTTAGCATGGACATGGATCATGAGTGTCAACAATGTGCACATGGATCACCATGGCCATTTTTATGTGTTTTCTAAGTTTTCTGTGTAAAAATTCTCGACATTTGTCCATGTAGTTGCATATTTGGTGTTCCCATGTGCTTGCATTTTAATGTGTCTATTTATGAATGAACATTTGGTGACATATAAAAAACCATTACCACGACTAATCAATTTTCTCAGACAAATTCGTTCCATGGACAAGTTTGATGTTATAAATTTTGGGTGCCCAACCATGACTGGCAATTTTACCAATACTACTGCCTAATACCATCTACTTGTGTTTCATCTAGAAAATAAGGGACGTATGTGTCTTTATATCACTGTCTAGCATGTCTTGTCCGTCGTTTCCCTAAGTGTGTTTATGATTGCACTACTATACATAGTTGAGTGGCTAGAGGTGGTGCCACAAGGACATGGTTCACACTCTTATATTGTGTATACACTTAATCCCAATTGTGATGTTCAATGCGTAACAAACCTGAACTTTGTGGTGCTGCAACTGGTGAAGGCGCATAACCATGTCTCGTTTCATCAATTCAAGTGTTTTTGAAAAGTGTGGGATACACAGAAATTGAAGCATAAATGAAGTTAGAGTTGGTGACTAAGGGAAAGAGTGTAAGGTGAGGGTGATGGAAGGATAAAGACATGCATGACGTGGTGAAGACATGGCTGCAACATAATTGTGGTGATGGAAGGGTAAATACATGTATGACGTGGTGAAGACATGACTGCAAGATAAATGTGGTGACAGAAATGCCAGATATCTTCATTGATGTTTATAGATACAACCCACCGACGAGAGGATCTTGAATACAATAGAGCCTACGAGGAATTAGTCGTGTGACGAGAAAATATAGGATGCAAACAAAATGCCAGTGAAATGGTGTGATGTCAGGCGTCTCCCGGATGGTCACATGCGACTTTATTTCAGTTCGAAGAGATACAACAAAAAAGGAAGTCCGACTTCTCTTCATGTGATGATCTCTTGCGATCTTCGTCAATTTATATGTTGTTCTTTACTTTGTAACTTATCTTTGTACCACATATTCAATTTTAGCTACCACACATTTTTATTTTAATACTGGAATTAGTTGCTAGATCGAGAAAAAAAGATAATGCATGTTTTATAACGAAGACATGCATGACGTGGTGAAGACATGAATGCCGTGGTGAAGGCATGGTTGCAAGATAACTATGGTGATGAAAGGGTAAAGACATGCATGACGTGGTGAAGACATGACTGCAAGATAAATGTGTGACGGAAGGGTAAAGACATGCATGACGTGGCGAAGACCTGACTGCAAGATAAATGTGTGACGAAAATGCCAGATATCTTCATTGATGTTTATAGATACAACCCGCCGACAAGAGGATCTTGAATACAATAGAGCCTTGGAGGAATTAGTTGTGTGTGACGAGAAAAGATAGGATGCGAACAAAATGCCAGTGAAATGGTGTGATGTCAGGCGTCTCCCGGATGGTCGCATGAGACTTTATTTCAGTTCAAAGATATACAACCAAAAGGAAGTCAGACTTCTCTTCATGTGATGATCTCTTGCGATTTTCGTCAATTTATATGTCGTCCTTACTTTGTCACTTATCTTTCTATGACATATTTAATTTTAGCTACCATGCATTTTTATTTTAATACGGGAATTAGTTTTTAGAGAAAAAAGATAATGCGTTTTTATAACAAATTTAACCATCACATTAAAACGACTTAAGGCACAAAAATAGGTAGAGTACTTCTCTACATAGATGCCACAAGTGTTGTGAAGAACAAGTAATATGGTAATAATAAATGCTCATATGGTGAATTTGGCAGATAGCACAAGGTACATATTTAAACAAAATTGAAGTTGTGTCTCACTACCCGCCCCATTATGACTTGAAAGGCACCAACCAAAGTTATGAAATGCTATTAAAGATAACGGGATTGCAACCGTGTGACATCTATCTTGTACATTAGATCTTCGTTCCTATTAGATCTTCATTCTACAAGATGTCTTTATTTTGTCACACATCTTCGTACGCCACATAGTTATACCGTTTCATACCAGTCAATCGTTAGAGAAGACACAGAGGAATACCTATTGTACAACAAATTTAATCCGCCTCTTAAAATGACATGATGTATCAGAGAAAACAAAATGAAAAAAAGGCATAGTACACCTAGGGCTGCACAGGCCAAGTTTGGGTCAGGGCTTTGAAAAACCCGAATAAAAAATCTCAAGCCCGTGTCCGGCCTGGTCCAAAGCGGTTAGACCATGCCGTTTTGCTATTTACATTTACTAGTTTAAACATATCCGGGGGTAACAAACATGACATTGCACCTATTTTTTCAATAGTATGCTAGTTTCTGTTATCTCGGGCTTTTCGGACTTTGGCGGGCCCTTAGGTACAAATTGGAGCCCTAACCCATACGGACTCGGGCCAGGCTGCCCATGAGAGGCGTAATAAGGCAGAGTTCCCCTTAGAGATGCCCCAAGTGTTGCAAAGAACAAGCAATAACACATCTGCAAATAAAAGAATTGTCCATAGGACAATATTCTAGAATTGGTTCACACACCAAACTCACAACACAGCACAAGATCAGTATAGGGAACATATTTAAACCGGATTGAAGCGGCAATAACGCGCGTCATTACCCCCTAGCTATTTGGCCGGCCGGCCCCCTTGTGACCCGAACCGCACCAAAGAGGCCAAGCCAAGCCAGGATTACAGCGCCAGGCACCAAGAAATCCCACACAACCCTCGCTCGCACTAATTTTAATCATCCCCACTTTTGTTTCGGTGCACGCCGCACCGTACGCCGTACGGTTCACATCCGCTCACGCCCGGAAACGGCGGAATCTCAGATCCGACCCGACACGGGCGCGCAGCACCGCCGTTAAAAAAAAGTACTACAGTGCAACGGAAAGAAACACGCGCGCAGGAAATGCCCGAGACCCGTTAAGGCATCCCGTGAAGATGCGGCGCGGTGAGGAGTGGGGGTCCACTTACAAGTGGCCGAGACATCCCACGGCTCCGTCGAGGGTCAAAATCTAGGGGATATTTCCTCCCACCGCCACCGACACGCGGGCCCCGCGGCGGCACGTGCTCCGCTATCTCTCCAACGGCGGGGACGGCCTAACTTGACGGGGCGGGGGGTCTAGGAGAGGCCCCACCTGGTGGCTACGCGGGTCCCACCGGGCAGGACCCGCGGCCGTGCCTAGGGCTGCACGGTATGGCCGGTGCGGAGGTGGGTGGGTATAAAGGGGGGAGGCGCTACACAGAGCTCCCATCCCCGGCTTCCTCCTCTCCCCACCCACCACTACTAATACGCTCCCCTCTCCTCCCTCCCGGAGAGCAGAGCAGAGCAGCGCAGCGCGGTGTATGGTAGACTTGGGTCTCTAGAGCCTGCTCGTTTCCGGAGGGGACCAAGCGACGTGCTGCTGGTTCGGCCTTAGCCGCCCCACACCCGCCACCGCCCGCCGCCAGCCATGGGCGGGCTCGAGGAGATCAGGAATGAAGCCGTCGATCTGGTGAGAACCCCCCGCCGCTCCCCCTCCTCCTCTGCTCCTCTCTCTGGATGATGATGCATGCTTGGTTCTGTTCTCGCCCCGTGGCCGCCTGTTCTGTTCGTCCCTAATAATTGTTCCGCGCTGCTTCGATCCATCCATCTCTCCGTGGATTTGATTAGATTCCATGGGCGGAGAATCGTGCTTACGAGTTAGTCCGTACGCGATAGGTGGTTAATCCGCTCCTCGGTTTCACCTCTTGCTCTTCTCTTCCCGTGGGAAAAAAGTGGAGAAAGCAGAAATGAATGAAATCATCGGAAATAAATTTCGGGCGCTTTTTTTTTCGTTTCGGAAAAAGCTTATCTACCTACTTTTTTTTCCTCTCTCTTTTCGAAAGCTGATTTTAATTTTTTTTCTTCAAGGTTTTCCTTGAAAGTAAACTTTCCATGTGAGGGTGCTCCGCCTCCGCCATCAATGGTGGAGGGCGGGCCAACTGTCCATGGCCATGTAGCATAGCGAGCATCCCATGTTTCCTCCTCTGTTTTGCCCTCGTGTGCTGCCGGTGCTCCAGCCCAGCACAGCACACCACCGTGCAGCTTGTGTTTTGGAGGAGGGATTTTGGATCCTTCCTAAAACTGTTTCAATTAATACGTATATTTCCTTCTTCGTGAAACGAGGTACGAATCTTAGATCTGCGCATAATTGATTGACTCAAATAATTTCTCCTCCCACTTTATTTCGTTCGCAAATAAAAAAATTCAAGGTAATTAAGGTTTGAGTAGAAATTAGTGGCATGGAGCACGGGAAAGTCAATAGATGGTTTAGCACGGGTCGGGCTCACCGATCACGCGGCGCCGGATTAGTGGCTAACCACCACGAGCCACGGAGAAATCCGTGCGCTCCTTCCGCTGTTGCCTTTTCGTTTTTCTATCTTTGTTGACCAACAACGCTCGCAGCAGCCCAATCCGACTGAGATCCCGTGCCCCGCCAGAGGCAGGTCACGGCGTGCCCCGCGGCACAACATCCACCCCTCGTTTTCAATCCAACGGCCCAGATTGAGCCAAAAAGTGATCTCGAAATTCAAATATTTCAGAAAAAATTGAAAAAATTCTAGTAGGTTGTACGTGGTCCGTTATGTATTCTGTGAGGTTTTCGTGTCATTTGGATGATTGGTTTATTTTTAAATAGCTTTTCAAATTTAAATCTTAAAACGCTAATAAATCATAAACGGACAATCCAAATGACACGAAAATCTCACAGAATACATAACGGACCATGTACAACCTACTAGAATTTTTTCAATTTTTTCTGAAATATTTGAATTTCGAGATCACTTTTTGGCTCAATCTGGGCCGTTGGATTGAAAACGAGGGGTGGATGTTGTGCCGCGGGGCACGCCGTGACCTGCCTCTGGCGGGGCACGGGATCTCAGTCCAGCCCAATCCAGGGGTCGCGCTGCTGCGCCGCTCTGGCTTATCCTAATCGTTTTCACGCCGTCTGGCACCCTTCTCGAGGCGGCTTTCTCGGAGGCGGGAGAGAAGACGTAGGCACGCCGGCACGAGGTGGGGAAAGTACCAACTCGCCAGGCGCGTACGGGCCAGGACACACCCTGTCCTTCCGGTAGACTGCGCCGTCCGATATCGGACGGTTGTACGGCGCCCAATCATCATTGGCCCCACGTCGCCTTCGTCTGTAGATGCCGCTTGGCGTGGACCCTTCCATGTTCCTGACCCCAGATTTGTCTGGTAGAGGCTGGCTCCTGGGGCCCATGACATGGAAGTTACTGTACTGTGCAACGGCTGCTAGCGGTTTGGGTTGTCTGTTCCTAGCTGTCGCTGACCCACACCTACCTCAAACACTTTGCAAGGTCTTGCTCTCATCAATGCTTGTTTCGCTTGTGTTTGCCTGTGCAGGAGAACATCCCCATCGAGGAGGTGTTCGAGCAGCTGAAATGCACGCGCCAGGGGCTCACCTCCGAGGAGGGGACGCAGCGTGTCGAAATCTTCGGCCTCAACAAGCTCGAGGAGAAGAAGGTGAGCATCGTTTATGGTCTGATCCAAGTTTGGTTCCTGTTTTCTTGTCTGCTATTAATTGCTAACTTGTGGGCTGTCTCTTGTTTGTGCAGGAGAGCAAAATCCTCAAGTTCCTGGGGTTCATGTGGAACCCACTGTCGTGGGTCATGGAGATGGCCGCCATCATGGCCATTGCGCTGGCCAACGGTGATGGGAAGCCCCCGGATTGGCAAGATTTCGTCGGTATCATCGTGCTCCTGGTCATCAACTCCACCATCTCCTTCATTGAGGAGAACAACGCTGGCAACGCCGCTGCGGCGCTCATGGCCAACCTTGCCCCCAAGACAAAGGTGAGCCTGGATACTTAATGCTACTGTATTGTTGCGAATTTATTCCATAGTACGGTCCATGATATTTCAGTGGTCCTAGTTGCAATATAGTGGAAGAAGGAATCTTTTGTTGTCCATGCTTACAACTGTGTGAGGTTCAAAAGTTTATATCTGAATGGTCCAATGGATAGGTGTGCATATATTCTGGAATCACACAAAAGAACTAGAATAGTTTACTGAACTTCACTTATCAATTGCATTTTCTTTGGACATAATTAGCACAGTGATATATATTTTACTGCTTGGAACCGAAAGTCAAGCTCCGTTTTTTTTTCCATAGTAGACACTTGGATACATCCATTCTTTCCCTAAAATGAACCATTGTTTCTATTTCAGGTGCTGAGGGATGGCAGATGGGGCGAGCAGGAGGCATCAATCTTGGTTCCCGGTGACATCGTCAGCATCAAGCTCGGTGACATCGTCCCTGCTGATGCTCGTCTCCTTGAGGGTGATCCCCTGAAGATTGACCAGTCTGGACTTACAGGAGAGTCCCTCCCAGTTACCAAGAACCCTGGGGATGAGGTCTTCTCTGGATCGACTTGCAAGCAGGGTGAAATTGAGGCTGTGGTCATTGCCACTGGAGTACACACTTTCTTTGGAAAGGCTGCTCATCTTGTTGACAGCACCAACCAAGTTGGCCACTTCCAGAAGGTCCTCACTGCAATCGGAAACTTCTGTATCTGCTCCATCGCAGTGGGAATCGTCATTGAGATCATCGTCATGTTTCCGATCCAGCGCCGCAAGTACCGCGCGGGTATTGAGAACCTGCTGGTCCTCTTGATCGGTGGTATCCCAATTGCCATGCCTACAGTGTTGTCAGTCACCATGGCCATTGGTTCTCACAAGTTGTCGCAGCAGGGTGCTATCACTAAGAGGATGACTGCCATTGAAGAGTTGGCTGGCATGGACGTGCTTTGCAGTGATAAGACTGGCACACTCACCCTTAACAAGCTCAGTGTTGACAAGAACCTCGTTGAGGTGTTTGCGAAAGGTGTCGACAAAGAACATGTTCTGTTGTTGGCCGCAAGAGCTTCAGGGTTGAAAACCAGGATGCCATCGATGCTTGCATGGTTGGTATGCTTGCTGATCCTAAGGAGGCAAGAGCTGGCATCAGGGAAATTCACTTCTTGCCCTTCAACCCTACTGACAAGAGGACTGCTCTGACTTACATCGATGCCGAGGGTAACTGGCACCGTGCCAGCAAGGGTGCTCCTGAGCAGGTTAGTAAAATTGTAGAAGTGCAGCTATGTTTCACTACATATTGACATTTCTGTGAACAACATTTTTGTTTAACGTGACTAATGAAGTTTTGCAATGAAACTTGAACAGATTATTGACCTGTGCAACTGCAAGGAGGATGTTAGGAGGAAGGTGCACTCTGTGATCGAGAAGTACGCTGAGCGTGGGCTTCGTTCGCTTGCTGTTGCAAGACAGGTATCTTAACTGCTACACTTTATCATTGCAGTCTTTAGTGGTTGGTGAGTCATATTCTTATGCCAAGTGAGACTATATCACAGGAAGTACCTGAGAAAACCAAGGAATCTTCTGGTGGACCATGGCAATTCATTGGTCTGTTGCCCCTGTTTGATCCCCCGAGGCATGACAGTGCTGAGACCATCCGCAAGGCACTTGTTCTTGGTGTCAATGTCAAGATGATCACAGGTACCTTATTCATACCAATTGCTTACTTATTTAATTTCACATGTTTGTGTATATCTCTAAAGGTGTCGTTTGATTTACTTCAGGTGACCAACTTGCTATTGGAAAGGAGACGGAAGGAGGCTTGGCATGGGCACAAACATGTATCCTTCCTCTGCATTGCTTGGACAAAGCAAGGACGGTTCACTTGAGTCACTTCCTGTTGATGAGCTGATTGAGAAGGCTGATGGTTTTGCTGGAGTCTTCCCTGGTACATCCCCATTGCGTGCTTATCTGCTTGGTTGCAATGTTGCATTTGTTAACTGAATTCATGTTATGCAGAGCACAAGTATGAGATCGTGAAGAGGCTGCAAGAGAAGAAGCACATCGTTGGTATGACTGGAGATGGTGTCAATGATGCTCCTGCGCTTAAGAAGGCCGACATTGGTATTGCTGTTGATGATGCTACAGATGCTGCTAGGAGTGCTTCCGACATTGTGCTTACCGAGCCAGGTCTTAGTGTCATTATCATGCTGTCCTCACCAGCAGATGCATTTTCCAGAGGATGAAGAACTACACAGTGAGTTACTTTCTTCATTGATAATCAGTAACCTTCTAGCAGATGTTCACATCACATGCAGACTCATTTCTCTGTTTCATCTTGCTACACCAGATTTATGCAGTTTCCATCACCATCCGTATTGTGCTTGGCTTTATGCTTATTGCCTTGATCTGGAAATTCGATTTTGCTCCCTTCATGGTCCTCATCATCGCCATTCTTAATGACGGTACGTGTACTTTGTTTTCCCTCTAGTATCCATGCCATGTAAGCATCACTTCTCATGTCTTCTGTATGAAAAAATATTGCAGGTACTATCATGACAATATCAAAGGACAGAGTCAAGCCGTCTCCTTTACCCGACAGCTGGAAGCTCAATGAAATCTTTGCCACTGGTGTTGTTCTCGGAACCTACCTTGCTCTGATGACTGTTGTCTTCTTCTGGACCATGCACAAGACCGACTTCTTCACGGTGAGTTGTCAAAATTTTCAAGAATACTGTCTATCTTTGCATCAAAACCGTTTTCTAGTGTGATGTTCTTTTCTCACTGAAGTTCCTTTGCGCAGAACAAATTCGGTGTCAGGTCAATCAGGGACAGCGAGTTTGAGATGATGTCTGCACTGTACCTCCAAGTCAGTATTGTGAGCCAGGCCCTTATCTTCGTGACTCGTTCTCGCAGCTGGTCGTTCGTTGAGCGCCCTGGTGTTCTCTTGGTCACTGCTTTCTTCCTCGCTCAATTGGTATGTGCAAAGACAGCTACTCAGCAAGTAACGGATTCAGTGCAATCAAATCCTAAGCTTAACCGAGTTCTGTTTGTAGGTTGCGACCCTCATCGCTGTCTACGCCAACTGGGAATTCGCCAGGATCAAGGGTATCGGCTGGGGATGGGCTGGTGTTATCTGGCTCTTCAGCATTGTGTTCTACTTCCCGCTCGACGTTTTCAAGTTCTTCATCCGCTTTGTGTTGAGTGGAAGGGCATGGGACAACCTCCTCCAGAACAAGGTACTAGACCGATCCATATCTGCCAGGACCTTTCGGTACTTGGCTTTTCGATTGTGGTTCCCCTTCTCAGCAAGTTGATTAACCTATAAACCTTTTTGTGCAGACTGCATTCACCACCAAGGAGAACTATGGTAGAGGTGAGAGGGAGGCACAATGGGCTACCGCACAGAGGACGCTTCACGGCCTGCAAGCACCTGAGCCGGCCTCCCACAACCTGTTCAATGACAAGAGCAGCTACCGTGAGCTCTCTGAGATCGCTGAGCAAGCCAAGAGAAGAGCTGAGATTGCAAGGTAGGTTTCATTTACAGTTCCTTTTGCCAATAGATCTCTCTAACAGAAGTGGCTAGTCCTAGATTGCTAATGATATTTTCTTGATGAACTTCTGCAGGCTGAGAGAGCTGAACACACTTAAGGGCCACGTCGAGTCGGTCGTGAAGCTCAAGGGGCTCGACATTGACACCATCAACCAGAACTACACAGTGTGAGGGATTTGGGCATTGGACAACAAACACATGACATCCGTATTGGAGCGGGATTGGAATGGAGCTCCGCTTTAAGATTTTTCCGGTGAATGAATGAATGAAACAAACTTGGCTGATCTGACCAGCCCTTAGTTGTAAAGTGCTACCAAATATATGGTTTCGGTTCCCGTCTTCTAGAGAGGTTTTATGTTCTAGTGGAGTACCGTGTTTGGAGCACGGCGTGCTGTAATCGTTTTCGCGTTTTACTACCCTTTCCCCTAACTAGTCGGTGATCTTGCGGAAGCAAGAAGAGAAATAATCACTGCAAATTTTCTGCCACATGCTTGCTGTCCCTTGGGTTTTATACAACAAACACCATTGTCGTCTATATGAAATCATAGCTTCTTTTCTTGCAATGGAGTTCCTCCATGTGTTTGTCAACTGCACGTCTGCACTTGCCATAATTCCTAGCATTTCCAGCCGGCAGTCCATATGGGTTGTGAAATGCAAGCACGTTCGTTGAAGAGATCTGAAACTTAAACTGTTGACAAAGCTAACAGCTACTAATAGTTATGTGTTGTGAATGGGAGACACGTCAGTGGAAGAAATACGAAACTTATAAGTGTTGACAAAGTTAACAGCTAGTGACAGGAACACGTTGGATGAAGAAATCCAAGACACGATGTTGACGAAATTAACAGGGTAGCGACAATGATATTTCTGACTGGTGAACACGTACGCTGTATGTTGAAGAAATCCGAAAGGATTCGACAGAAGGATGTGCGCCAATTGTCATTTGCAGATTCTATATGGCAGACGAGGACGGCGGTACGAATTCCATCTCATCCCAAGGCCGGCGAAAAGCGAGCTAAAAAAATTGTTCCTTCCAAGGAGAGCTACTGAGCTAGGTAGCCATCGTCCTCCTCACAAAATGCTTTGCGATAATGATTCGGGCAATAATTCCCGGGTATTCTTCCTTGCGCGCACAAAAAGGCTCTCCTCGCTACCTTCCTCCACACATTTATACACAAAGGGGAATCTTTCCGAGACGAATCATGCGTACTCATCATTCGAAAAAGAGATAGTCACCTGTTCACTTCACCTACAGCAATCTCCAGTTCCACCCTTTCGTTTTCCCATACGTTGAAGCTCCAGAACAACTTCAGCAAATCCGATCGCCGTACATGGACAAAACGTCTAGTGAGAGCATGCGCGCGTCCTGTACGTTCGACGGCGTCACGTCGGCGCCGGCAGAGAAGTCGCGGCCGCCACCGATAGTGCGCGTCGCTGCTGAGCATGTCCGTCCTTGGCGGTAGGCGCATCGCATCATCGCCTCCCAACATCCTCCCCTAGATACAGGCTGCGTGCGTCGTCCCCAGAAAAGTAAAGGGCCCGATTCTCCTGTTCATGTGGACGGTTGCGGCCTACACGCACGGCTGGACGGAGCTGGTCCGCTCGCCCAAAGTGGCCGGCGCCGGTCACGTTCGCATCGCTTCCGTCGTTTTATCTATCTATCGCCAGAACCCAACCCATACGCGCGTGTCGCCTCCCAATCTTCCCGTGTGCCCGGATCGCTTTCCGTTTGCTTGCTGCTGCTCCGGCGAGGTCACCGTCGCAAAACAGACGGCCGGTCACCGTCGTCGTGTGCTGTGTGCACCTCAAGTCGCAAGCCCGCGTACTTGTCTGAACCTGGAGTGCGAGCTTACGTTTTCTAGGGAGCTTGGTTACCACTCTGCCCGACCTAGCTTGTTCTACGGTGACTAAACGGCAATACTTGTAACCAGAACGACCCGTCGTCTCCGTGACGACGTTGGCGCCACAAACTTCCGATAGAGCGATCAGCTCCTGAATCCGCGCCCTTTCTTTTGCCAAAAGCGTGAGTGCCTGTGCACAACTAGTAATGCTGTTAAACATTTCTTCGATTGGACGTTGCTCTTTTGAGTTTTGATTGGGCCCGGAGGTGACCGGAGGAGCTTAAAAGAGGAGACAGCCGGAGCCGAGCCCGTGCGCAGGATAAGATTTACATCGTCCAGACGGGGCCGGCCATGGGGACACACACACCGGAGATTGAGATGGCAACTTTCACTGCAGCAGCGGCCAAACCCACAAAAGTCTAGCTAAGCTAACTACGAATGATTACTGATTCAGCGATTCTTCAGAATAATTAGGAGAGCGGAAGTGTGTATTATTGGAACTGTTCGGCCGGTCCATCTACCCACAGTGCCGGCCGGCAGTCAGGCAGGACCGATCCTGTCTATTGTCTATCCATGGACAGGGACGCCTTGGAGGAGTCCAGATCGGCAGGATCTACGATTGATTAAACGAATGGATGGGTGAGCTCCGGTGACTCAGCGTGCACCGTCGCGCGCGTGTCGGCGAAGATTGGTTAGTAGCGGCGGTAGCCGCCGGTTTTTGGAAGCCAAGGTAACGAGAACTTTTGCACCCTTAAAAAGGCCAAAATGGATGATAATTATTTTTAGCAATGACATGAATCTTTTGAAAAAGTGCAATACGTGAGATGAGAATTCTAGAACACACATAAACAATAAAAATCGGAAACAAAACTACTAGTCACATTAAAGATCTTCAAAGTCGCAGCCTCTACCTCCACCGTATGATATGGACAATCGTCTAAGCTTCATAAGACATGCACGAGCTAGACCAAATGTGAAGTCCTCTTCAATTCAAAGGATTTTACAGGAATTTTAGAGGACCAAAATCCTTAGGAATGTTATATGTGGGTTATTTAATTTATATGTTTAAATCATAAATGGGTTTCCTAAGTTTTACTTTACACTGCATTTCATAAGATTCATTTTCAGCCACTCAAAACTGTTGGAAATAATCAGTTGTTTCACTCTGGTGCAATTAAACAAACATTGAATCCAAATAAAATCCTATAAGCTCAAGTAGGCACGACATTACATTTGTGATTCTTAAATCATGTGAATCAACGGGTCCCTAAAGGTTTTCAAGAGTGGCTTGAGACGTATAGAAAATGTGTGAGAACCTAAGGTCGTTAAACACGACACACAATGGTGACACACCTTTGCCAAGCAAGCCACAAGGTGGTGATGCGCTGCTAAATAGTGGGAAAAAAAAGCTCAGCAAAAAAATATGAAAAACATGAAACCATTTCAGCCTTTTTTATTATTATATAGCAATAGTAGATAAGAACACAACCTGAGGTTTTTTCTTGACAAAGAACAAAACCCCTAGTTTTTTTTGTAGTGCCACCGCAACTCGAGTTTATGCAGAAAAGTGTGAACGGCCCAATTCTAACACTCTAGCCCGAGCAGTTCAATGGGTGCCGATTGCAATTTCTAGTGGGCTCAGCCCTAAATATCAATTGTTTCTTTGATTTGGCACGGGTCTAGCACTCTAGCCTACCAAAATTCTATGCACAGCTTGGCCCAAGTTTTGCTTGATGGATACCGAATTTACGTCCGCAGCATAATTGCTGTTCGGATGGCAACGGTGTGAAAAAGGGAAATAATTTTCAGCTCATAGGCATAAATGCACCTACTATTTAAAAATCACATTTGAAAATTTTAAATAATCGAAACAAAAATTTCGATTGTATATCTAGAAATTCTATGTTCGCACACAAATTTTCGTGAAAAAAAAGAATTATTTTGTGGCTTGTGTGAAAATGACAAATTCCGGTGCTCCAAAGTGACTTTTCACGGGACATTTTTTGACTTTTTGTACACATCCATAAAAAATTACCTTTTTCACGAAACTTCATGCACGAACACATAATGTTCGAATACGCCCCAATTTTTTTTTACAATTTCTTTGGCATTCTAAAATGCATTTTTTTTCACAATGTGTGCATCTATACCTATGAGTCAAAACACCGTGTCCTGTGAAAATAACAAATCTAACCCTGTCAGAAAACTTCAGCACAAAACAACCCTATTCTAATTTTTTAACGAAACAAACCCAAAACGGTATCGTCCGGCGCTACCCTCTGCAGGGTAAAGCCCTAAACTAAACTAGAGTGCTATCCCCTGCCCCTGCCTGCGTGGCACGAGAGGGCCAACCAGCGGACGTCATCGCCAAAATCGTAAATCTCAGAGGGTAGCTCCCTTGACTAGGTCGCTATCCTTTGTAGGGTAGCTCTTTAGCTAGGGGGCTACGCTCGTGATGGTAGCCCCTTTGTCGGCGTCGCTATGTTAGATCGTGATGGTAATTAGGGCGCTACCGTGTGGAGAGTAGTGCCGCCGCTGCAGGCGATACCGGTTTGGATTAGTTTCGATTTTTATCTTTTGAAATAGGGATTTTTGTGCTGAAGTTTTGTGACAGTTTTGTCAACGACAACGGCAGTTCGAAGGTGCACTCGTTAATTTTACTGTTAACTTGCACCGGACTTGGAGCTATGTGTTGTGCTGGACTGTCGGCTGGCTCGGACGCTTCAGAAAAAAAAACGTAACGAGGCTTGAACGGAAGGTAACAGAAGGGAAGGCTGAACTGTTCATAGACCGAGGTCTCGCTGTCGGCCCATGGGGGCCTCCTTGCCTTGCCAATTTCAGCAAGGAGCACTGGAGCCGGGTGAGAGTGAGACCACTGCGTCCCGTGCTCAGTGGAGGAGAGACTCTCACCGTCGGCAAGTCGATGCAGTGTCATGGACCAGATAGCAGCACATAGGACACAGCTGCTCATGGTCCTGATCGCAGGAAGCAGGAGGGGCCGGTTGGTAGCCCATTAGCCCCAGGCTCTGCACTGTTCCTGACACCTGCTCGCCGCATGCCCAGGCCCAGTAAGAGGCCACATACTGTGCAGGCCTTATGCATGCAGTCTTCAGAGTTGTTATTTTGCTTTGTTTGGGAGAAGCACTGCATTTTCCAGCTGAAAGAGTGTTAGCATCGCTTTTGGATGCTACCCTCTTCATTTGGAAAGGTTGGGCGTACTGGGCTGCCCTAATTTCGATCCCGATGCTCTGTTTGTGAAGTGTTTCGTTGATCGATCACACCAAGATGTTTGTGTGCGCATGCTGCGTTGTAAGATAATTGTTTCAAACATACATCTCCGTCGATAAGATGCTTGATGCCCAAAACGACATACTTTGAGGCGTATCTTATGTTCCTTTTAACCTCGTCTCGCCTCATATGTTGATCATTATGGTTTTTTCCTAATGGTTTGGTATTCAACTAAAAGGGAGCTTCATAATTTTGCATATTTTTAAATTTATAGAAGTAAGAAACAAAGAGTCATCAATAAAAAAACACAGGACCATCGGATTTATTTATCTGACGTAATAAGGTAAATCCTTACCATAGAAAATAAACTTTGTTCTGATTTACCTGATGTAAAGAATATCCTAAAAGTCTCTCGTTAGTTGATTCTCTTCATTTACCACTTTCCTGTGTCTCCTTTTTCCCACTAACTAAATTCTAGTCTAAAAGATTCCAAAAAGAGCCACAAACACATAGCGAAGAGCATAGAGGATCAAGACCATTACCAAATGTTCACCCCAAGAATCATATGGGTATATGTTTCCTTTCACGACACCATATATAGCACTGCATTCACGGTAGCAAAATTGGTTGGGAAAACAACTTACACCATGAGAAAGTCGATCGGAATGAACATCGCCGACCGACCATGTCTGTCACCGAGAGTCCAGTCGGGAAGGAGAGGGAATTATCCGCAACTAGTTGCACCCGCAACTAGTTTTCGGATACCCCACTTCCGAGTGTCCAAAAATCGCGAAAAAATCATGGACATGGGTTATGTTCAACCTTCGACACCCACAAAATTTCATCCAAAAATATGAACATATGTGGCATGTGCAAAAAAGACAAATGAAAGTTTGAATAGTAGTGACACTTATATTAAGTCATATAAGTCTAGTTGACAACAGTCAATCAGTGATTTATCTCCTTGATGCTAGACAAAACGCTTTGACTACTTAGAAATGGGGATACAAGATGTGCAAGCCAAGATGCATCACTCCAAATCCGATGTCCAAAAAGGTTCATATTGGTCATGCATGCGTGGAACAGTGATACACATGCATCACGGCGCTGTTGGGCAGTTGTACAGCTTACAAAACATAGGCGTGCGTGCTTGCAGTGTCGCCCTCCGCCGGCCGGCCGCAACAACCACATCGAAGGCTCGCGATGAGATTCTGTTTGTGAAGCGTTAGATCGACTGATCGATCGTCCTTGATTTATTAGCATCAGCGTCACTGTACAGTCGACATATATTCGGGATTGTCAGCTTGTTTTCAGCTACAGTATGTACGTACAGTTCATCGATACTTACGTTAATTTGACAGTTGACACTGCCGACAAGCAAGCAGATCTTCACAATTAACTCCACGTTATTTGTGGGTTCATAAAACCAGCATGCATGATTCGTTGGTAGTCGTAATCGAACAGTTCTCGGAGCGCTACTTTGGGAATTAAGCGTGCGTAGGCTTGCTGGATCCGTCGTATAACGTTAATGAATGATACTCCTACATACGATGAATACGATGGTACCATATATAGGAACAGAGTAGCTACATCAATACATGATGCTGATATTAATTGGAGACCGACGTGACACTGTTCTTCATCAGTGCCCACCGCACTGTGGCATAGACGCGCGCCCACATGAGATGAGATGCGTGCATGGGCATATGGCTACGGGCTAGCTAGCTCCTACGGCTGAAGCTAAGCTAATTATAGCAAAATTTTGTGCCTCGTACATCATACTATATATCCTCCGCATGCATATATATACTACCTCCGTTTCAAATTAGATTACTCCCATTAATCCACATATGGATGTATCTACACATGTTACAAGTAGAAATACATTCACATGCGTGCAAATAGAGAAGTAATCTAATTTGAAACTGAGGGAGTACATTACACGCCTTCTACTTCTTCCCCGGGGGAGACGGACGTAGGATCGAGCTAGATCGGGCACACATCACATGCCAATGTCCGCGACGCTCACCATGCGAGGTCGGCCGGCGCGCAGAGAGATGGATCGATCGACTGGGGTTTCCGTTTCTCACCATGGAACAATGTCGTACGTGCATGCTGAGATTGCCGTTGTACTGACATGAAAGCAACCACACACACTGTGGCCACAAGGCTCGGCACTGTTGAGGCGTTTTGCCTAGGTATGCTCTGGGGTCCCAGAGGATCGCAGAGAGATACATATGCAGGGAGGCCGGCCGGCTGCATGGGTTTGTGATATCTAGGTCTACGTACGTGCATGCGCGCGCAGGCTTTGTTTGCCACGATCGGGTGCATCTCCCGTTGCCGCCTCATTTGCAGCCTGTCGTACGCGCACGTACCTACTGCGTGCTACGTGGACTTCATGGCATCCATCCGATTCATTTTCATCGGGCCCTGTTCTCCTCGCTCACGGTGAGTTCCGGGTTAGAGCAAATTCAATAGTAGAGCCAACATCGAAGCTCTGGCCCACGGCTATGATTTTTCTTACTTTGTGATCTCAAATGGAGATGGGAGATGCCTCATCGACAACGGACGCAAAAAGACATTTGTCTACGATGTCTTACCTCATCAGATCGGAGATCTAGGTTCGACTATGTCTCTTGAAAGGGGCGGAGCCAGTCCAGAAGAGTGTTAGGGACATCATGGTATCGGTGTGATCTTGTACTAGCGATCACTGATTTTCACTAAATTACTAGCATACATTTAAGCTTCGGTTGCATTTTTTGTGATTTGCGAGTGTATCATTTATTTCCACCTGCATTATGATCGAAAGAAAATAGAGACGTGATAATTGTGCAATTTCGAAACGTCTCTACAATGAGATCCACGAGAAATGCCAAGTGTTTTGTTAGCATGTCCATTCACCCTTGCAATTTAACACCGATTAATGACATTTTCGTGCACAACAGACAACAGTGCGCCCTGCCCATTCGGTAAAATCAACTTCACTTGCTGCTAGCTATCGTGTTTGTTTGTTTCACATGCATTGTACCAGTGGGACAGAGTAAAAGATCGCTATAGTACCGGGTCCCCTACATCACCCTAAAGCCGCCGAAAACAATTATTGGAAAGCGATGATAGGACCGGCCATCGATCTAATTAAACTGTATCGATCGTCGATCGTGGCCAAGGTTGATATATATCGCCAAATAATGAGATCAACTAGATTTTGGGGACTTGAAGAGTAACACTGTTCTGCCCTGCCAATTGCTTCATTCGGTTCAGAGCAGCTAGCTGCATGCAGTGCCTGTCTTGTGAGGTCTGAGCCAAAGCTCAGCTTCAGCTAGGATCCACTCATATCCATCCCAATCACATCTTGGTGGCTAGGGCTTGTCTCACTGAAAATAAAGTTGAATTAAACCCAACAAGTTATTTGGGAACGCAACCCCACCAGGGGGTTAGCTGGGCCAAGACTTCAATTTGTTTTTGTCCGGCATGCAAAATCAGCTTGATAACAATGCTACAGGGAAAACCTTTAATTCATTTGACGTTTGTTTTGTTCAACCAATTTGCTTGACAAATTATAGACGCATAAAGCAATGCCATGTTGCAGTACATCGATCATAACTGAACAGTCTTTGTTTTCTTTGATTCAATCTAGCACGCATCTTATCATTATCATGTGCTCTTTTTTCATACTCCTATATTTGAGAGTCCCCTAGGCTAAGTACAGCTGTAGTATCTGAACTTACGAACTAAAACACCACACGCACACCACACACACACGCACACTACTCCTATATTTTTTGGCTTGGCTCCTGGTGGTAATAAGTTAGGAATGCTCTTTTTGCCTTTCACTGTGGATGAATAGAACAGAGGCAGAAAGGCAGAAGCAAACCATCGGAGATGGATGGTTCATGGTTGTACAAAAGGAGCCTACCGAATAGTCGATTAAGAAAAGGCACTATTTATCGTGACTATTGCTTTGTTCGCCTATTGTATTCATGCCAAAAATAGGGCGGATATGAACCAGTGTCCGATTATTAAATTGGCTACTTGTCCAGGGCCCGGCAATTTGTCCGTTTTTGATTTACCGGATGCCTTTTACTTTTACCGTATGGAAGTAGGCCCCCGGTGGACAAGCACACGTCGTGTTTCACTCCACTGTCACTTCGTACGGCAGTTTGCGGCTACGTTGGATCGTCTGTGCCACGTACAGGCGTACATCCATTATTTCCAGGAGAGTTAGCCAGTACGTGGCACCGGCCGGGTCTTTCAAGTTGCGTTTAGCAATTAATCCATAGGAGTACACATTTTCAGTCTTGAAGCAGGTTTTTGTACCGTTTTATAAATAAAATCATATAGATGAATCGATATAAAGTGATGAGTCTCTGAGACATCTGAACGAGACCAAAAGATATCGAAACGACACCCCTAAGAGGAGGATAAGAACATAGCGCGTCGCCGCCGTCGAGACCGAGCAGCTCAAGGGTTTTTACCCGGAGCTCTAGTACGGAGAATGTACCCACAACAACGCTCAAAAAGGGTTACGGGACTCGCAGACATTGACACCATTGGCGTCGGAACGCGAAGCTTTCCCTCGGAAAACCTTCGCAACCTTTTACGTGCGATATGTCGGATCGCCCACGGTCTTCGAGTCTGGTCTCCAGAACGCGATCTGTGCAGATTATGTGATTTCTACATGTAAGGATATCTTTTGTCAAATTTTCATGTGATATTAGAGAAAGACAGCATTCTGTGTGTGATTTTTCTTCGTGGTGACAGTGTTGATATCTATGGTGTGTGATAGGTTGGTAACGAAGAGGGACGTCGGTCATTAACCCACACACAAATATTCAGAACCTAACTCACTGTGGCACATGAATGATCAAAAGGTACTCGTAACCCTCTAGTCGGTCTTGACCTTGGGGCAATCCTAAACAAAGGCCAAGCTAAGCTCTCAAGATATATAAATTCAGCTAGCTAGCATGTACCGGCGGCGAACTTATTGTGTACCGGTGCGGCGGCCGTGGGCGGCGCAGAAGATCGGGGTGGGCCGTGGACCACAACGAAAGGGGTCTTTCTCTTCCACAATCCCGGGTCTGGTGACATGCGCCACAGTGGCGAAGTGACGTGTGTTGTGTCGATCGTGTCCGGGCCCGATCCAACACATGCAGCTGCCGTCTGGTCCGGCCCGTCGCTGGCGAGACCGGTGTCTGGTCGATCCACACTCGCCGCTGCGCGCCAAAATGCCCAAATGCGGTGCACCAATCGCCGCCGTCCCGCCACGGCATGCATGCATGGCCTATGTCTGATTAGACGTCCCTGCTCCCCAGAATGCATGTTCCAAGCGATGAGATGCATGTATACTCAACCCACTGTTTGCTTCTTTTCGAGAATAACTAGCAAGGTGGCCCTCGCAAATGCGAGGGCATCATATACAATGTATTGAATACGTTCATGTACTAAATTTGTGCTTTCGTCGGGAAAGACCGAAATCTAAATAAGAGCATCCTTTGACTATTGTAAAATTATGGTAGATAAAATCATGGTTACGTGTAATCTTTGAATTTACAGAGAGTAGGTGTTCTATATCTCAAAAGTAAATACCATGTCACATATTCTAGAAGCCCGTTTACTTTTAGACGTATGTAGTACTGCCATTTTAATACAGTATATTTTTACTCTCTTCGTGCCATCTCCATTATTGAGTGATACATATTTGTTTCTCTTGTAACAATGGTTACACTGACCTAAATAGCAAATAGTTCCATGTAGCATACTAAATTAAGAAAATACTTAGATGGTCTATAGTTTTAACATTTAATAATTTACCAAGCTTTAAGTCATCTCACAATTAACGTTTTCAACTGCACCACAAAATTCTAACTATCGTATTATTATCGCTAGTTGCATTGTCCTAATAATACCCAATATTTTTGTCAATTATCTGATGTGAATGATTTAACTATGTCTTTCTCCCTGCCAAACTCACTCTTTTACACAATAATTATACTATCTCGCTCACTTGCATATGTCGTGTCATGAAACACCACTGTGTTTCCATTGAAACTTTGTTTTAGCATCTTCATCGGTCATAATGTCTACTACAACTTTGCAAAATTCGGAGATGTCTTCATAACTACACTTGGTTTTGCTCGCAGAAAGTTTTAATGCTTTCATAATAAAGTGTGATTGAAGTAAACTCATGAAAATTTTGCATATTAGGAAGAGCTATCAATCAATATACTACCATCGTGTATTGGTCGTGATTTTATTAATGCAACTATGGAAATTTGTTGACTTGCAATTTGTTCCGGCACGATTATAATGATAAATTGGTCTTCCTCATGTTTATAAATACTTATGAACATTTTGTTGGGTATGATCGACTAATAAAGAGGGTATGCTAGATTGACGACCAAATGTTTCTTTTTTGGGGAACTTCTCATGTGTATATTTCTCTACCATATTGTGCTTATATAACATATTATTATTTTAAAGTCAAATTTTGTGTTATGAATAGTTAAAATAGTGACGACGAATGATAAAGTAGGTCTCTCCTTAACTTCACAATTTATTTTGCCTCTAACCTTATCTCTGAAATTCCTTTTCACTAAAATAGAAATTGTTTGAATCTCTTGCGAGGCACAATCACCCTCGACAATAGATAAAAAGCTCTTACAGGTTTGAGAGGCACTAATCATGCTCCTAACTGTGTATTTTACGTATGTTATGTTACTCTGTTCATCGTGAACATATTTTAGGGTTGAGATGGTGTCATTGAAATAAGTATGTCGGAAGGTATATTTATAGTGTAAGTATGTCGGAAGGTTATTTTGACTCTCAGGTTCTAGTGATCTCACTTTTTTTTGTAAAGGTTTAAAAAATGAAAATCTGAAAAAATATTCCGCATGTTGTTAATTATGTATGCACAAGCGTGTAAAATCACCGTTCAACCTAGCGTGCGCCTCATTGTTTTTTAGGTTCGCAGGAAAGAGAATAGTCACACTTGACACGATTAAACTGGGTAGGATAAACCTTTTTTTTTTGACACTAGGATAAACCTTTTTTTCAAACTTCGTGTTGCTCTGCATTTGCACATGTTAAATACGTACGTGACAATATACGTAGTTGTGTTGGATTTTTCAAACTGACCGATCGGGTTATGTTTTTTTCTTTTCAAAAAGGCCGATCTGGTGGCTTTCCACGATCCCTTAAATACGTGTTGCTTTGCATGACTTTTTTTTTAAAAAAACTGACCTATCGACTACGTTGTTGGACAATTTATTTCAATCTGACGGACCCAGTTTTTTTTTTCAGCACGACCATCACGTTCCATCCAAGGAATATAGCTAGCAAGTCTCCTACACTTTTGCCACCACGTTCGTAGAAAGTTTTTTTTTTTGCTTTCATCCATCACGTTCCAGCCAAGGTGGCAGTATCGCACACGATTGGTTCTGTTTTTTTTTTTGTGGAATACGTACGTGTTAAACACAACATAAAACGTTGCGTAACTAATAACTTTCGTAAAATCTCAACCATATATTTTAGATCTAACTGTTACAATTAATTCAGATGATGTGGCTTAACGTGGTGTCTTGAAAAACTAACTCATTTTGCTTTTAGTATATAATAGATAGATGTGGGCCAAGGACCTATTTGGTAAAAGGGTATTTTCTACTTTCGAGCGGGTAAGAAGTTGAAGCATAGCGATGCTAATTGGACCCAAAATCAAAGTTTTCTCCTTCTTTAAACCACCAATGAAGTTTTCTCATATGGACATCATTCTCAAGAAAACTATGAACATGAAAACTTGACTTTTCAAAGATGAGTGGTTGTACTGAGGGATGTAGGTTTGGCGATGCCTTGCTGAATAGGACGTAGGGAGACCACACTAGTGATCTAAAGGGAGTGAGAGTGATCGACTGAGGGTGACCAACGGGTTAGATCAAATGTGTCGATTGCCATGTTGATAATTTAGCTGGCATGATGACTCGCTGGCTCGTTACATTTTCAGAAGTGTTGTCTTGGCAGCAAAACAACTTAGTTGCACGCTAATAAAGCAAAATGATTACTTTGGAGATGTGTGACTAATTATGGGGTTTGGATTTTGTCCAAAAGAACCGAGGTTATGGTTTGGTTGGGGTGTTCTTTTGGATGGATACGTAGCTGTGCGATTTGACGCCAACTGCTGGTAGGGTAGGATGGGGTGGCGAGGCGAAAGCGTCACACACAAATGGCGGCAACCAGTGGCGGACCCAGAAAATTTTGTTTGCTGGGGCGAACTTGTTCGCGGGCAAGAAAAATTAACACACGAATGCATGTACTAGATAAGAATCATGGACTTTTACTGCCTGAACACCCACTTGCATCATACAATTAAGTTGTCGTAGTAGCGGGAGCACAAACTTGTTGAGGTAGATGGCCTCGAGGATCCTTCAAGACATGAAAACGTAACATAATCTGCTCGTCGCTTAACTTTGCAAATATCTCTCGCTCAACAAAGCATATCATGAGATCATTGAGCCAATCATCACGCATCTTATTCCGAAGATCTGTCTTTATAATGTTCATCGCCGAGAAAACTCTCTCAACTTGCGCCGTTGCCACCGGTAATATCAATGCAAGTTCAATGAGGCGATAAACCAATGGAAAGGCCAAATGTTGTCTAGTTTGAACCAACTTGATAGCAAGAACACTCAGACTTTGACAAGTCAAGAAATCGGGACTTCTTCTCATCACATCAATATATATGTTGAGTTGATCAACCAAGATATAGAGCTAAATTTGAGCTAAATTGAGTGCTCTGCGTATAACTTCTGCTATTGCATTTGCATATCATATTACCATCAAGACATGAATTAATCTACAAATGTGCAGAAATATACCTGCTGATTGTTGCCGCAATCGCGTGACCGCTTGCGGTTCGTCGACGTTCCTACGCCGTTTTTTGTCGCTGTCTCTGCCTCCGCCTTCAGCCTAGCCTCCTCAGCATCAAACACAGCCTCCGCCTCTACCAATTCATTGTATTCATCTGAGTCCATGTCGGAATCCATCGTCGCCTCGTCGGTGGCTGGACGGACCGCTGACTGGAGCAACCGAGCAGAGAAGGAGGAGGCGCTGGGAGGAGGCGTGCAAAGCAGGGGAAGTGTGCTGCAAAGGAAACGGGAGGCGTCTTGGCGGCCGGCGACCTGGGGCGGCTGCCCCAGCTTGCCCCAGTGGTGGGTCCACCACTGGCGGCAACCAACATCCTCCAAAAATGAAGGGTGAGAAAATGCACGTTGGAGGAAGTGGAGACAATATGCATACAATGGTGGAGAGATGCAGAAGGCAGGCAACACGATGACACGAAAGAGAAGAGAGAGAGAGTAAGAAGTGGTGGAAAATATATGACCATGAATTGATTCCACTGAGGCAAGGAGTACATGAGGTTTATGTTCACTTTGATAATTCTCAAACACATAAAAAAGGAAAAAGGTGTTCACACGATGGCTTGTATTAGGAGCAAAACTAATCTAGACAATTGATCATGTTAACTCTGATAATTATCAAACACACGAATAAGAAAAAAATAAAAAAAATTAAACCTTGTGATTGACCATAAACCTCATGTACTGAAAACGGATTTTCTCCAACTCATATGGCGCACAACCCGTATCTCGGGCCGTCCATTTACACGATTCAATGTCGAGATTTTGTTGCTGAATACGTTTAATGTTCAATTCGTTCAACGACAAATTTGAACCGTTCAGTCGTGAAAATGGATGGCCGAGATTCGAGTTATGCGCCATATGGGTTGGAGAAGCTCATAGCCGAGATTAGCATACGCTCCTGTAACAAGCATTTGTGTGATTAACCTTTGTTAATTCAAGTTGTCAAAGCTGGTCTTCGATCGTGCAAGCGCTACAGAGGCACGTTCCCTCTGTCGAGAGATCACATCGAAGCAAGACGACGATCTACATTCCTGACAGGTGAGTACACAATAAACAAAGCTAGCCCTAGCCCTGCTCCATGCCGATCCCGGCGGATCTCCTCCCTCTGCCTGAAGCACACTAGCACTAGCACTAGCACTGGGTAGCATCTGTATATATGCATGGGATGCAGACATGAGGATCCAGGCACGTAGTACGTATAGCTAGTATTGTACCCTTCACGGCCATCTAGCTACCCTGCCGCCGATGGAGGCCCCGGCGGCACGGACCCACCCCCACCTTTGGTAGTACCTGCAGGAGTACGACGGAACACGACGGCCGGACGGGCCAACGCATCCAATGCTGCCGGCCGGCCGGCGACCTTCATGTCGATAGATACATCTCCATGCCAGCCAGTTGATGATCGGCACTGTTCCGCCCCACGCACACGCACGCACGGCCGAGCTCTCTGCCAAGTACGGCCGCCTGCTCGTGCACGCACGCACACAGATACAGCAGCGCAGGCCGGCCCTGCCTCTGCCGCTGCCTGCGATCGAGTTACGCTGCGAGCTCGCATCCATGGATGAAACCGGCCGAACAACAAGGAACGAACGGTTTCAGGGTGGCAGTGGCCGTGTGCTCTCCGAGGCTACAGCGATCCGCCTGCTCGCGCACTGTGAAATCCTCACCAAACGCATGCATGCACACTGCTTCCATCACCTGCCTCCCTTGTCTCCCTCTACGTACTAATCCCTTTTTACCACCTTTCTTCCTCCGTCGTCCCCGATGAGAGCTTTCTGCATAAATGCTCTTGCTTGCATGCATGCATGGCTGATTATTGGGATCGACGAGTGGATCTCGATGCCGATCATGCAGGTCGATCTGAGATCAATCTGAACAACGATGCATGCGTGCGAGTCGTTCTGATTCGTTGATCTTCACACCCGAGCTTTTCATAGCTGAGTGCTGACACCGCCGGCCAGGCAGCCATGCATGCAGGCAGCAGGAGGACGACAAGCTAGAACACTATTGCCGGCCGAGGATGAACAGGGGAGGCAAAGCATAGTAGAATCCGCGGAATCTAGCGAACCTGGATTGCTCGCTCAAATGTGGAGGATGGCGACCGGACATTGCCGCGGATCTACCGAGTTCTGTATACGGGCAGACATGTTGATCTTTGCGGTTGTTTTAATGTGCGGCTGACACAACTGCCAAGTGCGTGAGATTCTCGCACTGTGGGTGAGTCAATGCCGGTGATGCCGCCACAGTGATGCTGGATACATGGGAAATTACTCCTATGAGACCGGGTCTATCACTGATCAATTTAGACCTACTGCAAAGTGCGCCACGTGTGTGCACACAGATCTCAAAGCAGGGTGACTTCTTCTTCCCCAAATCATCTCCAAACTATGTCGCCGCGGCGGTGTATGTGGAAAATATTTTTACGGGTACGATCCCGGCCGGGTAGTGGAGTAGTGCCCGGCGGCCGGCGGGACGACGCATGGTACAGCGATGCCGCACTGGCATGTCAAATTCGGCCGGGATAGCAGGACATGCGATCAGCAGCCACAGAAGCGATTTCTCATGCTCTATTCTCCAAAGAGGCCAGTGCTACGGTGTATGAGTACATCATTGCCAATTACCACCAGCCTAACTACTATACTTAACCCTGGAATCAGTGAATCCCTCTATCATGGCCATGGCCATGGTCGGTAAAGACTTCTCAACTCCTAAGCGACTTGCAATTTTTCAATTGAACGGACTGGGACAATTACCCAGGCGGCGGAGCCGCCATGGCAGGACATGCGTCAGCAGCAATTTGACACTTCGCTGGCCTCGAAGCAGAACTGGCTCCCACATGCACAGAAGATTGCGGTGGAAGAGATTGCGGTGCTTTGAGATCTGTGTGCACACGTGGCGCACTCTAGAGTTGGTCTAAATTGATGGGTGAATAGACCTGGTCTCATGTAACATCCTGAAATTTGGCCTTTCAAAAAAATTCTTTCAAAAACTCATTCTTGTGATTTGGAATTAAAATTTCCCTCGGTTTGGCAACCCTTTTAAAAATTCTCGACCATTTACGATACCTTGTCCAAGTTTGGGATCTTATGTTTTGAATTCTCTCCCACTTGGTAAACATGTTGCTGGCTCATTTCACCCAAAAATGTTATTTCTATATTTTCCTTATTTTAATTACCAAAATTCCTTTATTGTGACTTTACAAAGGAAGTACCCTAAATATCTTTCCTAAAATTCTGCAAAAATTAGGGGATGACCCCTGGGCAATATATAGCCCAAATGTGCAAAAAAATTTGATACCTTGTTTACAAAATTTTGGAGTAACTCCCCACTTTAATTACTGCCTATTTTCATCTTTATTTTCCAAGTACAAAGCAAATGTTTTCTCCTTGGTGATCCAAGACCCTAAACACAACCCCTAGGAGTGCAAACACCTCAGGGAATTGTTTGAACCCTTTTACATTTCAATTACTTTATCAAATCCACATTTTCCCTTTTGACCAGAAGTGGTTTTTCCAAAATTTCTTATAGCCCAACTTTCGAATTGGACCAAACTCTAGTCAGGGAAGTTGAAGCTTATCACATTTGGCGCACAGAGAAACAAACCACACTTCATTTGGTTCACTGGTTCGCGAGATATAGCCCAATGCCGCTGTCGGCATGCCCTTGGCCGTGCTCACCACGGGCCTCCCTGTGCCCGGAGCGCCGCCAGGTGTTCGTCACCTCGCCACGGCCCCCCAGCCGCTCCCCCGAGCGTCCCTGGCCACCTCCACCTCCCCCAGGCCACTCCACCTCCCCCACGACGCCGGCAAGCCTTCCGCCGCAACCTTCCACGCGCTAGAAGACGCGCCGCTCGCCACTGTCGCCGCCAGATGTCGAGCATCGCCGTGTCGTCCCCTGCTGCCTTCCCGTGCCCCCCTTGCGCTCCACTGCCTCCTCAACACCAGCCCAGCACGCGTTGCCCTTCCTCTCCTCTCCGCAAACGGCGAAGCTGCTAGGCGACGCACCGCCGGAGCAGTGGCGCCACTGCCTTGCCACAGCAACACCACCGAGCCCTCCCGTGCCTGCTCCTCCCTCCTGTGTGCCCTTAAATGCTCTAGGACGCCCGCAGACGCCACCAGCACCGCGACGCACCGCCCAGCACAGCCACGGCGATCAGTAACCTCCACCACCGTGCTCCGATTATTGGCGATCTTCAATTCGCTATAAATAGGCCACCCCAGCACCGCTGAGCACCACACCACCTCCCTCTAGCCCTCAAACACCCCCCACCGCAGTATCGAAGCCAATAGAGCACCACATCGCTGGATTCGAGCTCACCTCCGCCGCACGGCCTCCGCTCGCTTCCTTCGCCGTAGAAGCTCCCCAGTCCAATTCCTCACACGCACCACCTCCCTGGACCATGGCGAACCTCCAGCCACCCTCGCCGGAGTAATTAGTGGCCGTAATCGACGTATCCGTCCTCGACAGATCGCCGGCGCCGCGGCGAGGAAGCTCTGGTGCTAACCCGACCTCGTCGGCATCCGTGAGTGCACGACGGGCCGCAGAACACCTCCCCGAGCCGCGCTGCACCCTCTCCCTCGCCTCCCCTTCCCCCTAGCCACGGGAAATCGCCGCCGGTGAGTTCGCCGACGTTGAACAGTGCTTTTTTTTTTCCCGCGAGTAACGGTTCATAACAGTGCACACTGACAGGTGGGACCCGCTGTCAGGATTTTAAACATTATCCAAGGGTTTTTCTGTTTTCTGTTTTTCTATTTAAATAAATGGCAGAAACTTTGAAAATCCATATCTCTCTCAAAAATCATCAAAAAATATGAATTTTTTTTATGGCTTTGTTTTTCAAATGTCTGTCTTTTGGCATCAAAAGAAATTCATTTGGAGTTCATTTGCTTGATCGTTTATTCGATGCCGGAGGAAGGGTTTTTAATCCAATTTCATTCTTTAAATAGATTCGAACTTCTCCAACGAAGTTGAAGTCGAACCCGAACCTACCCCACTGCTGAAGGCAAGCCGTTAACCCAATCTCAAGCTCGGTCGAACTTTAGAAAATTTGCTTGACTGTTTGAATCGATATCTGTTGCATCTCATATGCCATGCTGCATTTAAATATTGCCGCACCTATATATATCTGTGGATCATCGCAACACCCTTTTATTTCGTCAAACGAGAAGGCGCTTGCCAGCGGAATCGCTGCCACAGTCATCCGGTTGACGTTTCTTTTATTGTTGTCAAACGAGAAGGCGCTTGCCAGCGAAATCGCTGCCACAGTCATCCGTTGACGTTTCTTTTATTTTGTCAAACGAGAAGGCGCTTGCCAGCGGAATCCTTGCCACAGTCATCCGGTTGACGTTTCTTTTATTTTGTCAAACGAGAAGGCGCTTGCCAGCGGAATCGCTGCCACAGTCATCCGGTTGACGTTTCTTTTATTTTGTCGAACGAGAAGGCGCTTGCCAGCGGAATCGCTGCCACAGTCATCCGGATGACTTTTTTTATTTTGTCGAACGAGAAGGCGCTGGTCGGCGGGTTCGCCGCCATAGTCTTCCGGTTGACGTTTTATTTTGCTATGCTTGGACTTTGGTACATGCAGGTGGATATGCTTATTTACTGCTGATATTATTATGTGGTTACCTTGTGTTACTTTGTTAATGTTGATGTCTGTGATCAAACAAAATGACTAAGAAGATAATCACCTCCCTCGACTAGATTGAGTCACATAGTGCCACTCACCAAATACAACCAGCACAACCATGCGTCGTTCATATGGGCGGACCATGGCTGGGTATTTTATCAGCCTCCTTTGATGCCACCTTTTTGGCAAGTCTAGTCGGTTACCATAGTTGGTCGGGGCTAGTCTTGCGAAGGTTCCGGAGCTAGGCGTCGCTCATGGGTTGGGGACGTGCCGGATTCACTTCTGCATAAGGCATAGAGTTATGTCGGTGGCTATACAGGGAGTTTCTTGGTAGAGTAAACGACTGTGGAAGTATGGGTTTGTACTGTCCTCCATGGTTGGTTTTAGTACTTCGGTACCGGTGGTACAAGCTTAGACTTCAGCGTGTGGATAAAAGTTGCAACCTCTCGAGAGTGTAAATCTGGATATCTAGCCTTGTCCCTGGTTATGGGACGTTGTTTGGGTCAAGTCACGCTATGAGTCAGTCCAGTCGAATATGGAGAAATAATGGAATTGAAACCCAACCTTAAAGCCAGAGTTGGCTAGAAATAAGCCAGAGTTGGCTGAGAGGCTTGAAAGCCTAGATGTGGTTACAAACTGCTGAATGAGAAACGTGATCTCATTCTAGAAACATGAAACTCCCCTACAAAGGTAATTAGGTAAGTTATGTCCAACCGTTAAGCTTGGACTCGCACTTTTAAACTCGAGCTTATGCCATGCTACTTTCCGAACTTATGCCATGCCATATAGGTAGACCTTGTTTGTTTTTGGGCTAATGACTTGCGAGTACATTCCATGTACTTACCTGGCTTTTCATGTGGCCAGACCCTGCTGCCCCGTCGCTGAGTACCCGCTATACGAGAACTAGGAACCGTATTCCAGGCAGAACCCTGTGGAGTAAAGCCCGCCGTTGCCACGCTACCATCTTCGTTTCCGCTGCCATCTCTACGTATCCGCTGCCAATCTCTGATCGAGGCTCATCCTTAGAAGAATAATGTACATACTGTTGTGTGCGCCTGTTGCGCGACCATCGAAGCCTCACCCTTGTTGTAATGTTGTACCCTTCGGAACCATAATAGTATTTGGTTATGTCTTTGTGTATCAAGTTGTCATAGATCCAGTGTTTCTGGGACTGGTATATGTGGTAACTCGTTATCTGGATCGGGTGCCACATCTCATAGGATTATTTTCCGGATACATGTCCCCGCCGGCCGGCCGAGAGATCACTGATCTGCACTGGATAAATTTACACGGCGCATCATGAGCCTTATCATCAGCTGGAGATCGGCTCATGTTGCCATGCTTTTTTCAAGCGTAGATTAGAGTGCCGAAAGCTTGTTGAGTCCGACTATGAATTCCAAAGTCAACACTGAAGATACAATTTCAGTCAGTATTTACATGTTTTTTCGAAACGGGGAAATACCCGGCAAGTGCATCAAAGAGATGCATGCGGCCTGTTTTATTTCATTTATTCAACAAGACTAGGCAAAAATCCTTACAATAATCATACAACTGAAACCGCCAAACATGGGTGACAAAGCACCTAATAACAAAACAAAAGAAAAGAACTGGGCCTTATGCCCCATCCAGAGCCATCGCCTGCTCACCGGCAAGAAGATCCACAAATAGCCAGTTGTGCACATGCTCCGGAAGTTGGCGGAGTCGTCACCGCCTACTTTCGCGAACCCATCCTTGCCAAGTCTGCCATCGATGGTGCCACAACACCAAACGGCTCCCCTGTCCTGCGATCCTCCATCGTCACACTTTCGTCGTTGAGAGCCCGCTGCACCCTGCAGCCGAGACTCATCATCATCAATGTCGATATGCAACACATATCTACCGGTACTGGTCCCTCAAGATGATGCACACCTCCATGAATGATGTCCCCAAGGTGTGTGTGTGTGGGGGGAGAGTGCGGACAACAAAGGAGCACCGACATCATCTTATTGACCGAGCAGCGAGCATTGTCGTCGGAGTCCACTGGGATACGGGGTATCTACCAACGTTGTTACTGTTTTTGTCGATTTTTTGGTTTTTGTGCAGATTTTGTGTTAGGGTTTGGTTTTCTCGCCGTTTGCACTGTTGGTGGTGGTCGATCTCATCCGTGGTCTCCATATGGTTCGCACTGGTAGCCGTTGTTCCTCTGTTGGCATGAAGGTGGACATGGTGTGTGCTAGTTCTGTCTACAGGTGAGGTGTCAATGATAAGTGGACCTGCACCTCATAGCCCACCACGTCCAAAGAATCCCCCAGCCAGTGGCCCACATCTAGAAGCTCCTCCACCGACCTAGACCTGCCATGCTGCACCAAGGATTTCAGAAGAACCTCGCCACAAACTACATTGAAGGAAGGCTACAAAATGAAGACTTCACGTACAAGGCAGAAGGAAACCCTAGGCGTACAAGACTTGGACATTCACCTGCGGATGTATATATATACTGGAGAACCCCGTCAAGACATCTACGCTCAGTTCACGCTGAAGTTTCGTCATCAACATCCACTTGTAATCCTAGTCTAAAACCCTAGATACACCAAAACCTCCGGCCGAGCACATCTATAAGCTCACCAAGGTTAAGCCTTGTACTGAACTTGTAGCTACTCCAGGAATAAAGTCTGAAGAATCTTCATCAACATCATCGATGACTCAAACCTGTTGGCCCGCAGCCTACCGAACAAATAAACTACCTTCTGATCCTTGGAAGTGGGATTTCAGTAGGATCTTGAAAACTATCTTTCGACATGAGGTTTTTGCTGTGGTAGTACTCGTGAATGGGGTGGCCGAGGGGTGGGGGGTTCGTGCATGTGAGTGATGTGATAGTATAGTGTTGGTGGGTGTCGACCTAATGATGAAGTGTGTACATTTTTATGTTGTATGTATTTTTTGTGTATTTGGATAAGCGTGGTAGTTTGTTAGTGTTTCTTTCGCATTTCTATTATTTTTTGTCCTTTGTAATTTCATCCATGTGTAATTTCATCCATGTTGCAGTGGATGTCACTGATTTGGGGAAAAGAAATTCCCAGCACGAAGCGATAGATGATACCTTCAAACAACTCTATATGTTCACACCGTGTCGACCGTATTGGCCCCTAAACTTGATAAAAAAATCAGAAACAAATGTTATTCCATTTTGGTATGATATATTTTCTTATCATTATTTTTGCATTCCTTTTTTTGATATCATTAAATGTTGATATTTTTGTCTTGTACATGCGACGTTGCACCAAACTAGAGCGATGTAGGCCAAACTCGAGAGATGAATATGTGCAAATTCGTAGCTGATCAGTTGCATGAGAACCTCTCCAGTAGAAAGTACTCAAGGGATTGTCTTTTATATCATGGCGAGCCTCGTTTTTTTTTTTACTTTTCTTATATGCATTGCTGATATCCTAGGCTGTAGCAATTAATTTTTGTAAGTATTTTTTCGAAACCCTAGTATCCGTGTCTCCCAAACCTAGTCAATTTCAATAGAAATATTAAAACCTGGATTATCCATTTGTTGGAACCATACGATTTTATATGAAGCTTTTATGTCATGTTTGCTAGAAATGGACAGAACAAAATAAACTCCTAGTCTTACTTAAGTGATCTAAAGTTAATTATATCCTCTTTTGGTTATGGTATATTTGAAAGGTACACAATCAATAACCCATCAATCGAAATCGGTCTCAGTTAAACAACAAGCTACATGTGCCCTCTTAAAAATAATATTTTCCACGTATTTATACCAAACTTTATTACTTATTAATGACTTACTCGGTGAATATAATATTTAAATTAACTAGTTGAATGCCCGTGCGTTGCCACGGCTTATATAAAGAAAAAAAGATATACAAAAATTGATTAATTGTATTTTTGGGTGAAGCAACGGTACGTGTTACATGTAACATGTACGGATATCCTCCTACTCGTGTAGATCCACGACGAGTTGAAGGCCAGCATGGACGCCCTGACTTGCATGAACAAATGGAGCGAATGACAAAACGCCGCCACATTTTGGCCGGTGTTGTCAGCAAACGTCCTTTTTTGAGAAATTATCGAAAACCATTTTTGCACGAGAATCCGTGTTGTGTGTCTGAGACCTTGTGTGCCCTTGTGGTGTATCCGCGCAACTGAGGTTGTCTCCTTTATATATCTGCCGTCTGGTTATCATCAATAGCCCCATTACGGGTGGTTTTCGACATTTTCGTCAAAGATGGTGTTTTGCTGATAACACTGCCCCAAATGTGGTGGCTTTTGTCATTGACGAATCATAATGTGGACGGCATAAAAAAAATCCAAACATGAATGTCCATCTTTTGATTATGGGACGTGAGCAGTGGTGGGCATGGATCCAGATCCACGTTGGCTGGAGCAGCTGCCTAAGCAAGACACGCTCGAACACACTAAGTCAGGTCACCGTCGTATTAGGACCCAATAGAAGAACTCTTGTACAACTTGACTGCTCTCACATTTCGTTACATTACTGCTTTTGATTGGCTAGCTATCTATCACGGTAAACTGTGATGCAATTCCCTAAAAAAAGGTCCGATTTCTCATATGTAATTAAAGAACGAGGATGTACCAAACCAACGGACGAAAAAACGGGAGGAAGAAACACTAATGGTATTATATAGTAGAGATTTTTCTGCACCATCTGCTTGTCTTTAGTTGTAGTCAGAAGAGTACAGTCTTATAAATGGAACCGAGTCAGCAAAGCAGAATGAAAGACCAAGAACCAAAATCAATGTTTAGGTAGTCCATACCCTGAATATAAGAACGAATCCTGTCAAATCCAGGGGCGGCGCGGGCCAGCGGCCAAATCGCTCCGCGGGAGGTCTGGAGCTCAGAGGCGGTGATCAGCAAACACACACATAGCTCACAATCAGAAATAGCAGCAAAGCAGCTCCATTTTCTCCCTACTCACACCTTTCTTGCAGCCATCCACCTGTCCTCTCTCTCCGGTGCCTCCCCTCCCCTCCATGGAGTTCCACGCTGCATTGGTTATGCTTTAGCTTCGAGCAGTGGACGTGTGACCTTGTCAAGCTCGGCCACCATGCCAGGTCGGCGCATCGTGTGGAGAGCCTGGCCTGCTCCAGGTCGCGCTTGAGCTCCTCTGCAGGAGAACCCGTTCCGCCAGGTCGGCGCATCAGACCGCGCGTAGCACACGCGTAGGAGCGCCTAGAGGAAGGCGGCCGCCGGTATGTCTGCGGACGATGGGGAGCGTCTTGCACGACCGTGCGGACCAGCGGAGGACCTGGGCGATGGCGTCCACCTCGATTCGTGAGGGTCGGCTTGGGTGCGTAGGTGGTCCTATCCATCCGCGGAACTGGGCGAGGACCGGCTCATCGAGGCCGCCGACCCGCGGCTGGAGATGCGACTGGAGATGCGGCCGCCCACCCGCGGCTGGAGATTCATGGACCTGCTGCTCGTCGGGCTCGCGAGGAGATGCGGCCGGCGATGCGGCAAGTGGTGCGACCTTCGAGCGCGACCGTCCGACTCGACCACTTGGCCACCTCGAGTAGCTCGCCGGGGCGGCGGAAACGGCCGGCGACGCAGGGAATAGGAGGGGAACGTCGAGGGGGAGCAGTACCGGCGAGCGGAGGCGCAGAGTTCGCCGGATTTGGCGCCCAGCGCGGAGGCACCGGGGAGCGAGCTCTGGATCGAGGGGTTGACTCTGGAAAGAGAACCTCCTTTTCTTATGGACTGAACCGGTACGACTCATTAAGCGGTGGCAGGTCATGTAATATTTTTCTAAGACTTAGGGGTAAAATTGGAAATCTAAAAAACGTACCAACCATCACCTCAAGACATATTATATAGTAGAGATATGTTTTCTTTTCTACTAATTACATTTTTCCATATTATGTTGTCCCAACTTTAAGATGCAACATGCTATGTTACCATTGTCATGTCTATATTTGAATATACACTTTGGATAAACAGAAAACGTATTTTACATACAAAGTTATGTTTTTTAGGAGCTATGTTTAGACATTTCTAAATGAACCTTTTGCGGAATTAGATGTCTTGTTATTCGATGAATAATATTTATGAAAAAACACATTTGTTTTTGGAATAACATGCATGATGAGACGTGTTATAGTGTATTTTCATGTCATTCTTAAGTATTTCTGGTATGTTAACTATATTGGTAGATACTTCTTGAATGTAATTATCAAACAAATATGCTATAACTTTCTAGAGTGTATTTTTGTTTATCCTAAGTGAACATTATATATTAATAATGTCTAAGATATCTGGACGATGCGTTGCTATTTTTCTTTCTGGATGGATTTTTTTCATGTTGCTAGATTTATTTGTTGGTGTCAACACGCGTGTGTGCTTCATACTTTGTCGAAATAGCTTATTTATAAGTATGCTCACAATTGGTGAATAATTGTAGTAATAAATCCTGTGAATCTATAGAAATCAAGGGGATATATATGGGGAGTATCGAAGTATTTTAATTATCATTAGTAATCTTTAAGTATATAAGTATCTTTCAGTTATATTTAGCATGACCGGATATTGTTTTATTTACCTTTGGAGAGTTGTCATAATGTTTTGTGACGCAACGTCACCCGAACTTGCACTCAGCCACCACTTGGGCTAAAATATGAGACTTATTTAGATAGGCATGTACCACCACGTTTGAAACTTTGTCGGAGATAAATAGGGTAAGTGTGGAATGCACTTGTTCTATTGGGTAGCTGTCTGGCGGAAAGTTTTGCTAACACTAGTAGGAAAACCCAATTCTATGGATCCTTATTCTGTGGCGCACCATGTGGCCGTGCGCCACAGAATAAGCTTCTGTGGCGCACCCAAAACTGGTGCGCCACAGAATAAGGCTATTCTGTGGCGCACCGGAACTATTCTGTGGCGCATGTGGCTGGTGCGCCACAGAATAGTGCTATTCTGTGGCGCATGGAATCTGGTGCGCCACAGAATAGCTATTCTGTGGCGCATGTGGCTGGTGCGCCACAGAATAGCACTATTCTGTGGCGCATGTAGCTGGTGCGCCACAGAATAGTGCTATTCTGTGGCGCATGGGGTTGGTGCGCCACAGAATAGTTTTTGAATTTTTTTACCTCTCACGCACCCCTCCAAACAACACCCCCCGTGGATCGCCTTTTCAGTTTTGAAATCGCTCAAAGAAAATGATAAAAAATTCAAAAAATAAAATCCTTCGACATGTGGTTAGGTGTTACTGTCTAGTTCGTCTAGAAATTTTGAAATATGAAATTTGACCTTTTCTGCAAAATCCAGAAAAAAAACGTAAAACGGCCACAACTTTCGCATACGACGTCGAAAAAATGCGTTTAATATATCAAAAAAAACTAGAGAAGAAAAGGAAGCCAACCCCAAATTCCAAAGGGAAAAAAAAGTTATTTCAAAATGAAGTTTTTTTCCTACAAAATCAAAAAAAAATAAAAAAAATAAAAAATTTCATTTTTTTTGGATTTGCTGAGTTTTTGGGTTTTTTGAAGTTTTCTGATTTTTTTGGGATTTTTTGACTTTTTGAAATTTTTTAACATCCTGTTAAAACTTTTGAATTTTTTGAATTTTTGACAACCCAACAATATACATAAACTACACTCACATGTATACACGTAGAGAAGGGTTAAAAGGGTTGATACGATAGAATTATCAATAAGAACTTGAGTAGCAGGTGGGTAGGTGATGTGAATAGAATTTAGAAGTTAAGCGTGCTGGGGTGGGAGCACTCTAAGGATGGGTGACCTAGCGGGAAGTCAACATTTGAGATTGACTTTGAGTGTTCAAAATGTTCAAAAAATTCAAATACATAGGAATTTCCAAATTATATCATTTTCTGATTTTTGTGATTTTTCCCAAAAATTTTGAATTTTTTTGAATTTTTTGGGAATCTAGATCTAGATCTGGCCGCCATTTTTTTGAAATTCAAAAAAACAATTCTGTGGCGCACGGGGTAGGGTGCGCCACAGAATAAGCTATTCTGTGGCGCACTAGGTGGTGCGCCACAGAATAGCTTATTTAGTGGCGACTATTCTGTGGCGCACCACCCATGCGCCACAGAATAGCAAAATGGTGCGCCACAGAATAGCTTTTCTGTACTAGTGTAAGGTTGTAGTATTGGACACATATAGCTGAAAAGTGCAATGCACTCATATTTTGTATAATTAAAATGTTACGGTACATTTGATAGTAAAATTCTAACAATAAAACCGCAAAAGGAGCTAATTATTTTTTATAACATGAATTGTTGAATTACTTTGATTGGACCAACAAATTATATCAAATCAAAGAAACTAGCTTCGACGTGGATAACTAAGAATGTTGAAAAATCCAAATGATACGAATAAATCACAAAATACATACATTGGAGGCGGCTCTGTTTAATAATTTAGTGTGAGTATGAAATGGTATAAGATGCATGAAAACGGATTTCCTACGTGAGTATGAAAGATTCAGACGGTCACAATAGTCATCATCTTCTTCTAATCCTTTTGTCCCTTGTTAGCCTAGATATGAAACCCTTTCACGATGACATCCCAGAAGGTGACCCATCCTAGCACAACTCTCGCCCAAATGGGCTTCATACCCATAGAACTGGCTAGTTTTTACGTTGATTCGCCAAGCTTATCACAACCCTTAGATAAGAAACCCTTTCACGATGACATCCCAGGAGGTGACCCATCCTAGCACTACTCTCGCCCAAATGGGTTTCATACCCATAGAACTGGCTAGTTTTTACGTTGACTCGCGAAGCCTATCACAACCCTTAGATAAGAAACCATGTCATGATGACATCCCAGGAGGTCACACATCCTAATACTACTCCCTCCCAAATGGGTTTCATACCCATGGGACTGGACATTTTTTACGTTGACCCGCCAAGTCTATCACAACCCTCCTCCTTTACCCGAGCATTGGACCGGTTATGCCTAGAAGACATAGGCGGAGTTAGACGGTCACAATAGTAGAGAGAATAAATTTAATGGACGTGAAATGGTGTATTTGACGGCTAAAAATTGACGATGTGGATAATTGGAGGGTGGAAATAAATGGATGGTGTGTGGATGGTTTGCCTGTTGAGATAGACTATTATTTATGAATGTTTGTGTTGATATGAACAATTGGATGGCTAAAATAATCGATGATGTTGATGATACCTTACATGATAGACTACCAATGACAAATGTTATTGAGAGTTTGCTTTACAAAAAATATAGGCCTCGGTAGTGGAAACTATATGCGTGAAAAATCCAATTATTTGATCACATACCCCGGATATTTGAAACAACATTATTCAGAAAACTAGAAGGAGCAGAAAGGAAAGTTGATATTTACAGTAAGTGCCCCTGGATGGATGGATGCACTTGCACATTATTACATCTGTAAACAGAATTACCAGCCGTAGGTACGTACGTGCACTAGGAAAAATGGCCTTCCGTTCGGAGCATTAGTCCCGGCCGCGTTTAATCCCGGCTGGTGTCTAGCATGCAATACAAGGCGCCCTTTAATTTCGCTAGTCAACGACGTCCAACTTTGACCATAATTTGTACTTATAATATGATCACAAAATTAATATAAAAATATATGAAATGAAAGAATTTTGTAAGACGAATCTAACAGTACCCTTTATACATTCTCGATCCACATAATTTATTATGTATTAACGGTCAAAGTTGAACAACAAAGACCAGCATAAAAATAGCGCGCCTTATATTTGGAACGGAGAGAGTACGTACGTACTGTAGCCAGCCGTAGAAACCAAGCTTGATGGTGATGGAAGCAGCTCTAGCTATCTTGCAGGAAACGGAGGAGGCCCTCCCTTGCACGTACTTCCCCCAGCCATTACTAGATCACATCTCACATGAACATATGAGTGAACAGTGCGCCCCCGGCCGGCCCGGTGTCACGCGCCGTACGTGCGCTCGGCTCGTCCATCATGCATCCATGGACGTCGTACGTGCATGCCACCGGCCTCCTCCTCTCTGGCTCACATGCACATTATATATACAATCTAGCATGCAGATGTACATGTACGTCGTCCTGGATGGATCAATCTTCTTCATGGCACACATGCAACAGTGTCCTACTTCACCTTGAAGCTATAGACCCCCTCTCATGGTAGCAGCAAAGACTGCTAGCTAGTGCATGTACGTATACGTACCCGCCGGCTTAATGTATACATACGGCCACCGGAGCCAAGGAAAAACGGTGGCCAAACATAATGCCAGCAGCAAGCCAAGCCCCCTCACCAACTCCAATTAAGATCTCTCCCATCCAGCCAGCCCCCCCTACCTCGCTAGCTGCTCGTTTTCGTCGATAGCTACACCTTCTCTCTCTCTCTCATCCTAGGCAGCAGCAGGCTCGTCATCGATCGATCGATATAACGGGAAACGCACTCCACCCTTGCCACACACCACTCGTTCCTCCCTTCGTCCATGGAACCCTAGAAAGACGGCAAGTACGCGCCCTCCACACCTCCTAGCTATCGAGAGCGAGCTCCCCATCAAAAAGAAGCTGAGCTGTGCTAGGCTGCTAGCTGCTCGCTCGCTCGATCACATATATATCCCGTCTAGTGCAAGTGTGCAACTCATCGCCATCAAAGATCAAACCACGCCCCCCCATGGCGCACGTCTGTCCCCGGACGAGCTAGCTAGCCCCAATTCCACACCGGCCGTGACCAAGCCGGAGGAGACACCGTCCGTCCTTGCCTCGCGTCCTCGCTTCCATTCCTAACCCCTTTCCGGCCGGCCGTCTGCTCTTCTCTTCTCTCGCGCCCGCCCGGATCGATAAAGGGAAAAGACGATGATGAACCTGCCAGCTGCAGCTGGGGACGACTTCGGCTATGGAGCTCCCAACCAGCAGCCGCCGTCGCTCTTCCCGATCATGGATCACCAGCAGGACAGCGGCGGCGGCGGCATCCACAGGGAGCACCACCACCTGGGCTACAACCTGGAGCCCAACTCCCTCGCCCTCCTGCCCCCTTCCAGCCACGCCACCATCGCCGCCCACAGCCCCCACGACATCCTCCAGTTCTACCACCACCCCACCTCCCACCACTACCTCGCGCCACGCCAACACCAACCCTTACGGCGGCGCCCATTTCAACGGGACCACCACCACCGGTGGGTTCCAGTCCTACTACCAGCAGCAGGCGGCGTCCGGGCCTGAGTACTACTTTCCGACCACTCTGGTCAGCTCGGCAGAGGAGAACATGGCGAGCTTCGCGGCCACGCAGCTCGGCCTCAACCTCGGCTACAGGACCTACTTCCCGCCCAGGGGAGGCTACACCTACGGCCACCACCCGCCGCGCTGCCAGGCCGAGGGGTGCAAGGCCGACCTCTCCGGCGCGAAGCGGTACCACCGCCGCCACAAGGTCTGCGAGCACCACTCCAAGGCACCCGTCGTGGTCACCGCCGGAGGACTCCACCAGAGGTTCTGTCAACAGTGCAGCAGGTTAGTAATTGGGACTAACTAGAGAGGGATTAGAGGTTCATCCATGCATCTTCTGGAATTGGTTGAATTGCAATCCAGATGGATCGATTTCCTAAACTGGAGAGGGATTAGAGGCGTGTTCAGTTGGAGAATTATCACTGTCTTAAAATCATGAGCTGCATTAAGTCATCTGCAAGTTGCATTCAGCTCAATTGAATATTGAGTTGCAAATTGAAACAATCCAAAAATCCTGCCACCTCGCCAAATTAGTCTACGAAGTTAGGATTTCCTTGTTGAGAACAAAAACGAAGTCAGAATTTCTTGATTGGAACTTTGAAGATCTTGGAAATTTCCTTCCTGAACCGTGATTATATATGTCACCTATTCACCTCGTTTAATTACTTTTAGTCGGAGACATGGAATAAAGTAGATCAAAAGATGAAGATTATCACTTTGAACGTGGATGTTACATTGCCACAATTGTGTGACCTTCTAGCTGGATCGTCGAAGAATCCTCTCCAGCAGTGCAATGGTTTCATCTACATTTTGGCAAGATTCCTCTTCCATGGATGTTCCTACAGTACCTATCCGGCACTTAACTGCTAGATCGAAACAAAACAAATAATTCTTGAGCGAAGTTTTGCATACATGTTGCCCCACATTAAATTCCAAGGATGCACTGGCTAGCTACAAAGCAAACTACTGTCGTTGTACTGTACAATACAGCTGGAGAGAGCAAGTTTTAAATTAATTAGTGAGTAGATAAAATGCAATGGCTAATTTTGTCCCTTTTAATTTACTTACTAGTACAACTTTAAGTTCATAAAAATAACAATGCAATGAAAATTTTGTGTTCCTATTAATCTCTTTACTATAAGGTTAGGGGCTTAGGGCATGAAAACAAAATTTGATGGATAATTTTGTCGATTTTCGTTTCCTAATTTCTATAAGGGTTGGACATCCATGTTTTTTTAGAGGAGGTCATCCATGTGATCACAATGTGAAGTAATGTTGAATGGAAACTGACATCATTGTCTTTTTGTAAACAAAGATGAAAATTGTATGGCTCTCAGCTTCTGATCAGTCAATCCAACTATCCAAGTGATGAAATAAGATTCATGTGTTTTCCTCTTTTCTACATATTTCGCTCTCCTAGTACTTGAAACATGCATCCATGTATCACATGTAGGGAACACATATATGCAGACACCTTGTCCTCGAGTTGTTTCTTTATCACCCTTTGCTTCTTCTCTTTCCTATTTACTTTTCTTCGCTTCTCCTTCGCATGCATGCTTGAGTGGTTACTTCTAATAGTGTGAGCTGTCCGTATGTACATGCATTTCTCCCCAAAAGTCATCAGAAATAGTGCTACTTTCTCCCTAAGTATTGCAAGTTTGTACACCCAACGTTCGTACGTACTATCACAGGCAGGTTACAACTGCAAGCAACTCTCTCTCTCTCTCTCTCTCTCTCTCTCTCTCTCTCTCTCTCTCTCTCTCTCTCTCTCTCATCTTCTCTGCCCCCTGCATGTACCTGTGGTAGTAACAATAGTTTGGAGGACAGTCAACATGTAGACATGTCTACCAGACCATCTCTTTTACCTCCCCATCAGTGAGATCCTGTTATAAGTAGTATATACACGTGTGGAGTGGCCATCCATGGCAATGCATTCAAGGGGTAACAGTGAGATCTCTTGCAGTATGACACACCATATGGAGACACCCCATATGAGTCAGCTGCAAAGCTCCAAGCTGTCTGCGTGGGATCGAAAGGAACAGTTTGGATACATGTTTCATATGTTCAGAGTCATCATTGCCTAGCTACTGCATTTGGTCCCCGGCCGGAATGTTCTTGCAGCCCTGAACTGCACTTTGATCATGGACTAATCTGTGTCTTACCTAGGATTAGGATTTATTAAAGCTAGACGATGCATGCATGCTGCTCCCTGAAAGAAAAGAATCATATATGTAACAATCCATACATATCTGCACTCTTATTGTCACACCTTAGTATTTCATGTGTATATCGTCGTATATACGGCTCTGCTGTGTTCACCAACTTCTCCATATTGTTGATTCAGATTCCATCTGCTTGATGATTCGACGATGCGAAGAAGAGCTGCAGGAAGCGCCTTGCGGACCACAACCGCCGTCGAAGGAAGTCAAAGCCGTCCGACGCCGATGCCACAGACAAGAGGAGGACACAGGCCAGCAAAGCAGCAAGTACCAAAGGCAGTACGTGAAATGCATCAATCCATTTTCTCTATCTAATCATGCATCCCATTGACACATATACATCGATCTTACCTAGGTTTCCCCCCCCCCCCCCCCCCCCCCCCCCAATTTTCCAAGTAAATAACACCTCCAATACTAATTTCTGTCAACAGAAGCAACTGGAAGCAGCAGCAAGAGCACCGGAGACGGGATGGACATACAAGTACAGCTGGGGAGTGCAGACCTGTCGAAAGATCAGGACGAACCCATGGGCCTTGGAGAGGTGGTGAAGGAAATGCAGGTGGATCCCAAGGGGAAAGCATCAATGCAGCAGCAGCAGCAGCAAGGACACCATGGCGCCCATGGTCTTCACCTGCAGAGTCACCATGGCTTCCCTTTCCCATCGTCCTCTGCAGGCTCGTGCTTCCCTCAGTGCCAAGCTGTCTCGAGCACTGACAACACATCAAATATCGGTCAAGTGCAGCAAGAACAGACAGGCTTGGGGTTCCATCAGCAGCTCCACCAGCACAGCAACATCCTTCAGCTCGGCCAGGCCATGTTTGATCTCGACTTCGACCACTAGCTCATTAAGATGATATAATGTAGTAATATTCAATGCTCCCTCTCGTACGCTGTGTGTGTACGTCGGATCATTTTCTGTCTGTCTTGTCTGTATTAGTTGGCGCCGTAATATGGATATAATAATGATAATTTGTGCATTGGCAATCTTCTATATATATATTTGATTAGAGGTGCTTCAATGCTCCCCCAAAAGGTGTTAGTACATGCAATTGATACATTTAGCACCTTTAATTTGCCGCATGTACTTTGTTGCACTCGTTGTTATGCTCCTTCTCAAAGCTCTTTTTTGTCTTGGTGACCAAAGTATTTCAGTTTATATGTTTCTCTACGGGTCAGTTTGTACTGAGTTTCAAAGTAAATTTTCCACCGAGCAACTAAAGCTAAATCGCCAAAACTCAAAGAATGATTTTTTAACGGGAACTAACTAATGTATAACTTGTCTGATATAGAACACTCACTATTACTAGATAAAAGGGGCGGTGACCTAACCGAATTGACTAGCTACATATGTATAAAAGATGGAGAAGGTCCTATGGGCCGTGTCTTCCTATATATATGCTTTATGTGGTGCAATCAAACACCATTTTATGCAGTATCCTATGTTTTCCAACCCTATAAAATGGCACATGGCATGCTTTTGTGTTCATGCATATTTCTTTCATGATTCATTTTCCCCCTTTTCCAGCACAAAGTGACGCATTTTAAACGGGAGTTGGAGGCACCGCAAAGAACCTAGATAGTTTGTGTTTATTCCGTGGATTGCTGTTTAAGTTGGACGAGAGGAACAAATGGACCCATAAAAAATTAGGATGAATTCTTCTTTTCCGAATAGGAAATTAGCGCAATTGCTCCCCACACATTTTAGTTGACTCTTTTTTAACAAAAGCAACTTTAATGGTAGCTATAATGCATTCTAACTTAACATCAATATTTATACAAAACTCCACCTTCAATAGTGATTTATCGAGTGTAACCATCCTATTAATTATCATCGATCTTAAGGACCGTTTAGGATAGGGATTGGTCACTAGGTACAAAAGCGACGATATATCACACGATTCTTAGCTATTTTATGATGAAAGATCCTAATGAACTAACAAGTTGGTGCTTTAAGATTTGTAGCTTGTTGTTGTATTTTATCCAAACAAGATTGTGCGCTTGGCACTTGGGCCATAAGTGTCGAAAAAACATCAACAAAACTGTTGGATAATGTCATAATAAGTGTCCAAGAAAAGATGTCAATATAAACATGTCTTAATCAAACTAATCATGGGATAAATCTCGAAGCAACGAATGAGTATTTACGTAACAAAGAGTACATATATACCCCCTCCGTTCCAAATTAGATGACTTTTATTTGTCTACATATGGATGCATCTAGACATGTTACATGTATATTAGGAAACCTATAGTTTGGCCCAAGCTAAGCGTGCATCAACCTAATCCCGGAACCGATGGAGCTAACTAGGTTACGGCAGCGGCAGTTGAGATGGCTTGACTTATGCACGCAGAGTAATAACTAACCCCCGATCGATCGACTTGATTGAGATCACAGCTCGATCCATCGCTTAATCCGATCGGCCGGCCTTCCGCTGGATCAATGCCAGACAGCGATGATACTCTCCGTTTTCGATCTGTACCATATATTCTGGTTGCCTTACAGCCATTAACAGGCGCGACGTACGTACGTGAGTACGTACATGCAGGTTAGTAATTGTGTGCATACGTACGTACCGAACTTACGTAAGGTGTACTCCGTGTTGGGCTGTTGGCTCCAATTCGCAACGACATACAGAAATGTGGTTGGCTCCGATTCGATCGACGGGACTACTTGTACTCAATGTCAATTCGATTTGTTTGCTCGATCGGCAGTTACTCCGCCGTGTTGTCGCTCGCCGTACCTAGGTAGTGAGTAAGCTACTCCCTCCGTTTTTTAATATAAGATGGTTTAGCTAGCTGAAATATTGGCTAGGTGCACACCTAAATAAGTATACATACATATTAAAATATGTCTATATACATGTTGACACATATAAATGTGGACAGAAGTTAAAACATCTTATATTTATAAACGGAGTGAGTAGCTCCTAGCTGCAGCAGCTCATGACTGTGCATGCGTCTGGATGTACCTGCAGCTCACATCCAACGCTTAATTAGAACCTAACTTGTCTTGTAGAAGTACCTAGCTGTAGTTCGTGCATTAGGTCAGGCTCAGCTGGCTAAGTAATCTCTAGACTAGATCTATATATATGTTCGGCAGGTTAATTTGTAGGCCTCCTTTGATTCACAGGATTTGCGCAGAAAAAACGTAGGATTTACACTGTACATATGTTTGATTCACAGGAATGCAGCATAGGAAATTTGATGGAATATTTCCTTTGCAACCTGATTCCCACGGAAGACTCAGGAAATAAATAATCTAGCCAGACCTCTTTTTTTCATTCCTTTGCAAGGAACGCGGCAAATCAAAAGTAATGCTGCCGTGTGACTTGACTCCGCTGCAGCACAGCCACCCAACGCTGCTGCCATTGCTTATTCTTTAAGCTAATCAAGTTGATTAAGCAAGCAGTTTAAATTCCTCCAGTATTCCTTTCCTGTATTTCAAACATCCACTTAGGAAACGTTCCTGTGCTTTTTAATCCTGTGTAGTTTTTCAGTTGCAATCCTATCATATTCCTATTCCTATTCCTTTATATTGGGATCCTATGAATCAAAGGAGGCCGTATAGTCATGTGGATTACTAGCACTTTGGCAAAACCAAAATCGTCAGTGTTGTGAGTGTTCCTTGTCTTATCTTTGGTTTACTGCAGCTGTTCATTATTATTTTTAGATACAAGGCCGAAAGGCTCAACGTTAAATTAATAACGTCGAAAGCGGCGAGAGATACATAGTGCTGAACCCAGCTTACAACTCGACACTGCACACACACAAGACACAAGGCTACCGAGAAGATTACAGGTGAACACCAAAGGGGAAAAGCCGGAGAAGAAGAGCCCACACACAGCGGGCAGAGGTGTCGGGCCGGAGCTAGGGAACACGGGCACACCAACACACACGGCACACCGTCGAGACGAACTACACCAACGAAGGCCGCCCCACCGGGATCATCACTGCCACAGTCCACAAAGCTGAAGACAGGCAAACCGGAGCCCCGAACAGAAAACACCGAGGTGCAGAGCAAGAAACAAGCTTTGCCAGAGGAAGCAAGACGAAGGTCGCCATGCCACCTCTGGAGAGCAACATGCCGTGAACTCCAAGTCGGCGTCTTCAAGAAGAGCACGACACCGGAGTGCCGCCACCGCCCGATCCGAGGATATTGGATTTTCATCCGAAGTGTAGAAGACCGAGAGAGGCCACTTCGACGCCTTCAAGAAGGGGACAGCGTCCATGGACGTCGCCGCCGTGGCCCGAGAAGGTCCCGGGCAAGGGTTTCCCCTTGGCCAAACCTCTCCACCTTCTAACCAAGGCACCAAGCGTCGCATGACCCTAGAGCCACTGTCACGGAACGCCGCTCGCCAACCCCACGCCGCCCACCGAACTGAAGCGAGACGGAGAGAGGGCTCCTTCACCAACTCCGGCGACCAGCAGCCCCCATGGCAACCGGCAACACCAGATCTGGAGCGACGACTGGCGGGCTCGCAGCGGGCACGGGGCCCTGCCCCATCCCAAGCTCGAGATGGCCAGAGAGACCGCATGACCCAGCCACCGACGCTCGAAACCTTCCACGCGAAGCCTGCAGGCCGCAGCGCCGCAGCGCCGCCGGCGACCATGCCCGCCATGGCCGCGGCGAACGGCCTGCCTCCCTTGCGCTCCCACCCACCCAGGCCAGAGGAGAGCAGAGCTGCGTCACCTGCCGCCACCGCCGCATGTACGCCGGACCACGGAGTCGCCACGCCGCCGCCAAGCAGCCGCGCCCTCCGAGCAGCGCCGCGCTCCCTCCGGTCGCAACGCCCCGCGCCGCCACCACCGAGCGAGAGGGAGAGAGGACCCCGCCTCCGCCAGCGCCGGCCACCGGCGGCGCCCTCCGGCGGCGGCGAGGAGGAGGGGAAGGGGAGGAGCGGACCGGGCTATGGCAGCTAGGGTTTCGCCCTGCCGCTCACGGGAGCGGACAGGACGAAGCGAATCGTTCCCCCATATTGTGTTCACAGACATAGGGGATGGGCAATGTCGAGGCAGACAGGGAAACGAGATTGCAGAAGCACAGGGTAATCTATAGTGTTGTAGACTTGTATGGGACAAAAACTGTGAGGTGGGCCATAAAGAGGATCATGGTCCCGGCAAGCATCGGGGCTGTGTCTAGCGCGGCCTCCCACGGTACACATCGGGGGCTTGCCTACTTCTTGGTGGGTAATATATGACGGTGCTTTGCTGGGCCCAGCTTGCTTCTAGACAAGATTAGCTCGACGTAGGAAGCCCATGAAAGAGCATTTTTAATTATTCTGAAGTGAGTGATCCGACTTTATTGAGTAACCAACAAAATACTTTAAATCGGACAGAATAAAACACGCATGGACAACATAAATATTTAACCAAATTTAGAAATGAAATAAAACCGTTAAGTGCCATCTCCAGCTACTCATTTTATGCGTCTCCTAGAATGGAAACAGTGGGAAGACCAAACATTTACAAATATGCTTGACCAAATAGATGAGAGTCCAAAGTGTTGTTTGGTTCCTAACCACATTTCCACACATTGCCATGCTTCAAATTGGGCAAATTTGAACAAGTTAGGCGAGTGCTTTGTTGTGGCCACAACTTAGGCAAGATTCTTTTTGACAAGTAAGGTCCATATGTCATACACTCAAAAGTGTGGCATGGTTCCCTTAGGAAAGGCGCGAATGAACGATAACAACCTAAGGTTATCGAAAGGTAGAATGACAAATGATAACCTCTACCAAAGTCGATCGTTGAACATGATATGGCCAAGGACACAAACCACATACAACGCAGACTGTCGAACCGATGATTCCTCGTCGTAGTGTTCCAAAATTTCACGGGCACAGAAGAACGAAATATGAGAATATCAAAACCAAACTTGAATTACCAGCTGAAGCGTCGAACACAAACTACCAAATCTAGAACCAACAATCGGCATGGACAAAACACCACAAATTATGTGGTGTCGGTCATGCTGGCGATGATGGCCACAATAGGTCGACAGAGTTCGGCTGTGTCAATCTTATGTCATGTGACTACGCCTCCATCACCAAAAGGCAGCCATTACCAACAGACAAAATCTATTGGAGACGATATTTCCACAATTTAGAAGTATAATAGGGTATACCCTCCATCCTAATTTATACGTAGCAACTAGTGTAGTCGACGCCGCAGTATGTTTCCCAATCTTTCACGGTACCAATATCAGCAGCACGTACAAAAGATTAATCAAGAACCAGACTTACAATCCGCAAGATGCAATTCTGGTCAAACAACAAGCAAACCCTAGCAGCCGTAGGAATTACTTGGACGATCCAAAGATATCACGTAGCAACTGGAGCAGCTTCGTCTCCAATCCTCACGCACGGCAACAAATCCCTTGATGGAATTCTCAACAGATACACACAGAATATGGCCGCCAAACCATGGCGATTTTCTGATACTTTAACTCACAACATAACTTGTCTGCCCTAAAACTATAACATGGAGGAATATAAAGGTCCATGGGACCGACCCACAAGCAGGGTTTAACATTTCGTTTTTCTAATTTCTTTCGCACCTCACAGAGATTCGGGAATTTCGAGAAATCACCGAAATTTCGAAGAAATATTTCGAAAATTCGGACAGATTTATGGTCTGACGTTCAAATTATTTTCAAAAAAAAAAAAATGGGGCTGCTGGAATCGAACACAGAACCTCATAATCAACTACATGAGTCCTCAACCAGTAGGGTAGAGGTAAGTACTCGTCTATATCATGGTCTACAGCTTTTTGTAGTGTAACCCATTGGATTTATTCAAATTTAAACCAAAATTTTATCTGAGATTATACTTTCTCGCCCCATAGCGAGAATCGTTAATTTCGCGAATTTCGTTCGAAATTTCGACGAAATTATTTTCACTGCCCACAAGTACTCTACTCGGACACGTAGAAAGAAAAGGCACAAGCGCCTGATAGAAAACCAACATGGTCTTTGACTCCTAAATATGCTACTAGCAAAAGGAAATAACGTTCTGATACTAGGAAATAAATCAGCTAGCTGTCTCCTTTGCTGATTAGGTTTGGAATTAGATCGATCGCAGGCTGCTTTGCTCCATGTACCAGAAAAGCACTAGACCAATTAAACTGCTTGACACGGCTCACTAATTTTCATATTGGAACTGGAACTTCATCCACGTATATGTATTTGCATGGCGTCCTGAAGGTTGGCTTGACCTCTTGCTTAGGCACAATCTGTACAGCAATTGTACCAATAAAACCTGAATCATTGCATACGTTGTGATCCAACTTATCATCCTTTTTGGCATGAGAAATAACGCGCCGTCGAGCTGGTACCACGTACCTCGCAACCTTAATAGAATTATTAGTATCAGTAGTATGGGCTGCATCACTAATGACATATGAGTTGTTGGAGACAATGGATGGCAAGAATTACATTGGGAGATAAGCTCTCTAATATTTGCTATATTTTCCTTGGGAAACAAACATTTAGTGGAAGAGTGTTTGTAGCTCCCATCTTTAGCGGCAGTGAAGGAAGCTATGCCTATATTGGTAATTTGTTAGGTGCCTTTTTCTTATTTCTCCATTTTTTTGGTTTCCTTCTGTTATTTCTGTTTTCATCCAACTTGGTTACTCACCATATATCATGCATGTTGAGTTCTCATCATGTAGTCCTACATTGTAAGCTTGTAATCGACTATAATATTTCACCGGTCATCAAAGGTTTCTTACGGACAATTCCATTTCATACCAAGTGTACCAAGTACTAACACACATGCGTTGCTAACCATTATCAAAAAGAAAAAAAATGTTTTGCTAACCAACAATTGAGCGTAGGAACATGAAAAGCATAACCGTACATAAACGTACCATAAATGAGCAAATATGCTCTGAACAAACATGTAGATATCTAATACGCTCTATAATTTTCCAACTCCACCTAAGATAAACAATTATGACATCTAGAAAGTTATATCATCATACATGTTAGACATGTATTCTCTAGAACGGCCTACTAATACAACCAAAGATACCGAATATACTATAACATATCTTATGTTACATATTAAATCATAGAAAATGTGAGTTTATCATTGTTATGATTCTTAGAAAAGTGAAGATTAAATTGAACAAAATGTTGTCTTCGCATTATCTCAATGGAATTTCTAATAACAAAGCCTAACTTTCGTTGCAAAATTCTTCTTCAATTTAGCTTAAGCTTATTTTCGAAAAGGAACATCATGACTATGCCATGGAACATTGCGTCTAAAATTTACATCAACCCTAATATGTTAAAATGTAATAAGTATAATACATAATTTACCTATTGAAATCTTACATGTATAGAGTAAATCGTTATTAAGTAATAAAGTTTGGTATAAATTAGTGATGGATATTTGAATAACTTGGCCCATGTCCCTTATTGGTTGGAATAGGATTGACTTTAAGAGATGAATGATTAACTTGTCAAGAATGTGTGTTCAAAATGATCATGAGCCACGCAAGAAAATCAACGTTATCAACTAAATAGAACTATTTTGATCTATTACCACTTGAATCAGTTTAGAAGGACATCTGGTGTACAACATATGAACGATGCATGTCCATTTTCTAAGTTTCTTATGTTCTCAGCAGATTCCTCGAAAATTATAAATTTCTCAGGAATCCGTGATACCAATTTATAAAGGAAGAGAATATTTGGCATGTGTGCTAGGTTTAGAATGAGGTATTTTCGGTATAAAAATAATTGAAAAGCAACTTAGATGTCGATTAACGTAAATTATTCGATGCGGTGCTATTTTAGCAACATTGGTTTTTTGTGATATTTTGGTACTCTCGGCTTTTACTAGTGGTTTAATGGAAAAAAAAGCTTTTGGCTCCTGAGCTCCGGTGCTCTCTCTATTTAAGTAAACTAAAAATCATGTTATAAGTTCTAAAAACTCTGAAAATCCTGCATATTGCCAATGATGCATCGCACAATCGTGCAAAATTTTGATTTTAAATACTTTATGTTATGGGCTTCACAAAAATGACAAATGTTGTAAATTTCATAGATTTGAAAGTGTGCACATTTAAATCCACACATTTTTCATTTTTGTGTAGATCTGAATAGAAATTATTTCACATCGAGATTTTGCACGTTTGTGGGATATATCATTAATAACTTGCTGGATGTTTTTCTAGATGTTTTTGAACTTATAAATATGTAGTATTATTTTTTACTAGAGGGAGCACTGGAACCTGAGAGCAGAAAATCTCTACTCGCGGTTTAGTGGCAATGTATTTTGTTGATATTAGGCAGAATATCAATTACACATTGATATTTTTTAGGATATTAATTAATCTCTTTTTTGGTAGGCAGATGTCTTGGACTAATGTTGGTTCTAAACATATTTAAGACCAGTGGTCGGTAATTAGATCGTTAAACACGTTTAGTGTGGTCAACATTAGATTGGTTTACACCGTTGGATGAGGTTGTTTGAATGGTCGTGATCATTTGGATCTCCTATTCTTTATTTTTGTATTGGTGTAGAGATATAATTTGTGTACATGTATCGTTGTGTTTCATTTTTTATTTGGCCAGCTGGCTGTAGCTACAGCCGGTTGGGACGTGTGCGTGCCTGTCGTTGACCATTGCAGCTCCCCCGCTTCCTCTTTCTTCTTGGCCTCTCGCCATCCACCTGAGTGTGGCCAACTGTTCATGTTGCACGTCACCAACAACCGCAGCTCCCCTTCCTCTTCTATGTCCTTTGTCCATGGCTGCAAGGCCACGTCGTCATCAAGTCACCGACGGCAAGCCACCGACCTCGCCGTTGCCCAATCGACTCCACCTCTCTGGCCACCCCACTGCTCGCTCTCTAGCGTCTCTCTACCCGTCGGCTTCGCTTCCAACCACCGGCGCTGTCGTGGGATTATCACGGCAGATGTCATCGGAGGATGACTTGTGAGATCGTAGAACTTAGGCGACTTGGATCTTCCGGGAGCGAGATTGAACACAGGAGAGCGATTTATACAGCTTCAGGCCCCGGGAAACATCATCCGGTAATAGCCCTACGTGTTGTTTGTGGCTAGGTCTTATTCCGTGTGCCCTTGGAGTCGCCGGATGTGGCAGCTCCTTTTCTTGTGTTTACATTGTGTCTATTCTCTCGAGATCTGAGAGCTTAGGGTTCTAGGTCCTTGGAGTCCACCTTATAAAGACGGTGGCTCGCAAGGTTACAAGGAAACTTCTCTAGGAAGGAAAGTATAAGCCGGAGTCCTACTTGGAGACTAATCGTCTTCGTGTCCCCCAAGTTATATCTTCTCCGGTCTTCTAGATCCTTCCTCTTAATACGCCATGATCTTGGGTCGGCCCATCTTCGTGTAAGCCCATGAATGGTGCGGCCATGAGTTCTTCATAAGCCGCGTTGGTCTCGCGGGCTGCGGGTTAACCCATTAGGTATTCCCCCGACAGGCGCCGCCGACGAGCACGCCATGGCAGATCTCACCAACGAGGTCATGGATGGTGGGGTGCCCAAGCTTCGCTGGACTTGAAAAAGACAATGCCCCGCGACGAGATTGGGTATGGGTTCGTTCGATCTGGCTTTTACGTACATACCTCTGGAGTGGCGGATTCATGGTCGGAGAACTCGAATCGGTCATGGCTAGATGTGCCTCCATTAGCAATGACAGAGAATGTCAGTTTCGGGGTTTTGTTCATGTTGCATGCATTGTGCAGTTTTGCTACATGTGTACCTCGTGTTTGTTGTGTAAGCATGGGAAAAATGCTACAATGATTTCAGTGCACATGCTAATGATTTTTGCAAAAGTGACGATGTACTCAGGTTTTGCTACAACCAAATTGGAAATTGTTGCATAAGTTTTGGTTTTTGCTATATGGATGTTCCTAAAGTGCTACAATATTTTTGCTACATGTCACAAGTCTTACAGATCAAAAAAAAATGCTACATATCGTGCTATATGCGCTAACAAAAATTGCATCGGCCAGATTTTCATGCTAAATTCATCAGATCCAACTTATTCTAAAATATTTTTTGCTACATGGGATGTTACATGCACGGAAAAATGGTACACGCGAACCGTTTTTGTTACATTAATTGAACGCGCGAGATCTTTTTTAACATAATTTGGTCCAAACGTTTTTGCATGGGTTGGCTGTGCAAATACTAATGGGCTGGCAAGGTAGACTGGTCCGGGCAGAGCTGAACTAGCTCCGCCATGATAGAAAGGCTACGGCCTGCGAAGACTGCCTCCAATTAAGAGCCCACCCAAACCACGTTGGGCACAAAAAACCAGGAGCGGTCCATTTCCAGGAAGAAGGTCGTCTTCAGCCTCTGCGACAGCGTGGACCTTTTTACTTCAGACAGGAGAAGCAGAGGAAGCAACCAGCCAAGCTCGTCCCGTGTAGACAGTTCGAGACCCTTTCTCGATCGATCCATCATCCATCCCATTCTCAGTCTCGCCGCCAGCAGCCGATCGATCATGGCCGCGCAGCCGCCGCCGCCACCGCCGGAGCAGAAGATGATGGTGGCGGTCGACGAGAGCGAGTGCAGCCACTACGCGCTCGAGTGGGCCCTGCGCAACCTCGCGCCCCGCCGCCTCGTCCTCTTCACCGTCCAGCCTTTCTCCCCCCTCAGCTACGTCCCCGCCGGCTCCCCGCGTAAGCCCCACGCCTCTCCCCTTCTCTTCCATCCATCCAGTTACTCTACTAGCTAATTTGCTGCTAATAATCGACCAGTTGGCCCGTCGGTGGCGTCGCCGGAGCTCATCAGGGCGGTGGGCGACCACCAGCGGCAGCTCGCCCAGGCGCTAGTCGACAAGGCCAAGGCCACCTGCGCCGAACACGGGGTATGTGTTTATCTCGCTCTCCTGTCTAATTTCTCCCTCGATCCGGTTTGTGCGCGCGAGGATGCTTCTCCGAACTAGTGATTGGGGCAGAACTGGATCTTGGTTTGGTGGATTAATTCGTCGGCTCTGTCATCTTGATTAATTAATTTTGTGTGTAGGTTGATGCTGAGACCATCATTGAGGTGGGTGATCCCAAGGAAACCATATGCCAAGCTGCAGAGAAATTGCATGTCGACCTGCTCATCCTGGGAAACCATAGCCGTGGAGCTATACAAAGGTACCAATCATTATCCTTTTTCTGAGCTCCGATTATGTTCGTCGGGATTTTCGTTTTAGATCAAGAAATGTGTTACCTCTCTAGTGTTATTGGTACTTAATCAATTACTGTATGTGATCCATTGTTTTGATTTGGTAGTGAAATGTATTAATGGTCAATGCTCATTGTGATGTTTTTCTTATCTGCTTGCAATGAGAGTGACCCCTGAACCGAACAGGATTAAATATTTGCCGTCAAGAAATATCTTTTATCCTTCTTTAGATAGATGTGTATCGGTCAGAACAAAGTGGTGATTCGTCATCTATGATGATCCAGTGGCAAATTTAAAATTCAGAACTCAGCTCTATAGCATTTCTGCAAGATTAACACTTCGTTATCATTTCACTTCTCTTTTTTGGCGTGCCGTGGTCCTTCAAGAGATTTTTTTACATTCCTGAGTTATTACCCTTCCTATATTGTTCTTCGCATATTGTTGTTATTCAAGATTGGGTGTAGCTTGCACTATTAAATGCTTATTCCCAACCCCGGTATAAATTTTCAGGATATGCAAAACATAAATTGCCATGTACTTTACTCAAGGACATGATAAGAGCTGCTCTGCTTCTAATGCTAACTGCTCAGTGAAGACTCAGTCACTCACTTGAGTTGCATCGAGCGATCAACGTTTCTTCATCTCCAACTGATGTTAGTGCTGCTACTTTGACTGCAGGTTTTTCCTTGGAAGTGTGAGCAACTATTGTAGCCACCACGCAAAGTGTCCGGTTCTTGTTGTCAAGAAGAAGGAATGAAGATCCTGCACATTGTTTGAAGAGCCCTTGAGATGTGCATCTACATGTTGTTGTTTGTTTGTTTGTCTTAGCAGCAGCGTTGCATATAAATAAATATACTTGAGCTGCGTACAATAAATAAAGATACTCCTAGTTTGAAGCCACTTTGTATTCCTTCAGTACTCATGTACATGAACCAATTCGAAGCGGATTTTGTTAGCGAGCATTGCTTGTTGAGTGAGCTTGACGCCTGGCGCAAAATAAACGGCGCACCATACATCCTTCATCCAGTGTCTTGTAAACTGAATTATTTGACACCCTACCATACATTCTTCATCCAGTGTCTTGTAAACTGAATTATTTGACACCCTATATCTGCTTTGGGCGCTTGGAGATTCATCATCGATTTGAAGCCTGACGTAATGGAGACACATGAACAATGTTTCATGGGAGTTGGAACGCCGGAATGCGAAATGTGCGACCAAACCGCTATGGCTACGTCGGCAACTAAACAAAATTCTCACATGAGAATACTGAACAACAACAATTTCTGAACAGAAGAAACAGAATACCGAACAACACGCAGTGAAATATGCATTGGGATTCAGGTAACCATGTGACCAATCCCATATTCAGTTGACCCATTCTATCCCCCACAGCCTCCTCAAAGAATGGTTAACACAATCCCACCACAAAACGAATAAGCACACACAAGCAAAATACACCCTGCATCTGCGCGGCATTAGTCACCCTCCTGTCACAAACCTACCGACTCAAACTAACTCACGTCTCACACGACCGGAGCACTAGAATCTCTAATTCACGGCGGTGCAGACCTTGCGCACCTCGCCGTCGCTGCCGGTCTTGACCCCGACCCTTCCCAGCTTGGCCATGGCGGCGACGAAGGCGTTGTTGAAGGCGGTGGAGTTGGCGGCGAAGAGCTCGACGGTGGGGCGGGAGCGGCGGTCGGTGAAGAGCACCTGGTCGGAGGCGAGGAGGCCCTTGTTGTAGCGGAGGTTGTCGAAGTAGGCGTTGTCGAAGGTCTTGGGCGTGGACACGTCCAGCATCGCGAACGAGGTGGGCGTGTAGTTCATTGGGCACACCTTGCGCAGCGACCGCAGGAAGTCCAGGTTCATCGGCGGGTTGTACTTGAGCCGCTGCTTGAACGTGTAGATCCGGCGCACGAACTTGTCACAGTGCGTCACCCCGATCGTGTGGGCACCTGTTAACACAAACACGCATGAAACAAAATTAGGGCCTCATTAGATTATAGGATTTTCAATACGTAGGAACAGTGAAAAAAGGGATTGAGATGTCATGTAATGTAATTCCTACATGATATCAAACCAGAGGAATTTTTTAAGAGATCCTTTTGAATGGTGCACGTAAAACTAACACTGTTTTTGCACGAATGAGTATAAGAGATAGAGGCTGAGTGCACTGGACTTTTTAGAAAAATAGAGATTTGAGCTCATGTTGAGATTCATATCAAATTGGAGGCACAGGAATGAATTCCTTAAAAATTTGATGACCTCAGTGGCTTCCATACGAAAAATTCTTATAGACTGACATCCTCAAAAAGGACCTTAGACTTGGGGGCTGTCAGCTGGTTGCATTTGGTCCGAGTATTGTACTAACTTGGCCTGATGTTTATCTAGAACCTCCCTGTTATTGGGCCAACTTTGAGCTCACTCTGACAGATTAAGCTACTAGGAATAACTATACTTTTCACCCTGAAATGTAGCAAACAGGATGATTTTAACCCTGGCCTGGTTTTAGACGGTTTGAGCGGTTTTGAGGAGTGACGTGGCGATGACATGGCACTGACGTGGTGTTGGCCGTCAGTTAAGTTCAATATGGCGTTATCTGCGCGTGGGCCAGTTTTTTTGCGGGCCCCGGGGAATAAAAGGGAAAAGGGGGAGCGGTTTCGTCTCCGAGAGGATTCGAACTCGCAATCTGTTGAGAGTGTGACGAAGGTGCTAGCCACTGGGCTACTGGTCGGTTTCTAACTGGGAAGAGGAGAGGCGATCTTAACTGAACTTTGGACACCAAAGTTCAGAACTTCCAGAAGCAGAGGCAACGGACGAGGCCGACGGTGACCACTAACAGGGGGAAATTCGAGCTGCTCCGCGCTGCTCTCTGTTCCCCTCGCTGGTGGACACCAACGGCTGCTGGCTGTTGGCGCGCGGTGCGCCGACTATGACATCCCGCTGCTGGTGGACGCCGAGTACGAGTCGGTGCAGCCGGCCATCGACTACTTCACCTTCGTGGGCGCGCTCGCCTGCAACGGCGACGGCCGGCCCATCGTGCACGGCACCGTCCAGGCGTACCTCCGGGACGCGCGCGACCGGCTGGAGGCCATGGTGCGCGCCGCCGAGAAGGAGGTTAGGCCCCTACCCGATGCCGCGAATTTTGGCCGGCTCGACCGCGATTCGCTAGCCTTCGCGGCAAGCTTCTCTGCCGGCGGGTGTGGAATTTTTAGACAGAATACAGGGAGGAGAGGGGTCTGACAGGTGGCGTCCACCAGCACAGTAATGGTGTTAACAACCGTTGCCACGTCACCGCCATGTCAGCGACCACTTTAATGTCAAAACCCCCGAAATTCTTCTCAAAACCGCTCAAATTCGACCAAAACCACTAGCAGGGGGTTATTTGTCCGGTTTGGTAGATTTCAGGATTCAAATTATCCGGTTTTGGAGTTTAGGGTGAATGTTGTCCCAGAGGTGACATTTGAGGGTGAAAACTATACTTAATCCAAGCTACTACAGTCTAATTTTGGCCCAATATTCAGGATTGGTAGCAGTGTGCTTAAGTGATCTTAACAACAAGAAAAATTATTTGTGCTTAAGTGATTCTGTCTAGCAATTAGTTAGAACAAATTGATATTTTCTGCCAAACTTCATAAAATATTATAGTTAAAGTACACAAGTTAGCATCTGAATGATAAAAGTGGAGTTTATCTCAACAACTCCGTTTTTTTCACACAAGAAGATTTTATGCAAAACATGTGGGCTCCTGTGGTCCTGATTGCAGTCTTTTTTTACTTTGCATGGACCAATTTGACTTGTTCAGTCTACTTTGCTTCGATTTTGGTGTCATGAGGTGGTCCTTGTCGTGTCCAAATCTAAGCCTTCCGGTTAGATTTATCATCTAACGCAAAACCAAGAACATTCAGACAACACGTCCCCTGTTCCCATGTACAGTACTGCAAGCGAGATTGTTTATTATACTCCCGATATGAAATCACGGACAAAAACAAACGTCAAAAATAAACCAGGCACACCAATTGGCCATATGTGTCAGGAAACATCACATGACCCTCAGCCTTGTACACAAATCCCTGCTACTTTGGTCGAGTTTTCGCGTCTAAACTATGGGGCTGTTTGGTTCCCGGCTACACTTTGCCAAGCCAAAGTTTGGCAATTTGAGATGTGTTTGGTTTTTGCCACACTTTATTGCTTCCACACTTTATTGTTCCTAGACCCCACTTATCATAGAGTGATTTCTTTTGCCAAGTTTTGCCACACTTGTGGCGTCCAATTTCTCAGCCACACTTTTGTGTGGCTGTCACATTTGCCAACCTTAGGCTTGGCAAAATGTGGCCGGAAACCAAACAGCCCCTATACTTTTCCTGCAAAGTGTTTTTCTACTTACGAAGCAAACAAAACCGAAGTATTGTGTTTTTTAAACTGTCATCGAACAGAACAAAGAAATCACTGAGCCACTTTGTCTTGTGCTCGGACGTGTCACGTGAACTGTGCAGAAAAGATGCTTGCACTGCGATCAAGCTAATGAACTAATAAAAAACGGTGCAACGCTAACGAGGAATCACACGGACGTAATGGATTACTCTGCCAAGTTTGAGCTCGGGCATGTACTGCATTTTTCATTGTTTAGACAGGGGAGGGAAGGAAGGAAGGGTGTGCCTGAAAGCGCGATCATGTCAAACTGCGTGAGGCCATTGCCGGCGAAGAGCGTGTTGAGCTGGTTGAGGTCGAAGCCGGGGCCAGGGAGGACGTGCTTCACGATGGCCCTGTTGAACGTCTTGCCGTCCAGCCGCCCCAACTCCACGCCGTAGCTCGGCCCTCCGGTCTGCACCAAGGAAGAAGAACAATGTCAGTAATCCACAATTCCACACTGAAACAATCATTTGTTCGGTCGACTGATGGTCCATAATTCTGTATTGCAGTTGCTTGGCAAATATATTTCGTTTCGGTAGAGAGGCGGTAGAGCCGTAGAGGTCCAAGCGACGAAGCAGAGGGGTTTATTTCCTCTTGGTGCTCTGACAGATTTTGCCAGCTAACAAATTGGCCATACCTCGTCATGCAGATCAGCGGGCTAGGACTCTACGGAATGGAACTTTGTCTGCCTTGCCTGCCTGCTGGTTTGGTTTGCAGACGAGGGCATCATGCGTTGCAGGCCAGCGTCTTCACGGACCGATACCTATTCGGGCCAAAGGCGTCACGGGCAGGATGCAGATGAGAGACCGAGCCGGGATTTGCTAGTTGTTGCTCGCGCGAGAGCTCGCGCGGTCTGCGGACGGACGCGTTGACGCGGTAGCGTGCTGGTCGTGTGTGGGACCCACCCACGTTATCTTCTTCCCCATCCTCTTCTTTTCTTCTTTCTCCACGCCCGAACCAAATCCTCCACCACGACGCGGCCAGGCCGAGCCAGCGCCGGCGACGCCGCGGCTGGCCGCGGCGGAGAAGGCGGCTGGCGAGGATGGGCTGGGGGTGGGGGTGGGGCGGTTCGCCACTTAACGGTGGGGGTGGGGTGGGGCGGTTCGCCGGCGACGAGATCGGGGCCAGGCCGAGCCGGAGCCGCCGGAGGCGAGGAGGAACCTTAGGGCTGGGGGTGCGGGGTGGGTCGCCGGCGACGAGCTTCGGGGTGGGGGGGGGGGGGGGTTTAGAGGGATGGTCCGGGGCGGCGCCGGACCGGCGGTGGGCTGCGGTTGGAGGAGGACGGGGCGGCGAGGCGGTCGCGGGAGCGCGCCGGCCGCGGGTGGCGGTAGCAGGCGGCCTGGCCGGCGGCTGCGGCGGGGGGAAGAAGAAGGAGAAGAAGGGCGTGGTGGTCGTCTTCCTTCCGACAGCCGCACGTGCGGCGCGGTCGGAAACCGCGCGAGCGCTCGCGCGCGCGCAAGCTAGACTCGCCCGACCGAGCCTATCCTACAGTGACCCCAAATACGAGCTGGGCTGTGCGAGCATGCAGACCAACTGACCTAGGCCAGTTTTCCATCTTATCTCCCGTCACTGTAGCGGGGAACTCACGCTGCAGAGAAGCTCAAAGCAGTTTGGCATCTCAAAAGCAGAGAGACCCAGCTAGCTCCGATACTCTGCCGAATGCTCTGGCGTCCATATCCACACCACCGAGCCAGAGAGCACGGCCGCACCACCGGTCACCGGACAACCGCAACCGCGCCGCCCGGGTGCGGCTCATGCGCGCGTCGCGACGCGCCGGGACGGGCATCCGGCCGGCCGCATGCACCCGACACGCATCACGTGTGCTCCATGGTGAGGGACCGAGACACCGGAAGCTGGCCGTGGTGATCCACGGCCGGCAGCCTTGTTGGACCATGCATGGGTAGCTAGCGGCTAGACTAGGCAGCGGGATGGCGCGGCGCCTAAAAAGTCACTGACAGGCAAGCTGGTCGAACAGTGCACCGGGCCCGGCGCTGTGGGGGCAAAGGGCGAAAGTGGTGCGCGCACTGCACACAGCAATCCAGCTGCGACTGCGAGGCCCGGAACCCCGGATCGATGGGGTCGGGAGATGAGCGTGAGCCAACCAGGACTCGCCCGTTTCTCTGCCCGAGCCTGGCTCGCGTGACAAGGGCGCACTACCGGTAGGTATGTACATACCGTCAGCAGAGCTACTACGGCGTGCGGCCATGCCGTGCGCGCGACGGGGTGGCAAAGCACGCACGCACGCACAGTATCCATCGATGGCTGAACTAGCTAGCTAGCTTGCTTGACGGGATCTGAGGGTGGACTGGTGGTTACAACGTACCAGGGAGACGACGTCGCGCGCGGCCATGGCGAGGATGTCGGCGCAGGAGACCTTGCCGGCGCACCCGGGGAGCGCCTCCACGGCCGCCTTCGCCTTGTTCACCGCCTCCACCGCGTCCGGGGACAGCGTCGCGTCCGCGCCGCTGTGGTTCTCGTCGTCCCGTTCGCAGCCATTAGCATCACCGACGCGTCGCACCCCTGCGAGACAGAGAGCAAGAACCAATGCCAATCAGTAACCTCGCGCATTTCTCCTCACACAGCCGGGGACCAGACCAAGAACAGTGTGCGGGGGAGCTTACCCGGACGAAGCAGTCGTGGAAGAAGAGGCGGAGCGTGCCGGGCGCGACGGCGAAGCTCTGCTGCACGTGCTGCGAGATGACGGACCGCACGGTCGACTCCGCGCTCGGGCAGCTGCTGCCGTAGTAGTTCTGCCGCAGCTGCGCGCTCGCGGCGTCCACGAGGCCCGCGAGGGCGACCACTGCCACGATAGCTGCTCTCCAGAGGAGCTTCTCGCTGGTGCCGCCCGCCATTGTCGACCGAACACGCTCAGCTCACCTCAGCTCCCCAGCGCGCGACGGAGACGTGCGTGACTGACGCCGGTACGCACGACACGGTGGCGCGGTACCAGCTGCTGCCTAGAGAGTGTGCGTGCGTGGGGGCGCGGGAGCGAGGAGGGAAGTGCGGGGGATGTCGCGTGGATATATAGGCCGGACGGGGACACGGGGTTCGTTGGTGGTGCGCGCGGCCGCGGAGGAAATGACGGGAAAAAGTTTGGAGTGGCATGGCGCCGCAGCTAGCTCAGCAGTGCGATGTGAACGGGAACATGACGAGGCGGTCGTATCGAGCGGCAGTCGTTTGCAATCTCGGCGCGGATGATGGGACAGAATATTTTTTCCTTTTCCGGTTATCGATGAACGGTTTTCTTACAAATATAGTCACCCGCCGAATTTTATTGTCAAAACTTGTCCCTTCAAATTTTATTGTCAAAAATAGCCTGGCGCGAGGCTACAAAGGCGACACATGGCACATCCGCCATACGGGCTGGCGGGAGGCCCTTCCCGCCGTTACGTGCAGCGGGAGGCATGCAGCGCACTGTATCGCACACTGTGCTCCTCTCTCTCTCCTGCATGCATCCATGCATTCGCTCACTGTAGTGCACACTGCGCTCCTCTCTCTTCTACATGCATGCATTTGCTGGGATCAAACCTCCCGTCATCTGCAACGGCGGGAAAGGGCTCCCGCCACTCCCTACGGCGGGAAGGGCCTCTCGCCACCCCATACGGCGTGATGTGCCACATGTCGTCTTTGTAATCTCCCGTCAGCAGTGGCGGACACAAGAATAATTCAAAGCCTGTGCAAACAGTAAAATTGAACCCTAATAACACTAATTATGATCAAGCTTGCCGGCGAATTAGGCTATGCCGGCCGGCCGGAAGCCCAGGCATAGGGACGATTGGATCCGCCCTTGCCCGCCGGGCTATTCTTGACAATAAAATTCGGAGGAGGCTAATTTTGACAATACGACTCAGCAGGGGGTTATATTTGTAAAAAAATCTCGATGAATTGATCGAATGCTTTTTTTACTCATGCAGGGATTTTTTTTTTGCGAAACACAGTACAAACACTGACGCTCATATACGCGTGCACACACTCACCCTTATGAACGCACACACGCGCACCCTACCCCTATGACTCATGTAGGGATCCTCGACCAGCCTTTGGCGCAGGGGCTGATTGAGCACTTGGGATTATTTCACCTTGTTAGTGCTACTCTATTGACACGGTGTTGTTTTGAGTCGTAGCTCTAAATAGGAGTAAAATACACCCGTTATGTAAAAAAAATTAAAATATATTTTAAATGTCAAAAAATCTAAATAAAAAATTCGGATAAACATCCATACATATTATGTTCGTGTACAAAAAATCGCAAAAAGACATTTTTTGTGTGACCTGGGTGAAAAAGATAAAAAAAATGTCTCGTACAAATTCATTTTAAAACCCCGGGATTTGTCTTTTTACACAGGGTACAAAAAATGATTTTTTTTCCCACCAAAATTTATATGCGAAATTTCTGTTTCAATTTTTTTAACATTTCAATATACGAATTTTGCGTAGTGAGAGCATATGCTCCTAATACCCAAAAAGACATTTCCCTACTCTACCTCCTATTTAGAGGATCTTCACTTCCGGGGTCCAAAAATAACATCCAACAACATCGTCATCGTCGGACGGACATTATTGGTATTGTCTAGACGCGCCACGGGCTATTGGGGCGCCTCTCCCACTCACGGCAACAATAGGTCCTCCTAATAGTTTTTCTCTAATTTCAATATTTTGGCAAATACAAATAAAATTATTTGAATGGTACATAGTTTTCAACACATAAAATTAAGTTTCACAATAATCAAAACTAAAAATAAAATGATTCATATAATTCTTATATATAAAGTCCAGCTAGCCCGTGATGGCCAATCCCGAGGGTACCACAAGTGGTCGGCTATTTTATTCTGAAGTTAATGATGAACATCTTTATCACGGATTTCCATATGCATGATGAGAAAATCAGTAAAATCTGCCGGCTCCAGGTGATCAACATCGGTTAGAAGACCTTGGAAGTCATACGTAAGAGAATCATGCACTGGATTCACGCGCTTACTCTCGATGATGCATGATCACATGTGTTTTTCCCACATCTGCTTGTTCGACCATGACAGAACAGGGTTCTAGATAATAGCAAACCGAGATTAGAGCACTCGAAATGCCTGCTTGATATCCTTCCTGACACTCTCTTTTGTTCAAAGGCAAAATAACAAACTTTGTAACCTAGAGGATTGGAGATTGTGTTCACAAATATCGCCCACCTTGAATAGATGCCATCGGCTAGACATTAAACTTTGTTTTAGGCCTGGCTATTGATCTCATAGTTGACTGCCGGAGCATGACCTTCAACAAGTTTCGCAAATACCTGAGAGCGCTACAACAAATTGATGAGATTGTGAGATCCTGCCATGTCGAAAAAAGGCGTGCCAAATCCATAGTTTATGATAGGCCACAGCTTTAAGTACCACACTGGAGTATCTTTTATGCCCCTTGTACAATTTTTGCTAACCAAATAGATAATTTTTTCAACTCCAATGCATGCAATCCATACTTCCAAGCATCCCAGAAAATCCCCTTGATGTGTTCTGTAATGATCCGAGTTGTTTCTTATTCGTTTGGTCCTCTCCAATAGTGCGTTCCAAAGACAGCCACCACCGCCCTGCAGAATCTGTACATTAATTTTAAAGTTGTGGACTCCGACATGCGTAGGTACGTCTTGACCATCTGCAAGCGCTCCTTATGCAACCATTCTCATAGCAGCAGTACACGAAACCAACCATTTCCCGGCGTTCTTCTTCAACTTGAACCATGTATCGTACTCCCACCCAGCATGCACGATCCGCGTGAACAAGTCGCGGTTCATCCGAAAAGCGCCGACGAAAATCTTTTTGGGTGAATGCTGGAACATCGGCAAAAAATAATCGGAGATCAGCATGCAATGGCCCTCCATCATCTGTCTCGGCTTGATCTTGATCCTACCAGTACCGAGTTTCCTCATTTGAGTGCGGTATTGGTGGCCTTGTCGGTTTGAATATGTAGAAGACAAGCAAGAATCGTCAAATTCTCCTCTTCCTCGGTGGCAATATTGTCTTCTTCGTCCATCAACAGGTGGGGCATCATCTCGTCGTTGCTATTAATCTATTGGAATCAAACAATCACCCGATCACCGGCTCTGGTAAAAATCTGAATTGGGAGCGAGAGAAGGTAGAGTAGATAGTGTTTTTGGCTGTTTTAGTGACATCGCTGGCCTGCCTGTCGGGATCCGACGTTGTGTCGCGTGCGGCTTCGTCCGGCGCGCCCAAATGTCTAATAACGGGGGTGGGCTGGACGCGCCGGACGGAACTGGACTATGGCCGCGGGTGGGCGAGATTTTACGTCCTGGTTCAATAGAGTTCTTGGAGGGCTATTGGGACGGTAATTGAGGATAAAGGACTATAATCAGAGGATCGAGTCATCTAGCGACTAGAGTTTCAGAGAACAAATGGCCAAAAACGGACGGTGTGCCCGCATGCACCAAGTCGGCTACAGTATGGACAGTGGAGTAGCTAGCGAGCATGCTCAGCCGCTCCGTTTGCTTGCCCGCGAAATCAGTACAGCTCCGGCTACCATCCAAAGAGACCTCACATGCCTGGCGTCGCTGCGTCCAGCTCGCGGCCATGGGCATGGTCGCCAGGCCGCCCCCCTTCCGCCCTGTCCGGCCGGTAACCAAGGCGCACGTACCCAGAGAGGTCGGGCGGATCAAACCTTGAAGTCAAAATTTAGTCGTTCGAACCCTGAACTTCTAAATCCCGGTCTAAATCAAACCTTGTACATGTTTGGTACACTGGGAATACAATGATCCCGGCTGGGATTCCAGTCTACTCCCACTGATCCATCTCCTTCCCCAATCTCTCTCAATATCTGTACTGAATCGGATCTCAATCTCCATTCTACTTCGGTGTTCAACAATCAATTAAAAATATTAGATAAACAGATGTGTACGCAGTGATAATTAGCTAGCTAGATAGTTCCGTGGAATCCTAGTCCACTTGCAGGCGGATGGATTCGCATCCAGGGCAGCCGTTGTCCATGACGAGCTCGCCCCGAAGACATTGAACAACACTGCGGCCACACCTCGACGAGCACGGATGCAGGACCCGTCGCAGAGGCTGCCGGGCGCCGCCGAGCTCGACGCGCTGCTGGCTGGATCGAGGCCACGCTGGCCGCACGAATGCAGGACCTGTCGCGAAGGCAGCCGGCCGCCGCCGAGCTTGACGCACTGCTGGCCGGGTTCGAGGCCGCGCGTGCTGCACTGACACGGGACGCCTTCGCGGAGGCCTCCTCGCTGCCGTCTCCCACGTCTCCGGCGGTCGCGGTGGCCATGTCTCCTCCGATTCCACTAGAGAGTTGGGTCCCAACCAAGAGGAGGTCGGTAGGAGATTGAACAGAGAGACTCGGGACGTGAAGATTAGTATGACATGTGGACAATGTTGTCACTGAGAGTAGCAATTTTATACTTTTTTTTTTTCTCTAAAAAACTTGTTCAAGGTTTTGATTTAGACCGGGATTTAGAATTTCAAGGTGCGAATGACCGGGATTTTGACTTCAAGGTCTGATCTCGCCGATCTCTACGAGTTCAGGGTTTTAAAATAGACTTTTTTTTCAGAGAAAACAAGATTCACGGACATGCTGCACCGAATCACGGCCACTTTACCCACCCTACTCTAGCTACCAGCCGGCCAGGATAATCTGTGACAAAACATGGAATGCAAGTGTGCGCCCAAGAAACATCTGGAGTAACTTGCACTAACCCTTCCCGCCATTTTTTGTTTCGCACTAACCCACTACATCACAACCACATTAGAGCATCTCCAACCATGGTTGCCAA
>CAMZMU010000107.1:46140042-46231548 GCA_947311845.1 Poa pratensis | reverse complement strand
ATAACAGGGAATTAATTATGTGGAATTGTAGTTAAGGAAATATACTTAAGAAAGCCGGTACGGCTATACTGAAACACAGTGTATATTAATATGCTGAAATTATACCCGGAACAGTATAGAGCGGAATGCCAGATTGTTCATAGGATTGGCTCTATGGATTGTTAAACCCTGCGAGTTTGATTTTGTATTCGAACTCGGCGCATGACTCACACGTGCGTGTTGGACCTAATTGTTTAACAGTAATAGGCTCGATCAATGACTATTAATATAGTGGTTGGTTTAACAAGTCACGAGTCCTATCTGGAAACAGATTGAGTTATCTGAAATTTGGAGTCTATATAAAGGTCCCACCCTCTAGTCTCAATATGCATTGTGAGCGGCACCACCGATAAGGCAGAGGAATAGAGGTAGGCCGAAGAGCTCCTAACCCTAATTTTCTTACATTGGTATCAGAGCCGATGATGATCGGGGCGACGAGACGTTAATCTGCTGTTTCGGCTCGGTGCGCCGTCGTGTTCTTCACCGATCCATATTCCGCTGCCAACTCTGCTGTCGTCGCCGTCGGGAAGTCCGATCTGCAACTCTGCCGTCTCGCTGCGTTGCCATGTTCCGCTGCGCACTCATGTCGGTCGTGCAGCCGGAAGTCTAATCCGCTGCTAATTCTTGTTGCCGCCGGCCGCGATTTTCTATCCGCTGGGCAACTCCGTTATCGAGGTCGCCGATCATATCCTTGGCGAGCTCTCGGTCAGATCGATCTGTCGCTGAAGCCTGCCACGCGTGCGTCTCTTTGCAATCCCGCCCTCTGCGCTACTGTGACGATCGATGACACACGACGGAACCAAAAGAGCACTGCAGAAGGCTAGCAAGTTGATCCAGGATCAGCAAAGGACAAATTCGTCGTACACGTGGTTCACGGAAGACTACAACTCGAAAGGCAAGTGGTAGTACTTGTTTTGCTGGCTGGGACGCGCTGCATCTAGATCGAAGCAAGCCACATATGCAAGGATCAAGCAGCTAGCTATCAGGCATCTCACTCCACGACCGGGCATAATTGTTGCACGGCAATCGAGGAAGGAACTTGATGGCTCTAGTTAGAAGGTTTACAAACACCAAATAATTACGCCATTCGAGGAAGGAGATTAATCAAACACCAGCCACCAGTCTCACGGTTGCGCGTACAGCGTACGGGGAGAAGTAGTAAGCAACAACTCACGGTACCACCATCTCACCTGTGCAAAGGTACAGGGAAGGCTACTACCATCTGGTTTTATTTTTGTACGTTCACGGAAATTTCGGGAAGCAACAAAATTATTGGTGCAAATTTCTGGACCTGGATTATTATTTCTTCTACCAGTTTCGCCTGGTCGATCAAGCAACTGTTGCTGGATAACGCTGCTGAATATTGGAGTGAACAGATTACGTGGAATATATGCGTAACCTGGAAAAGTTTTTATTTTTTTGGATACGCTTTTTATTTGGGTAATATTTGTTTTTGGAGGAAATTGGAACACACTCCAAGGAAAATGGATTTCTCTTCGCCGGATGAATATTTTATGTTTCTATGATTTCTGAATTGCTACGGGATTTACATTATCACCGGAATATATTGGACTCAATGAATTATTTCGGAATCGATCGGAATATATTAATAATTCATCGGAATTCTCTGGCGCAACGATGATGAGGCGACATGCATGAAGCATGTTTATAATGGAAGTGACATTACTTATTATTTTGGAGGAATATGGGAAATACTCCAATGGAAGAGGAAATCGACATTTACTCCACGGTATGTCCATTATTTTTTGCACTAAATATTTGTTTGTGACTACTTTTCCATATAGTTGGATTGTGGACTTTGTCTCTGCATCATAAATTGATGGAATAAAATGGCAAATTTAGTGATATGTGAACAATTATCAAAGGAAATTATATGTGTGTAACTTTGGAATTGGAAATTATGCCATCAAACTCCTTTTGTGGAGGAAAATTATTATTGTTTATACATTCACCTACAATGGGAAGGAATTTATAGTTCATTATTGGAATTGGAATTATGTCATTATACTCTTTTGTGGAGGGAAGGTATCATTTTATTTTGTAGGACATGAATATTCACCTACGATGAGAAGGAATTTAATTTATACTTCTCTATCGGAATTTGTGGTTATGTATGTTATGTGGAAAAGGAAGAGTGGAATTATTGCTCAATGAAAATTAGTGCATTATGGAATTTAACACAATGGACTCATTTATCTTGACAATCCATTGGAAGTTGGTGTACAAACTGTACATTTTGTGAAGATCACTCCATACGGAGGAATACTTGAAATAGGAACACATGCTCTGAAATTTATTGTTGATGAAATTTACGACTTGGTCATACTCTACAAACATAATTACGCTTGTTAATTATGGAATTATAAACTTTAAGTGGGAGGACTATCAATTATGGATTTCTCTTCAATGTGACATTTGGTTTTACACTCCCATTAGAGGTTCAATTATTTTATCTCATTTACAACTTGGTCGACCACATATCAAGGAACATAATTAGTGGATTATTAATTCTGGAATTCAAAGATTTTAGTGGGAGGATTATGATACTTTATCAACACATATTTACGGTATTTTTGAACACTCCTACTTGAGGTGGATATATTTGTTTATTTCATGATTCACTTGATATGGTAATTAATATCTTTGACAATACAAGTCGGAAGGTTTTTTGTTGTATTAACATCTCATACTGAAATGGAAAATCAGTTCATCAAAGGATTATAAGGTTTGAAACTGATTGGTGGGGGAAGTACACTTCAGGAATATTAATTGAAACTAATGTGGAGCATGGAATTATTCACCGTTGTCTTATGTTATATACTCCATGGTTGAATGGAGGAATACAACTCTTGGTTATTCACTGGATGATGAAAGCATTACATACTACTATTTGTTGAGTAAGTCATTATTTATCACAGTCACTGTTTGTATTTTGTGAACTGGAAGGAAGTATTCTATTTATATTTTGGTAGTATGGAATTGGAATCATTGTTTACTACAAAGCACACCAAGATTTATTTTTAATGTTTATATTCTAGTGGATCAAATGGTATTTTATTTTTGATCTGGAAAAGGGAAAATTGGTGGAAAGTAGGAATATGATATTTTCTCATTAAGGGTGTGTTTATTAATCACACTGAAATATATGTGTTAAACTCAAAGGAAAACATCAAGTTACACTCCCAACACTAACATGCTTAGAAAAGGTGGGAGGATTAAATTGGGCCATCATATCTTGGCTACTATTGTGTGTTATTTGAGGAAGTTACTCTATATTTTAGAGGAAAGAAAAATACTAAACTTGTTACTAATGTTAACTATGGGTGGAAATATTGCGGGAAGGAACAAACTCAATGATGAATAATAAAAGTTTGGAAACTTGTTATTTTACCAAACAACTGCATGCCTATAGGATGTTATTGGATTTATTTACAAGGAAGTTTAATGCAACATTTTATTAGTGGAAGTTACAATTCTAAGTTTGTTATTTAATTCTTTACACAAAGGAAATATTTATACTTTGTGGAAACTCTGGAATTTAGAGGAGGTGTTGTTGTTTAATTATTTACACAAAGGAAATATTTATACTTTGTGGAAACTCTGCAATTTAGAGGAGGTGTTGTTGTTTAACTATTTACACAAAGGAAGTGTTATAATTTGTGTAAACTCTGGAATTTAGAGGAGGTGGGAACAATGACAGTGTTTGCTAATTGAATTGATCAATTCATGTTTTTTGGAACAAGCTTCACATCAATGGAATATCAGGTCATACGGTTTTATTACTTATGGAAGATATTCATATACAAAGGTTAGTGTGAATTGTTTTGTGTTATCATTGTATATGCTAACTATGTTCTTATTGGTTTTAAAATATTACATTGATGAAAGTGAAAGCTTGGTTCAGTTCTAACTTTCATATGAAAGGTATGTCTAAAGCTTTCTGCATTTTGGAGTGGAATTACATAGATAATATTTCGATATATTTTTCTGTGGAAAAGTGCAAACCTGTTATGTACCTTTTGATTAAGGGAATGATACTCTGCGAGGAATTATATTTAAACTCGTGAGGAAAAAGGAAGAATAATTGGCATCCTCAGTTATTGTGGGACATTATTCGTGCGACCTGAACTTTGCCATGCCGTCGTAATTGTTGCTATTTTGATTAGCACGGAAACGATTTGCTGGAATTATTAGCAAACGGAATATGAATCTTATTGAAATTTTTGGAATCACATAATGGACTTGTCGCGCAATGTCAAGGAAATATGGATTACTCATTATTCATTGATGATCTCAACCTTCAACTACGTGGATATAGACGCTATTTGTGATCTTGGTGAAAGGTAATCTATTTTATGTTATGTGTTAATATTTACTTTTGTAGGTCTTTATGGTGTACAAAGAAAACATGATTTAGTACTCGTTATTTATGAAATATGTATACTTTGATGCATCAAGCATTGAAGGAAGGTCTATGGCTAAGGATTTTTCTTTGCAAATTTAAGGTCGTGGAAAGGTGCATCATAACCTGTTACTTTGTGATAATGTGACTCCAAAAGTCACAAAGATTTATATACAACGTGAGTGCACTGAAGGAAGGAATTAACGCCTAACCATGTAAATGCATGGGAATTCATTTAGCTGAAATAAAATGTTTTCAGTCAAGTGGGAGATGTAGGAAATTGTGTCTTACAACATTTTATATTTACAACATTTTTGGAATTAAACTTCAGTGTGGAAGCATCACGGAAATAACAGGGAATTAATGATGTGGAATTGTACTTAAAGAAATATACTTAAGGAAGCCGGTACGGCTATACTGGTGAAAGGGCATGGCGCCCCATGTGTGGTTTTGGTAATTAATGACAATCCCTATGGACTAATGGTTGCATTGAGTTTTACTTGTAGTGTTTGTCCATAGACCATGCTTGAACTCCATATGTTGGATTCAAGGTTGATGCCATGAGTATATTGATATAATGGAGTATTTGGCATCAAGATCATAGAGTTGAGCATATTGCAAGTATGTCTTGAAGAAAAATTATGTGATCATTCATGGTTATCTTCAAGAGAAGAAAAGATACAAGGTTGATCAAGTATTGATCAACACACAAAGCTACAAGATGTACCAAGTGGGATCATGTATCTCTTGGTATGGTAAGCATTTGTCCATATAGCTTTGTGAACTAACCCATGATATGTGTGTAGCATTTCTATGTGTGGTTAGGTATCTTTCTATGGGCTTGCATCAAATGAAGAATTCATATGGCCCATGATCGATGACGTAAAGTGGTGATCGTCATCAATGTTGAGAAGCGCAAGTTCAAGAGGAGCATCTCGAAGAAATCCTAGGCTTGAAGCTTGCCACCCATTTAGATAATGTTCATGTGAAGATGTGCCTAAGAGAGGCTCTCCCATAGTGGAGTATGGGGGAGCAATGTTTGGGTCTTCACCAAGCGAAGCGCAATCAAGAAAGGTGGTCCACTTGAAGAGATCAAGATCGACGTCATCTAGCTCAAGTGGAATGCGCAAGGCAATATGATAGGGTTTCTATTTTACCGGTCTCTTGGTACTAGTTGGGAGACTGGGTTATAGGATAGATACCGTACTATCAAGAGGGGCTCTCATTTAGCTTTAGCGTATCAGTTGGAGAGAGCTCAAACCTTTGCATACTTGCCTTCATCATCTTTCTTGGTTCTTATTTGGCTTATCTCTCTATGGGGTTTTGGAGCTTGTTGTGACCTTCATAACAAGCTCAAGTTCTCCGAAAACGAATTTCGTATGAAAAACTTGTTGCGTTTTCGGTTTTGGAGTTTCTCCCGGTCCATCTTCTATAGAGAGGTTTCACCTTTCTACATTTGGTTTTATACTCCCTTGTTGGACTATGATGTTTTCCTGCATCATCTTGTCGTGCTCGTTGTGGTGATTCCAACGAGCCCAAGTTCATCGAAATCGGAGTCCGGATGAAAAAGTTGTGGGTGTTCATTTTTCGCAGCTGGGTGGCCAGCCCCCAGACCAGCCTAGGCCGGCCCCCAAGCTGGCCGGCTCAGCTGGGTGGCCAGCCCCCAGACCAGCCTAGGCCGGCCCCAGGCTGGCCGGCTCTGCTGGGTGGCCGGCCCCCAGACCAGCCTAGGCCGGCCCCCAGGCTGGCCGGCTCTGCTGGGTGACCAGCCCCCAGACCAGCCTAGGCCGGCTCCCAGCGGCCGGCTCTGCTGGGTGGCTAGCCCCCAGGCCACCTAGGCTGGCCCCCAGGCCGGGCTCCCGTACCCCTCCAACGGTCACTTTTTCAGGGGACCTATTTAAGGGTTTCTTCCCCAATGGTTCCCCAACTCTTGAGCACGGTTTTGACCTCCATTGTTGACCCTTTGAAGCTTTGCTATCTCTCTATTCCTCCATGATTCTTGCTTCCAATTAGAGGGAAATAGAGAGGAGATCTAGATCTATCATTCCACCAATCAATCTCTCCTCTAAGTGAGGGGAAGCTTTTGATCTAGATCTTGGAGGGATTTTGTGTTCCTCTTTGTTCTTCCTCTCTTCTCCCCCCAATAGCATTTGTTGCTTTGGTGGGATTTGAGAGTGAAGGATTTTGAGCACTTCTTGTGTTCTTGCCCATTGCATCGGTTGCATCGGTTTGAGTTCTCCACGTGATACGTGGAAATCGAAGTTGAGAAGCTTGTTACTCTTGGGTACTTGGGGTGCCCTAGAGCTTGTCCTCTTGGGTACTTGGAGTGCCCTAGACGGTCCTTGTTGATCTCGGAGTTTTGGTGGCTCGCGGGATAGTTGGGAGCCTCCAATTAAGTTGTGGAGACGCGCCCCAACCTTGTGATTCTTGTGGCTTTGGGAGCCGCGGGAATTCGGTGAGAGCCTCCAATTAAGTTGTGGAGTGTGCCTCATCCTTGTACGGGTTCGGTGACCACCCTCAAGTGTCCCATAGTGGTTCGTGGCACTCTACATTGGTAGAGGCACGAAGGAGATTACGGTGTGCCATTTGACGGCTATTCGGGGATCACTTTGTGACTCCGCACCGCTCCAACGGAGACGTAGCTTCCATTGGGAAGTGAACTTCGGGATAAATCATCGTCTCCAAGTGCCTCGGTATTTCTATACCCGAGCTTCTTACTTATGCAATTTACTTTGTGATAGCCATCGAGCTTGAAGTAATATATCTTGCTATCACATAGTTGTATATCTTGTTTAGCATAAGTTGTTGGTGCACATAGGTAAACCTAGCTTGTTTAGGTTTTGTGCTTGATAAATTAAACGCTAGTTTTATTCCGCATTTATTCAAGCCTAAACCGTAAAGAATTTTAAATCGCCTATTCACCCCCCTCTAGGCGACATCCGTGTCCTTTCAATTGGTATCAGAGCGGGTTCTCTCGTTTTTGGCTTCACCGCCTCGAGAGTAAAGATGTCGTCTAGTGAACTAGTGCACAATGCTTCTTTTATATTAGATGGCACAAATTATGATGTTTGGAAAATTCGCATGCTTGATATTCTTCGGGTCATTGACCCATACATAGGCGAATTCTAGATAGGGGTTATTCTCCTCCAAGGAATCCCAAAAGATTATCTTTAATGGATGAGAATAATTCCTATCTAGATGCTCAAGCTTCTAATGTGATTTTCAATGCTTTGAGCGATGTAGTTATTATGTCGGTCTCTCCTTTTCGGAATGCTCATGAGCTTTGGACCAAGCTTCAAGATAAATATGATGTGTCCAAGAATTGTGGAGATGATTGTTGTCCCTCCACTTCCGGCCGTGATGAGTTCTCAACTTCTTACTTCACCTACATGTGGCAAGCCACAAAGTAATGCAATGGTGAGTAGTGATGATATTGCAATAATGATAGTAGCTTATTGTTGATGATATTCACCTCTATCTTATTGCAATGATTTATCTTTGGACTTAAACGCATCTAGAACCAAAAATGATCTACATGCTTGTGTTGATAGTCCTTGCATATCATGTACAAATTGCTTGACTAATCCTCGTGATGATATGCTCTCTATGTCTTGTTCCCTTGATAAAAATACTTCTATTTCCTCTAGTATTTGTTTGGCTAACAATGTAGAGGAAACCGAACACTCCATGGAACAAGACATGGACTTGAATGGTGCTTCAAGTTTTGCTTCATCATCATCAACCACTTCACACTTTTGCCTTATGGCAAGGGGATCAACGGTAATTTCTACCTTGACTCCCAATATATCTCAAAATGAGAATGATGTTGATAATGATGTTGATAATGAAGAATGATAATGATGCTTCCCTTATTGAGAAGGGTAAAATGGTTCTTCATGCTATTGCTAAGAATAAAGATGCTCTGCTAAATTCATAGAAATCTTGACTATTGCTATTGAGAGCAATAAACTTATTGATGAGCATGAAGACACAATTGAGAAAATGCAAAGCCGCGAATATAAGTATGCGGAAGAGATCGCCGATCTCAAGGAAGCTCTTGAAGAAGAACTAACCACTAAAGAGTCTCTTGAGGAGACTTTTACTCTAGAACTTTATGGTAAAGGAATCCCATGATAAAGCTATTGAGGTGGTTAATGAATTAAAATAAAGAATGGAGCTTGTGGATGCTCATGCTAGACTCCTTGGGGATTTTGCGCACCTCGAAAATGGCTCTAGGGTCATTAAGTGAGCTCATCAAACTCACCGAGTCTCATGTACAACTCCAAGCTTCATATTCAAAAGAGCTTACCAAGTTATCTTCTCCTATTGCTACTAATGATAATGCTTGTGCTACTAACTCTATTTCTTGTGAAGCACCAATAGTGAAGGAGAATGTTGAGCTAAGGGCTCAACTTGAGTTGCTATCTAGCAAATATGGGAAATTGGAAGAAAGCCATGAAAAGCTCTCGAGCTCTCATGAGGATCTTCTAGTCTCCTATGATAAGCTAAAGTTAGCTCATGAGGCTATTATTACAAAGGTAAATCTTGTGAGCCTCATGTGGACAATGGCACAACTCTACTCAAAATGCTTTATTGCCATGTGCTAGTCCTAGTAATTCATCCACTCATAATATTGCTACATCTTGTGATGAATTACTTCCATGCCTTGTTGCTCTAACAATGAAGCTTCAACTTCCTCTAGTGTTTTTGTTGATACTAACCATGTAGAGGAATTAAAAGAGCTCAAGGCCCAAGTCACTTCTTGAAGAAAGACTTGGAAAAGCGTCATGTGGGAAGCCACACTTGACAACATGTTGAGTGAGCAAAGACGCCCCAATGACAAGAGTGGACTTGGATTCAACTCCAATAACAAGAACAAGTCCAAGTATAACAAGAAAAAGAAGGGCCATGAACAAGTCAAGAATTCCAAGATTGTTTGCTTCAAGTGCAAAGTTGAAGGGCACCATGTTAGATCTTGCCCTTTGAAGAAGAAGTCTCTTAGTGAGAAGCAACAAGGGAAGTTGCCTCAAGTTCAAACTAAAGTTCCCCAAGTTGAAGAACGGCCACTTCCCAAGAAGAATCAAGCTATTCCTTCTCAAGTTGAGATTTCAACAAAGAAGAAAGGAGGAAGCAAATGTTGCTACTTATGCCGTGAGAAGGGTCACTTTGCTTCTTCATGCACTAGTGGTACCTTATCCAACCCTATCATAATTGATAATGTTTATTCTCTTAGGAAGGATAAGGTTGGCAATGTGTTTGCCAAATATGTTGGTACTCAAAGTGGTGTCAAGAAAAGAACCATTTGGGTTGCCAAGCCTATTGTGACTAACCTCTTAGGACCCAACTTGGTTGGGGACCAACAAGCTAAAACTTGATCAATAGGTGTTGGGAGGGCATTGGAGACTTGGCTACATCATGAAGAATTAAGGGATCTTCATCAATTATATTCTCTCAAGCCAAGTCATTTGGATTATATTGTTCTATAACATATCCAATTTCTCCTTGCGGTAACTTGTATTTAAATCATATATACATTGAAAGTTGCTTGCACCCTTGCATGTGTTTGGTTTTGTACCTTGCTAGTGTTTGTATATGTTGTGCTCTCTACTTACTTATCTTGAGCAATCAAGTATGTGTATGTTGGTTTGCACACCATGTATGTGTGAGTTTGTGTTGAGCCTTTTGTATCAACTTGCTTATATCTTAATTGGCTCTTTTGAGAGATTAATGGACTATCCCATTTTGGGGAGTGATATGCTTGCGCACTTCACAATCCTAAAAATGTATATACATGAGTACTACCACTTAGTGTTGATATATCAATTTATCTAGTCTCTATATGGTATGTCCTTCTCATGAGAAATTCAAATTCTATAATGTTCATTAATCATCTCTAGTTGGGTTTTACTTGCCTCTTGTGGAAATAAATGGATTATCACATTATGGGGGAGTAATAAGCTATGTGCATATTACAAACCTAGACAATGTGAACATGTGAGGTATTGCCACCTAGAATTGATATTGTTAATTATCTTATTCCTTTGTGGCATGTTTCTCAAACAAGTTCCCATTTGCTTAAATGTTTTTACTTACTCACACTTTGGATCTTGTTTGTGATGAATGTTCTTGGTAAGGTTTTCCTCTAATATGTTCTCATATATCTCTTTGGAAAACCGATTGCTTCAAAGCACTCTTTGTAGTTGCTTTGCATTATCGCGTGAATATTTGAAGCTATCAAGAACATTTATCTACATAAGCATCGTGCTTAAATCTTATCCTTCACCATGTGCTTATTGGTTGTGAAGATGATCTTGAATATCAATCCAATACACCACTAAGAATACTCCATGACAATTGATAGTCATAATTGTGGTGAAATGTGTAGATCATCTTCATATTGGCTCTTGATTTTATTGCCTTATTTCTTGCCAAAAATTAATTTGTTTTAACTCCCATTGTCTTCCTTACCTCTTGTGGATCATTTTGCTTTACTCAAACTTTCCTAGTGTTTTATTTGGTATAGGAGAGGCATTGATCCCATCATTGTGCACCTTGCATTCAAAGGCTACTTATAGATAATGCACTATTCTTGGGTGAGCTATCCTATATTGAGTACAACTTATATTTTCATTAGTATTGGATCTTATTGCTTTTTCTTGATACATGACTAGTGTTTGAATAGATATTTGAGAGCGATGATTCCATGTGTGTGCATTGTGTATTCAAATACAAGATCATAAATAATGCACTTTTGTTGGGAGAGCTATCATGTATCCTTTTAAACACTATTTATATTCTATTGGTATTTGATCCTTTCCATTGGTCTTTGATCCCGATGACATGTCTCATGGAAGACAAACCTTTTCGGCTTGGTACTTTGTGCCATCATGAAAAGTGTAGAGGGATGGTTTATTTGTTAGAACCTAGCTCTTTTTGAGAGTTAATCTCAATTGGTATCTATCTTTGGGAATTTGATATCTAGTCCTTTATTTATTAATTAATTGGTATCCTATTTCCTTTTTGTATCTTTGTCCAATTGGTATCTCATCAATCATATGATGATTTGTTTTAGTTTCAATTGGTTTCTCTAAATCATTTTTTTGATTTGGATCTTTGATATAATTTGGACCTTCTTTGATTTCTTGATATTTGTCCAAATTGTATCTCCGTTTGGTTATTAAAGTTAATAGGCATGCATATCTACTACATGTTTTTTTATGGCATGCTTTCTTCTTTGTGCCAATATATAGGTGAAACTCCACGGAATCCTAAATCGGCTAAGATGTGCATGAAATTCAATTTCATATCTATATGCACATATTTAGGTGGAGTTCCTTCTATGTGTTGTAGTTTGACTAACTACTTTGGACCCAATTAGTTTGGGAACAATTTTACTTGAATGTGTTTTAGGTACATGGAGATGCATTGGATGCTTGTCTCATTTACAATGAAAGTGTCTTCACCACATGCTTATTGGAGCCAAGATAGGATGGTTGATAAACTCTTATCTACTACATCAACCCTATGTCATCTCGGTAACAAGTATCCACCCTCATGCATACTTTTATAGCATTGAACCTTGTGTAGGTTCATCATGGCATGAAAAGTATTTATTTGCCTTTGTTGTAGCTATTGCAAATTCTATTGGCTCTTATGATACTTGTTGCTTTCCTCAATGCATCCCAACTATCTCTTTTTCCCTTAGTGATATTTGTGATGCTTGTTTGAGGTTGAATTTGAAGTTCATTATTACACAATATGAAATCATTGAGCTATGGGCTATGATCCTACACAAATATCATATGTGTATATTATATGACTTCTTTTGGATATCTTGTTTCTTTCTTATTAACTAATTTTGTGTATACATTTCTTGTGGATATATATCATATGATTGTGTCACTTAGAAACTTATATACATGAGAAGTTACATCTTTACTTGATATCCTATTTCTTTGGTGTCACTCTTTATTCCTTTTATTCTTGTGACCCCGAAAAAATTTGGTTATGAGTGCTATCTATTTATCACATCTTGGTGCACTCATCTTGGTGAATATCCTTAACCTCATGCTTGTCTTTACAAGCCAATAATCTTCACCTTGGGATATGACACAAGCTTTGTTTTTCTTTTGCATCTTATTGAGCTTGTGAATCCATTTGATTTTGTGTTTTAGAGGATACTGAAGGAGTGAGGATTCCATGTTTGTACACCTTGTATTCAAATACAATAATTCTAAATTGTGTACAAATATTGGGGAGCTCCTCTATTTCTTTTAAAACACTCTTTTGCTCAAATCATAATATCTTGTGTTTATTTGGTTAGTTGGATCTTTTTGATTGCTCACTTTTTATTTGGAAAATTGTAAAAAGTTTTCCATATCATTCTTTTGCAATCTTTGGATCCTCAATATAGTTTGTGCTCTCTCCAACTATTCGTCATTGGATATGTGTATTTGATTCCACTCATATTTTGAGAAATGCACACGTTATGGGGGAGCTCATACTATATTGACCTTCTAAGATTTTTTCGCCCATTTTGGAAATGGATGCCAATGGGGGAGAAGTTTTATAGGGTTTAAGGGAATTTGGTGTTATGCTTTTGTTTTGGTCATAAGCATTTACCTTTCATGCTCATGCATCTATGCTTGTTGATTTGCATAGTTGCTTAATTCATTATATAAACCCTTGTAAAAGAGATTGTCATCAATTACCAAAATGGGGGAGATTGAAAGGGCATGGCGCCCCCATGTGTGGTTTTGGTAATTAATGACAATCCCTATGGACTAATGGTTGCATTGAGTTTTACTTGTAGTGTTTGTCCATAGACCATGCTTGAACTCCATATGTTGGATTCAAGGTTGATGCCATGAGTATATTGATATAATGAAGTATTTGGCATCAAGATCATAGAGTTGAGCATATTGCAAGTATGTCTTGAAGAAAAGAATTATGTGATCATTCATGGTTATCTTCAAGAGAAGAAAAGATACAAGGTTGATCAAGTATTGATCAACACACAAAGCTACAAGATGTACCAAGTGGGATCATGTATCTCTTGGTATGGTAAGCAATTGTCCATATAGCTTTGTGAACTAACCCATGATATGTGTGTAGCATTTCTATGTGTGGTTAGGTATCTTTCTATGGGCTTGCATCAAATGAAGATTTCATATGGCCCATGATCGATGACGTAAAGTGGTGATCGTCATCAATGTTGAGAAGCGCAAGTTCAAGAGGAGCATCTCGAAGAAATCCTAGGCTTGAAGCTTGCCACCCATTTAGAGATAATGTTCATGTGAAGATGTGCCTAAGAGAGGCTCTCCCATAGTGGAGTATGGGGGAGCAATGTTTGGGTCTTCACCAAGCGAAGCGCAATCAAGAAAGGTGGTCCACTTGAAGAGATCAAGATCGACGTCATCTAGCTCAAGTGGAATGCGCAAGGCAAAGGTATGATAGGGTTTCTATTTTACCGGTCTCTGGTACTAGTTGGGAGACCGGGTTATAGGATAGATACCGTACTATCAAGAGGGGCTCTCGATTGAGCTTTAGCGTATCAGTTGGAGAGAGCTCAAACCTTTGCATACTTGCCTTCATCATCTTTCTTGGTTCTTATTTGGCTTTCTCTCTATGGGGTTTTGGAGCTTGTTGTGACCTTCATAACAAGCTCAAGTTCTCCGAAAACGAATTTCGTATGAAAAACTTGTTGCGTTTTCGGTTTTGGAGTTTCTCCCGGTCCATCTTCTATAGAGAGGTTTCACCTTTCTACATTTGGTTTTATACTCCCTTGTTGGACTATGATGTTTTCCTGCATCATCTTGTCGTGCTCGTTGTGGTGATTCCAACGAGCCCAAGATCATCGAAATCGGAGTCCGGATGAAAAAGTTGTGGGTGTTTCATTTTTCGCAGCTGGGTGGCCAGCCCCCAGACCAGCCTAGGCCGGCCCCCAGGCTGGCCGGCTCAGCTGGGTGGCCAGCCCCCAGACCAGCCTAGGCCGGCCCCCAGGCTGGCCGGCTCTGCTGGGTGGCCAGCCCCCAGACCAGCCTAGGCCGGCCCCCAGGCTGGCCGGCTCTGCTGGGTGACCAGCCCCCAGACCAGCCTAGGCCGGCTCCCAGGCCGGCCGGCTCTGCTGGGTGGCCAACCCCCAGGCCAGCCTAGGCTGGCCCCCAGGCCGGGCTCCCGTACCCCCTCCAACGGTCACTTTTTCAGGGGACCTATTTAAGGGGGTTTCTTCCCCAATGGTTCCCCAACTCTTGAGCACGGTTTTGACCTCCATTGTTGACCCTTTGAAGCTTTGCTATCTCTCTATTCCTCCATGATTCTTGCTTCCAATTAGAGGGAAAATAGAGAGGAGATCTAGATCTATCATTCCACCAATCAATCTCTCCTCTAAGTGAGGGGAAGCTTTTTGATCTAGATCTTGGAGGGATTTTGTGTTCCTCTTTGTTCTTCCTCTCTTCTACCCCAATAGCATTAGTTGCTTTGGTGGGATTTGAGAGTGAAGGATTTTGAGCACTTCTTGTGTTCTTGCCCATTGCATCGGTTGCATCGGTTTGAGTTCTCCACGGTGATACGTGGAAGTTGAAGTTGAGAAGCTTGTCACTCTTGGGTACTTGGGGTGCCCTAGAGCTTGTCCTCTTGGGTACTTGGAGTGCCCTAGACGGTCCTTGTTGATCTCGGAGTTTTGGTGGCTCGCGGGATAGTTGGGAGCCTCCAATTAAGTTGTGGAGACGTGCCCCAACCTTGTGATTCTTGTGGCTTTGGGAGCCGCGGGAATTCGGTGAGAGCCTCCAATTAAGTTGTGGACTATGCCTCATCCTTGTACGGGTTCGGTGACCACCCTCAAGTATCCCATAGTGGTTCGTGGCACTCTACATTGGTAGAGGCACGAAGGAGATTACGGTGTGCCATTTGACAGCTATTCGGGGATCACTTTGTGACTCCGCACCGCTCCAACGGAGACGTAGCTTCCATTGGGAAGTGAACTTCGGGATAAATCATCGTCTCCAAGTGCCTCGGTATTTCTATACCCGAGCTTCTTACTTATGCAATTTACTTTGTGATAGCCATCGAGCTTGAAGTAATATATCTTGCTATCGCATAGTTGTATATCTTGTTTAGCATAAGTTGTTGGTGCACATAGGTAAACCTAGCTTGTTTAGGTTTTGTGCTTGATAAATTAAACGCTAGTTTTATTCCGCATTTATTCAAACCTAAACCGTAAAGAATTTTAAATCGCCTATTCACCCCCCCCCCCCCCCCCCCCCTCTAGGCGACATCCGTGTCCTTTCAACTGGAACACAGTGTATATTAATATGCTGGAATTATACCCGGGAACAGTATAGAGCGGAATGCCAGGTTGTTCATAGGATTGGCTCTATGGATTGTTAAACCCTGCGAGTTTGATTTTGTATTCGAACTCGGCGCATGACTCACACGTGCGTGTTGGGACCTAATTGTTTAACAGTAATAGGCTCGATCAATGACTGTTAATGATAGTGGTTGGTTTAACAAGTCACGAGTCCTATCTGGAAACAGATTGAGTTATCTGGAATTTGGAGTCTATATAAAGGTCCCACCCTCTAGGCTCAATATGCATTGTGTGCGGCACCACCGATAAGATAGAGGAATAGAGGTAGGCCGAAGAGCTCCTAACCCTAATTTTCTTACACTCGCGAGGACCAGCCACCGGATGCCGGTCATCAAAATCTAGCCTGATCCACTAGCTCTCTGTTTCCACGTCACCGCCCACCGGGCTGGATAAGAAGGCCTCGGTCTTTTCGATCGAGTGATTAAAAGTTTTGTTCGTCAGGCCGCGTCCGTCGAGGAAATAAATAAAAATCGCTGGGGGAAGCGCGGCGGCGTACCCCATTCGGACCTTGATTGGTCAGTCGTCTCGTCTGGCCGGTGGTCGACCAGGAAGGAAAGAAACGAAGCCGAGCCGAGCCAGGAAGTCTCGAGCCTTCCCACGCTCGCACGCACGCACGCATGCACACGCGGTCCAAAACAAAACAGTGCCAGTAATCGAGGCCGGGTCGCTGATGCTAGGTCTATATCTACGGAGGAGCTCGAGGCCGGAGAGCAGAGAAAAGCACCAGCCATCTGTTGGTCCATTTGGCTCTTCGTCCCACCGCCCGCCCACTCACCCACCTACTGTTGTTGGCCGGCAGCCATGGCCGGACACCACCTTCTCGCCGCCCTGGCCGTGCACCTCTGCCTCCTCCTCTCCCCGGCCGCCTCCCTCCGCTGGCTCTCCGACGCCTCCTCCTCCCAGGCGGCTAGCGCGGGCAGCACGATCCGCTATGGCAGCGCCCGGACCGCCTACCACTTCCAGCCCGCCAAGAACTGGCAGAACGGTATGAGTACACGCAAACTTTCTCGTTTCGTTCCATGATTTGTTGCCTGAGATTGAGCTAACCTGAGTCTTCTCCGTGTCTTGCTGGATTCTTCATGGCGACCTCCTGACGATGCTGAGCAGATCCGGATGGTACGCGCAACTTACTTTTCTTTACCAGTTTAATTTCCCGTCTGCACGTGTAGTTACCTCACAAAAATTATCCTGGAATTTATGGAACATCGCCATCGGTGAACACCGGTCCCGCCTAATCGCTTATATATCCAGGGGTAGATTTTGTGTTGCTGGAATTATCCGTAGATGGAAGGTGGTGGCCCCGCATGCAGCGGATATGGCTCTGTCGTGTGCTGATGTGGCTCCACGTAGACGTAACGTGCGCGCCTTGCCTCCTGTCGTGGTGAAACTGATTGATTAGTCGCCACGTAAGTACCGTGGGCAACGTTTTCTTTTGTTTGAGGAAAGATCAAAGCTATGCATGCTTTTCGTCTCCAAGACGGAAGTTGTTAGGCAACGGCGGCTGTTCTGTTCAGCCGGGACGACAAAAACATATACAACAAAATATTCTAGTACTCCCTCCGATCCATATTAGTGGGCATAACTTTGTCTAAATTCATATGTATCTAGTTAAGTATTTAGACTAGATACATGTGTATCTAGACAAAGTTGTGCCCACTAATATGGATCGGAGGTAGTAGAAAATTTGGACCGTTTGTCGAAAGTTCTTCATAGGCTATGCCAAATTGGGAGAGAGTTCTGGCTGATGACACGTGCTTAGACCTTTGTTAGACCGCCTTGAATCTTCTTAGTTTTCTAAATCATGGAATTATCGAAGGTCGTAATCAGTGAGCAGCTTTTGGTCATCCATCCCAAGCTATGTATATGGTGGGGAAAGCGAGAGGAAGTCCTACTCGAGAGGCCGGTGATTCTGTTGTGTGGCCCGCAGCGGTGGTCCGGTTGGCGTGGCCCGTGGGTCCGCCTTACGCGTAATTATCCTAGTAGGGAAAGCGAGAGAAAATTAGTCTCCTAAAGAGACCGTCTCTTGTTTAGGTTCGGTAAAGACGGGACAAAACTTTGGTCATTAAGCCAGACAAGCACACACCAACGAAATTGTTGGAAAGTCACACACAAGATCCAGTCAGACAAGAACGTAGCAACAAATTTGATTAAGTAGCAAGTCGCCCACGTTTTGCACAAGATTAGCACTCTACTCACGAAATAGGCTTTCGCCCCGCTTTATAAATAAAGCAACAACCCAACTTTCAAGTAGATTAGCACTCTACTTGACATTCAACATTTTGACCCTGTTCGTTTCGGAAAGAAAAATGCATTTTGACCCTTATTCATAAGAAAACTCTTTCCTCCAAGCTCCTACTCCTTTTCGCCGATATTTATCAAACTTGTTTTAAGTGTACCAAATTTTACAAACCATAATAAGGTACTTCCTCCGTTTTTTAATATAAGATGTTTTAGGTGGTACACATGTTGTCTATATGCACACTAAAACGAGTGAACATGCACACAAAAATGTGTCTACATACATTTGTGTGCATGTGCATGTGGACAAAACCTAAAACATCTTATATTAAAAAACGGAGGGAGTAGTACTGAATGAATGAAGATGTTAAAAAATAAAGATAACACTGAAGCTGCCTAGTGAAAAACAGAGCACTGAACTGACAGTTATTTCCCGTTGCAGGTCCGATGTATTACAACGGCAAGTACCATTTCTTCTACCAGTACAACCGGTTCGGCTCCACCTGGGGCACCGGCAACCTCTCCTGGGGCCACTCCGTCTCCGACGACCTCGTGAACTGGTCCGCCCTCGACAACGCGATGGACCCGGACTCCTCCTTCGACATCAACGGCGTCTGGTCGGGCTCCGCCACCTTCCTCCCCGACGGCACCCGGTGTTCCTCTACACCGGCATCGACGCCGACAACAACCAGGTCCAGAACATCGCCTTCCCCAAGAACGCCTCCGACCCGCTCCTCCGCGAGTGGTTCAAGCCCAGCTACAACCCATCATCCCGGTCCCCGAGGACATCGTGCACGACGACTTCCGGGACCCGTCCACGGCGTGGATCGGCAGTGACGGCCTATGGCGCTTCGCCATCTCCGCTAGGTTCAAGACCGGCGCGGGGACCACGCTCATCTACAAAAGCAAGGACTTCCTCCACTGGGAGCGCAACGCCGACCCGCTCTACGAGTCAGGCATCGCCGGCATGGTCGAGTGCCCGGACTTGTTCCCCGTGGCGGAGCCTGGCGCGGAGAACGGGCTCGACTTCGCGTCGGCGAACGGCGCGGCGGTGAGACACGTGCTGAAGCAGAGCGTGATGGACACGAAACAGGACTACTACGTTGTGGGGCGGTACGACGACGCGGCAGACACCTTCACGCCGTCCGAGGCGGTTGCGGGCGACAATGACTGCCGGAGATGGGAGCGCTTCGACTACGGACACGTGTACGCGTCCAAGTCCTTCTACGACGCGGGCAAGAAGCGGCGCGTGCTCTGGAGCTGGGCCAACGAGTCCGACTCGAGGCCGACGACAAAGCCAAGGGCTGGGCCGGCGTCCAGACGGTGCCGAGGAAGATCTGGCTGGACAGCACTGGAAAGCAGTTGCTGCAGTGGCCTATCGAGGAGATCGAGACACTGAGAAAGAATCAGGTCCGGATGCTCGGAGCGGAGGTGAACGCCGGTGGTGTGAACGAGATCATCGGCGTCGCGGGCGCGCAGGCGGACGTGGAGGTGGTCTTCGAGATACCCGCTCTCGACCACGCCGAGAACCTCGATCCCAACCATCTGCTGGACCCGCAGAGGCTGTGCGGGGAGAAGGGCGCGTCCGTGCTGGGCGGCGTTGGCCCGTTCGGGCTGCTTGTCCTCGCCTCCAGCGATCTGCAGGAGCACACCTCCGTCTTCTTCAGGGTGTTCAGGCACAATGGCAAGTACAAGGTTCTCATGTGCACCGACCTCAGAAGGTATGACAAGAACAGAGCACCCTCTGGAACTGAACTTACTGCCTATGCAAGATCAAAATTGTGACAATATCGTTTGCAAATTTGTGCAGATCGACTACGAGAGCCGACGTGTACAAGCCGCCGTACGGAGGGTTTGTGGACATCGACATAGAGAAGACCAGGAGCATATCGCTCAGAACACTGGTGAGTTCTTCATCATGGACAATACATTTCAAATATTACTTATATATTTGTACTGCGATCGAGTGACTAAGATGTTTTCTTCTAACAACAGGTCGACCATTCGGTGGTGGAGAGCTTCGGCGGCGGTGGCCGGACGGTCATCACGGCGCGGGCGTACCCGGAGCACGCGCAGACGGGTAACAGCTGCCTATACATGTTCAACAACGGGACCGGCGCGGTGAAGGTGTCGAAGCTCGACGCCTGGGAGCTGAAGGCGGCGACCGTGAACGTCGCCGGCAGCGGGCTGGTCATGGTAGGCTCGGCGCGCGGCGGTGAGGTGTATTAGGATTTAGGAACAGGACATTGGGTTAGCTCGTCCAGTGGATGGCCATTGTGTGGCCGATTGGATTTTCCCCTGGCTAAATGTGGCTTTTGCTGTACATTTTGGGAATTTATTTTTAGTAGTAGTATCTGTCGGAATAGAGTAAATAAAAAAGAAGGACTATAATTCATTGATAACATGTTCAGTAGTAATTATTATTACTAATAATAAAGGAAGGATTGCTTCTTGTGATACGTCGTTGAAAATACCCTAAAGTTCGTAAAAATTACCCCCACGGCCACCAATAAGTGGAAATAACGGTTGGTTTTGTTTTAATCAAAAAATCACGGCTCAACATCCCCCATCATCGCAGACTAAGGCATGGCCTAGTGGTGGGGAGGGGCTGATGGCTTCCCATCCACCCGAGTTCAAGTTCTCATGCTTGCAATTTCGGTGAAGTTGCACCCTGCTCTATCAAAAATCACATCATCCGCTCTGTACGACGACGGGAGCGCCATACATCTTGGCCGCGCCTTCCCCCTTTCGTTTGTCGCCCCTCGACGGTCCGTCCCGCTCCTTGTCGAGCAGCACACGCGGCGCTGCCTAGGACCCCTTTCCCACGGCCTCCCGCTGCCGTACCCAGCATCCTACCCTTCTCCCTCATGCGGCCACGCCTGGCGCCCTTCTTCCCCAAGCCGACGCCGTTGACGTCATCTACGACGTGGTTCTGGGACAGTTGATGGAGTTGGAAGAAGCGGGTCTCCTCGACGGAGGATAGCTCGGCGAGCTGCGCCCAGGAGTTGCGAAGTAGCGTGGACGCTCACGGCGCCTGCTCCCTGGTCTCCTCGGCCTCGCTGCAGGGCACGCTTCTGGGATTTCTCGCACGCGCACGACCTGCGCGGAGGCTGCTGCCTTCCCTGGAATGGCTGCGTTGAGGTCGTTGTCGTCCGCTTCTTCCATGCGTCGAGGTTCTCGTCATCCTGGCGTTGACGTCTTCGCCTCCAGTACATAGCTGCGTCAAGGTCGCCGCAGTCCCTACGTCATGGCCGAGGCAATCCCTGACTTTACAAAGCGTGGTGCGTGTTAAGCTCCACCCATCGAGTCTCTACAGATTGTACGTAGCTTTTCTGAAAGTTCTAACTCGGTGGTCACTGCAATTTTTGTGCCAGAGACCTGCTCAGCTAGGATATAGAGTTGCTTACTAGCACCTGATGTCGTTAGCTCATAATGCGAATTCAGATAGCAACTAGGGATCTCACCGAGTCAGCTTATCAGTATAGTGGCGCGGTGCATGTGTACATAGGCTTTCCCGTGCTCATGGTGATATTTTAGTGATGGAAATAAAATAAAAATGATGTTTGCAAATGTGCAACGTATCCCTTCCTTGGACATAGCTCAATAAAACTCTCATTGATAACATGTTCAGTAGTAATTAGAACATCTACTTTCAGTGTTTGACCGTACAAGTTGAACTCAATTGTTGCTTTCTGAATAACAAGGTAACGTGTCCGAGTGAATTGGGAGTAACCAATGAAGCTATTGGTGATTCCCGAGACTCGTCGGTTGTCTACTTTGGTGTCAACTTGAGACTGACTGTAAGACAGGATTTGCCTGAAATGGCATAAAAAATTCAGGTAGGCCACATCCGGTGGAGAAAGCAGAGTGGATGAAGCCTAATGACCATTGCAGGTAACAAGAACCAAATCAGAAGAGTTTTCAAATGTTTGATCATATTTGGTCCAGAGGCTCTCTAAAATTCCTAGGGATGATTAGATTTTTTTATAATGGATTATCATGTCTACTCATTATAAGGCTCTCGTCACTCTGAAACAAGCTAAATATTATCTGGACTCCACATGAATAAGAGACGTACCGCGAATAACATAAACATATAAAACAATTTATGTGATGGGTAGTCATTCAACTAGGGAAACCTAATCTTGCGGGTCAGAATGGATACAAGGTTTTATGCTCTCACTAAACAGGAGGATGGATGCTCAGCTTATCTTCGAGTCACATCAACCATTTGAACTCAAATAGAAGGACAGGATTTACCGGAAACAATATACCTCGATGCACAACCATGGAAGTAGAAATCAACCATTTTGTCTACATTGATTCGATGTGCATTTTCTTAAGTGCAACCTGCAGAAGAGAGCAACAATTTTCGCCGTGAGCAACTGTTTTTGGTGATTCAACATGACTAAATTTATTTAGTGTTATCCCATATAATCTAATGATAAATAACTTATATTGATATTGTCATACTTTTATATATGTAAAAGGATTAAAAGTTGGGTGAAACCAAACATACTTCAAATGGACACAATTATACAACAAAACGCAGAGCATACTTCAAACTTAAAATATTTGGCATATTTTACATCTGTTGCAACACACATGAACTTCGAAATGATAGAACTAACGATAGGTTACACGTGTAGAGATCACTTTGGGGCAAAATTGGTCGTTCCGATGTTTCATTCCAAACTTTGATTTTTTTTCCTCACCCGTTGCAACGCACGGGTGATGCATGTAAAATGCATACATGAACTTTACATTTTATTACTTGATATTCTAACTTATTTGCATCATATATGGTTATATTTATGTTTTATAATGATTTTAGGGGATAATTCATAGTTTCCCCATTTATTTGGAATTAACCCTGCAGAACCAGAAAACAATGCTTATGTTATTGATTGTATTATCAAGTTAGAGGGGATATTGTATTATCTAACATTATCATGTTAGAGGGAATGTAAACAAATGCATTATAAACACTGCATCCGAGTATGTTTATCATGTTATATTGTATTATCTATGTTTCCAAATTAAAATGCTTATGTTATTGATTGTTATGGGAAAAGTTGGTTAAAAAGCTCTCACGAAATTGATGCACACTTTACTTTTATTGCACTTAATAAACATGAACCATTGTGATTAAAATTATGAAGTTGTGAGCTTGACAAGAGTCTTGGTTGGGAGTTAGCTCATATGTGTTGTCACATGGCAAGCTTTCAACGTGTTCTTAATTATATTTAGTTGATATCATGTACTTTTGTTTATGGATGCTTATCATGGTGCTAAATAAATGCGGAAACTTAGTAAGTTTGAGGAGTTTGTATAAATGGCTAGAGAGACGCATGGGCCGCTAACCTAAGCCATGCATCATTCATGATGGAAATTTACAGCATACCAAAGTGAACATTCAGTGATGCACGTCATAATAAAAAGCTATACAAATAGTAAATAAAAGAGTGCTGAGATTGTTCATTGTCTGTTTGTCTTGTCATTTTGACATGGGCTAGTTTCTATGTCCTGAGGCAAGAGGTATCCCAGTTGACGCTCTTGATGACGCTATTATATTACTTACAATGACTTTAACTTGAACTTGCTTTGTGGCCCGAGTTGAGTAACACCGTTGTGTAGGTACTCGTATTCACGGGGCATGAGGCATTCAACCCATAGTTTGTCAAGCACACTAATCATATTTGCTTTCACTTTAAACTTTAACCATTCAAGATGCTATGATAGGGGTAATGGGAGCTCCACGCCAATGAATACCACATTGCAAACATAAACTTAAGTAGAAGCATTTGGAAGCTAGATGAAACTTTTGCATGTTTTACCTCTACTTATTTATCTCTTTCCAAAGTGTCCACTTTTATATTCAGATTTTACAAGAATACTCTATGACCATTATAGGATGTTTTTACTTATCATTATGCATACATTTGTTCCATAGTGCTTTCTTCTATGTTACACTTTGTGAATTATCATTGAACATCCTTTCATTGAATATTTGATATCACTTTATAATCTATCTTGTATATTGCTACTCCTTTGAGAATGAATCATTTGACTTTATGTAGCAATAGTAATCATCTTTGATATCCATTGATAGTATTAAAATGCGAAGTCCATGTTAGTTTTATCACCTTCATACTCGAGGACGAGTATTGGTTAAGCTTGGGGATGTTGATGCATGTAAAATGGATACATGAACTTTACATTTTATTACTTGATATTCCAACTTATTTGCATCATATATGGGTTATATTTATGTGTTATAATGATTTTAGGGGATAATTCACAGTTTCCCCATTTATTTGGAATTAACCCTGCACTGGCAGAAAACCCTATTTTCTATATTTTTATGTTTCAGGGACCCAAACGACGTCCAAATGACCTAATATTTTACGGGCGTCAGTTTTTGGAAGGAACGAAGCGTAGGAGCGAAGGAAACGAACAAACGGAGATTCGAGGGCCAAAAGAGGTGGGCCCACGCGGCCAGATTTCTTGGCCACGTGGGACCCCCCATCCTGGGCCTCGAGCCTCCAATGCCGTCGATCTTCGTCCCCGTGCCTCCGTCTTGACCTAAAAACGACTATAAAAATAGTCCCCCGAGGAGTTTCGCGAGGAGGCGGCGGAGAAACACAAAAACCACGAAACAGGAGACAGAAGGCTGCCGCCGGAGAAGATCGGAGGGGGGAAATGCCGCAGGAATCACCTCCGGAAGGCTCCTCCATCCCCCTCCGGAGTCTCCATCAACACCACCGTCAAGACCAGCACCATCTCCATCACCATCTTCGTGATCCACTTCATCCCCCTCATAGTTTGAGATTGTTGAACCCTAGCTATTGTCTAAGTACTATTCTACATGTTTGTGAATTGCTACTTGTCATTGTTTTGTGGGGAGATTATATTCTCAGATTGTGTTGTATCACTTATGCCATTGAATCATATCATGTCTTCGCGTTGTGAGTAGTTCTCTCATGTTCCTGGGGGCATAGGATGGATTGGCAATGATTTATATATAACATGTGTTGGTATTTTGTCTAGTTTTTATCTTTTATGTAATTCTATGATGGTGTTGTGCGAACGTCGACTGCACATCACTTCACCTATATGGGCTCATAGGAGAACACCGTAGTGTAATGGAGTGAGGGAGACTTGGGAGGACATGTAAACCTGAGACCGAGTCATGAAGTTGCATTATGAGGGTATTAGTATCGGGGAACTTAGAGTGTAATGCTATGGTGGGACTTTATGTCTTAATAATTCTTGTGCAGTCATTTACTTGGCCACAAGATCCATCATAAGGGGTTTAGTTTATTTATTTAGCTATACCTAATAATGGCTCCGTCCAAAGAAGATTAAAACTTGACAAAATGTTTACCTTGTTGTTCTAGAAATATTTATGCCATGAAGTCTAGGTAGCCCTTGGGAACGTTTTCCACTTATAAGAAACACACACTTGAGCTTGTCCTCTTGCTGCATAGAGGATTGGGCTTTCTCTCTTTGAGAGCTTTCACTTGTCATATTTTATTTTCAGCATTTTATTTTATTGCAAACTCTACACCAAAAACCCAAAAACACTTGCATCATTTTACTTTGTCTAGTGCATAGATAATAAGAATAGTGACACTCTTATTTGAAAGGATAAACACTTATACCTTCTACTCCTCGTGGGATCGATACAAATACTTACACATCGAAGATTTCAACGATCCCCTATACTTGTGGGTATCACCCGGCAACGGCGGCAGAAAAAGAGCTTGATTGCGTGGATCACACGTTTGCTGGGAGACCCCAAGAGGAAGGTGTGATGCAGTGTAGCAGCAGTTTTCCCTCAGTATGAAACCAAGGTTTAATCGAACCAGTAGGAGCAAGAAATCACTTCTGAAGGTTGTCAGTGGCGCGCTGACGTGGAACCTGCACACAACACAATCAAACTAATTTGCCCCAACGAAACAGTGAGGTTGTCAATCTCACCGGCTTGCTGAAAACAAAGGATTAAACGTATGGTGTGGAAAACAGTAGTAAATTGCAGAGAATGAAAAGGAACAATGTTTGCAGTTGGTTGTATTATCAGTGTAAAAGAATGGACCGGGGTCCACAGTTCACTAGTGGTGTCTCTCCATAAAGATAACTAACATGCTGGGTGAACAAATTACAGCTGGACAATTGACAAAATATTGAGCGCATGACAATGCATATATATGACATAATGATTACTATGATATTCATGTGGGCATTACGTCAAAATACATAGACCGTTATCCAACAGCGTCTATGACTAATAATCCACCGCCAAGTTGTCATACCGAGTTCCCCGTTGGTATTAAGTTGCAAGCAACGGATAATCGCATTAAGTAATGTGTGTAATGTAAACAAATGCATTAGACCTAACGGCGCACCCTTAAGTTAAGCATCGGTTATTTTATCCCTAGTGGCAACAGCACATCCACAATCTTAGAAGTTGCTGTCACTCTCCCAGATTACCGGAGGCATGAACCCACTATCTAGCATAAATACTCACTCTTGGAGTTACAAGTATCTACTTGGCCAAAGCATCTACTAGTAACGGAAAGCATGCAAGATCATAAATAACATATAAGATAGATTGATAATCAACTTGACATAGTATTCAATATTCATCGGATCCCAGCAAACACAACATGTAGCATTACAATAAGATGATCTTGATCATTATAGGCAGCTCACAAGATCTAAACATGATAGCATAAAGTGGAGAGACAATCATCTAGCTACTGCCATGGACCCGTAGTCCAAGGATGAACTACTCACGCATCACTCCGGAGGCAGGCACGGTGATGTAGAGCCCTCCGGTGATGATTCCCCTCTCCGGCAGGGTGCTAGGAAGAGCTTATGAACCCTCCCGAGCTAGGGTTGACGGCGGCGGCGTCTCTGGAACTTTTCGTGGATAATGGCTCGGGTATTTAGGGTTTTCGCGTCGGGAGGAATAAATAGGCGAAAGGGCGGCGGCTGTAGAGCCACGTGGGCCCCACACCACCCCACGGCGTGGCAGGGGGGCCCGCGCGGCCCCATGGTGTGGCTGCCACGTGGCCCTCCTCCGTCTCTCCTCTAGACTCCGTGTTCGTGTTGGAAAAATAGGAGGTTCTGTCCAAGTTTCGTCCAATTCCGAGAATATTTCCAGACTAGCTTTTCTGGAATACAAAAACAGCAGAAAACAGGAACTGGCACTGGGGCATCTTGTTAATAGGTTAGTCCCAGAAAATGCATAAAAATGCTATAAAGTGTATATAAAACATGTAACAATTGGTATAATATCAACATGGAACATCAGAAATTATAGATACGTTTGAGACGTATCAGATACCCATGAAAGCCCCTGTGCATCCACGAATATCTTTGTCGCTTGAACCTTTAGATATCAAGTCTCTAACCTTTTGCCTGGCAATACTTAGTTTGTTCGAGACTCGATCTCCGACATCACGATACCGAGCTTGATCTCGTTACCTGACAGCACTATCTTTACTCGTCTGTGATATTACATCCTCGTGACCTAGTCACGTGCTTGCAAGCTCATTGACGTAATCTCACCGAGTGGGCCCAGAGTATCTATCCTGCTATATGGATTGACAAATCCCGCTCTTGATCATACGTCTCAACATATTTCTTTCGTATACCCGAGAGGGACATCTTTATTGTCATACTATATAAGGAGTGTGACATTTGATGCAATCAAAGTACCTTCCAGAAATAGCAATTAAGTATGATCTCATGGTCGAAGGCGTGAGTACTACGTCCTATATAAATTGGGTGTGCGTCCATCACATCATTCACCTAATGATATGACTCCATTATCAATTGACGTCCAAGTCCATGATCAGGAAACCTTGATCATCTGTTGATCTCAATGGACTAGTAAAGAGGCTACTAGGGACCTGGTTGTTTACATACCACATGTGTATTAATGTTTACAGTTATAGCATGGTATAAAACGTATTATGAACAATCGAGATATGACAAATAAAATATCTTTATTAATTGCCTCTAGGGCATATCTCCTTCAGTCTCCCACTTGCACTAGAGTACAAATTAATCTAGTTTACAACTTGGTAAAAGCCTAACACCTATAGCAGCTTGGTGTTTATCATGCTTGTCTCGTGGAAGAGGCTTCGTCAATGGATCTGCAACATTCAGATCCGTATGTATTTTGCAAATCTTCACATCGCCTTCCTTGACATACTGTCTTATCACATGGAAGCGTCGGAGAATGTGTTTGGCAGTTGAGTGAGACATTGGTTCCTTCGCGTTAGCAATGGCGCATGTGTTGTCGCAGTAGAGGTTCACAGGGTCTTGCGCGCTTGGGAACACTTCGAGCTCGATGACGAACTTCCTCAGCCAGACAGCTTTATTCGCAGCTTCCGAAGCAGCAATGTACTCCGATTCCATTGTAGATTGGGCCACTATGGGTTGCTCCCCACTTCTCCAGCTCACAGCGCCTCCGTTCACCTTAAACACATATCCTGTCTGAGATTTCGAGTCATCTGGATCTGTGCAGAAACTTGCATCAACATAACCTGTTACGCCAAGTTCCTCTTCAGAGCCTCCATAAACAAGAAACATTTCCTTAGTTTGCTTAAGATATTTCAGAATGTTCCTAACAGCTATCCAATGATCCTTGCCAGGATTACTTTGGAATCGACTCGTCAAATTAAGAGCCAATGCTACATTGGGTCGAGTACTTAACATGGCATACATGATCGATCCTATGGCTGAAGCATAGAGATTAGCAGCCACTGCGGCCTTCTCCTGAGCCATCACTGGACACTGAGTCATGCTCAATGTTTTATTCTTGATAACCGGCAGAGACCCTTTCTTCGCCTTATCCATACCGAACTTTTTCAGTATCTGATGGCTCCCAAGTGCAGGAGATCAATTGTAGTACCTTTCAATTAGAAAAGGTTGTCGAACCCACGAGGAGCTGAAGGTATTGGTTAGCAAGATTGATAAATAAAACAATAAAAGATGCAAGTGTTTTTGGTATTTTTGGTTGTATAGTTGCAAAGCAGATAACAGATAGTAGCAAGTGAAAGCTCTCAAAGAGAGAAAGCCCAATCCTCTTATGTGGCAAGAGGACAAGCTCAAGTGATGTGTAACTTATATGTGGCAAACGTTCCCGAGGGCGGCATGGATGATGCTAGGCATAGAGATTTATTAAACAACACGTTGAATATCTTGTCAAGTTTTAATCTTCTTTGGACGGAGCCATAATTAGGTATAGCTAAATAAATAAACTACAACCCCTTATGATGGATCATGTGGCCAAGTAAATGACTGCACAAGAATTATTAAGACATAAAGTCCCACCATAGCATTACACTCTAAGGTCCCCGATACTAATACCCTCATAATATAACTTCATGACTCGGTCTCAGGTTTACATGTCCTCCCAAGTCTCCCTCAATTCATTATACTACGGTGTTCTCCTATGAGCCCATATAGGTGAAGTGTTATGCAGTCGACGTTCGCACAACACCATCATAGAATCACATAAAAAGATAAACTCTTGACAAAAGTGAACATTCTTGACACCGCCTCCTTTCGCGAAACGCCGGGGGACCTTTTTTATAGGCGTTTTTAGGTCAAGACGAAGTCGGTGGACGAAAGATCGACGGCCACGGAGCTCCGAGGTGGAAACGAGACAGGCCCACGCGGCCATGTACTTTTGGCCGCGTGGGACCCTCCCATTTGCAGCCTGTTGGGCTTCTGGTCTTCAATTTAAGCCCATTGCGTTCGTCTCAAAATTCTGAACCGTGCTCTTTGACCTTGCCCTTTTTGGAGTCCCGAAGCTCCCGGAAAGTCTGAAACACTAAAAAAGACGTTTTCTGGAAAAACAGGGTTAATTCCAAATAAATGGGAAAACTATGAAGTATTCCCAAAATCATTATAAAACATTGATATAACCCTTATATGATGCAAATATGATTGGAATATAAGCAATTAAAGTGCAAAGTTCATGTATGCATTTTACATGCATCAACATCCCCAAGCTTAATCCATGCTCGTCCTCGAGTATGAAGATGATAAAACTAACATGGACTTTGCAATTTAATACTTAACAATGAATATCAAAGATGATTACTATTGCTACATATAGTCAAATGATTCATTCTTCAAAGGAGTAGCAATATGCAAATAGTTTATGAAGTGATATCAAGTATTCAATGTAAGGATGTTCAATGATAGTTCACAAAGTGTAACATAACAGATAGTAGTATGGACCACATGTATGCATAATGATAAGTATGGACATCCTACATTGGTCATAGAGTGATGATGAAAATCTGAATATGTTTGGTGGACACTTTGGAAAGATGAATAAGTGAGTAGAGGTAAAGCATGCATAAGTTTCATCTAACCTCCAAACTCTCCTACTTAAGTTAATGATTGCAATGTGGTAATACTTGGTGTCAAGCTCTCATTCCCCTATCATAGCATCTTGAATGATTATAGTTTAATGTGAGAGCAAATATGAGTAGTGTGCTTGACAAAGTAAAGGTTGGATGTCTCATGCCCCTTGAATACAAGTACCTACACCATGATTACTCAACTTAGGAAACAAAGCAAGTTCAAGTTATATATCATTGTAAGTAATAATAGTATCATCAAGAGCGTCAACTGGGGTACCTCTTGTCCCAGGATATGGAACAAGCCCATATCAAAATGACAAGACAAACAAACAAGATGAAAAACCTCAACACCCTTTTTATTTACCATTGGAATAGCTTTTTATTGTAAGGTGTGTCATAGATAATTCACCATAGCATGTAAGTAAATTTCCACCATGAATAATGCATGGCTTAGATTAGCGGCCCAGGCGTCTCTCTAACCATTTATACAAACTCATTTGAACTACTTCATTTCCACCTCATTTCACCATGATAGGCATCCATAAACAAAAGTACATGATATCAACTAAATGAGATGAAGGAGCATGTTGAAAGCTTTGCATGTGACAGCACATATGGGCTAACTCCCAACCTCGAACATTTATCAAGCCACTAGCATCATAATCTTAATCACAATGGGTCATGTTTTATTTATTGCAATGATAGTAAAATGTGCATCAAGTTCGTGAGAGCTATATAACCAACTTTTCCCATGGCAATCAATAACATAATCATTTTCATTCAGAGGTATAGATAACACAAAATACATGATAAACATACTCGGAATAGCATAAAGCTAATAGGTAGATATGGTGGACTCACTGGAATAACTTTGGTTGAAGGTGTTGGAAACAAGTTTTTGCTTGTTGGAGTTTTTGGGCTAGCAAAAGGGAGAAAGTTGACCATCTAGATGCATGCATGAGTGTCCATAGAACTAACTAATCCATGTTAAACCAAGTAAATAACAATCAGCACCAAAACATGAATAAGTGATAGCTCTTAAAAAGATTTGCAAACTATTACTCATAAACAAGCTCATGAATCATGCAACTATATGTATCATTAAAAATCAACTCAAACATCCCTTTTCCCAATCTTATAAAAGCATCCAACATATTTCAACCCATATTTCCAGTAGCTCTCCATATATAATTATAGTGTGGTGGTCTCTCAAGACTCAAACAAAAAACAAAAAGACGCTCCAAGTTTATGCGATAAAGTGTTTCGATCGAAAAACAGAAGTTGGACGTGTGCAAACCGAGAGTGTGTAGGTCCAGCGGGGTTGTCTTCACATCCCCAAGCTTATGGTCTTCACCATCCTTGGATAGCTCTTGGTGCATCTCCTCCAATCCCTGTGAAAAAACTTCAAAACACCGTTTCTCCCATCTCTTTTCTGTGGGGTGCATTAATAGTGATAAACAAATAGGTTCCTTGCTGCATATAATCCTTGAACAAAAATTCATATGAATGTCCAGAAAGTATATAATGTTGTATGCCTACTCATAAACTCAATTGGATCAAAAAGATTCAACTTAAAAGCTCAAAGCATGCATCAAACAAAATGGGACAGAATCTGTCCAGAAAAACAGCAGCAGCAAAACGTATTTTTCTACCCTACCAAACTTTCTCGAAAAATTCCGAAAAATTCATGCATACAGAGGATGAAAAGTTGCAACTACAGTTCAAATATGAGCTCATTCGGAGTTACAGAATAAGAATTAAAAATCATACCGTGCACTGATTCGTGCAGGAATAAAATCTCCGAACGCTATAAGCAACTTTTCAAGACCAAAATGGGTAAAACTTGGCACTTTATTAAAAACTCCAGAACTAACTAGACACAAAATCTCTTGTTACAGCAAGAGGACACAAAGAAAAATCACACACAAAAATAACCGGGTTGCCTCCCGCAAAGCGCTTTCTTTATAGCCATATAGCTAGGCTTCTTACTTTTGTTTATTGAAGATGAAGCTCATGAGGGAGCTTGAATGTTGTTCCCCTCTTCTTGGGAAGTGTTCCATGCATAATACCAGGGTCCCATGGTGCTCTCAAACCAATCAAAATAATAGTCAAGTTGAAACCTGGTTGAGAGAAAACAAAACACAAAGTAATAACAACGAAGTCTAACTTTTTTCTATGCATTGGCATTTTGTATATGAATGAAGTTTTCCAATGCATATTAACAAAAGTTACTTGCAGCCCATAATTATTAGTAGCATAAAGAGGGTTCTTATCACCTCCTCTTTCATAATAGTTGCAAGTAGTAGAAGTGTATTCAACCATATAACCAATAGAATCTTCCAACTTAGATAATTTGGGAACATAATGAGGATCATTAAATTTATTTTGGAGTTTATTAGCATGCTTCCCTCTTTCAAAATAGTTGTTAAGATCAATATCAAGTTTAATATCATGGTTGCAACAAAGATTTGGAACTAAAGATAATTGCAAACCACATAAGTATTTCTCAACATAAGCAAATTTCTCCTTTATGGTGTAAGTAGGAGAGTTCAAGAACAAAGTAGGGCTCTCATGAGTAAGAGCACTATCACAAACAGCAAGTATGTCATTTTTATCCTCACATAATTTAGTAACAACTAAACATGGAGGTTTATCAATAAGCATAGGACCATCATCTAAAGCATTATCATATAGCATATTTAAGCAATACTCCTCATTATCATCAATAAGTTCACTAGTAGCATTAATAGAAAGTGAAGGAGCATTTTTAGTTTCATCATAATAGCATGGGTTATCATATAGGACCATAGCATTTTCAGTTTCACCCTCATCATAACATGGATTCTCATAAATAACAAAAGATTTTTGAGTTTGAGTGTTACTATCATTTGTTGATGGTGAAGTTGGAGATCCAACTCTTCATTCTCCAGTTGTTCATCTTTTTCAGCATCTTCTTGAGATTGCATGGGCATCCCCAAGCTTAGTTTTTATCCTCTTCTTCACATTCTTCCTCTTCCAAGCTTATGTGTTCATCATCTTCTTCCTGCAAAATATTAGTACTTTCTTTGGGAGTAAAATATTTAAGAAAAACCTCCCTCAAAATACTCCAATCAGTTTTCACTTCTTCATCCAAAGACATGTACCAATCACGAGCATTACCAGATAAAGACAAATATAATAGCTTCCTTTTTATTTGATCATCAGAAATACCAGGAAGCCTAAATAAACCACATATTTCATCAATTGTTTCTATGTGTTCACATGCAGACTTAGTTCCATCCCTGTAAATGGATTTTTCATAACTCTTTTAACATGACCATGGGAATCTTATATCCCACTTTAGGTATCTCAGGCACAGTAGTTTCAACCACCTTTGCAGTAGTGGCATAAGCACTTTCATATAGAGCAAGATGCAGCGAGGCACGATTCATAAATGCCATAGTAACAATGAGATAAAAGCTTTCAAGTTTCCTTACCAAACTTCTTACCAATAGCGCTACGCTCCCCGGCAACGGCGCCAGAAAAGTATCTTGATGGCTCCCAAGTGCAGGAGATCAATTGTAGTACCTTTCAATTAGAAAAGGTTGTCGAACCCACGAGGAGCTGAAGGTATTGGTTAGCAAGATTGATAAATAAAACAATAAAAGATGCAAGTGTTTTTGGTATTTTTGGTTGTATAGTTGCAAAGCAGATAACAGATAGTAGCAAGTGAAAGCTCTCAAAGAGAGAAAGCCCAATCCTCTTATGTGGCAAGAGGACAAGCTCAAGTGATGTGTAACTTATATGTGGCAAACGTTCCCGAGGGCGGCATGGATGATGCTAGGCATAGAGATTTATTAAACAACACGTTGAATATCTTGTCAAGTTTTAATCTTCTTTGGACGGAGCCATAATTAGGTATAGCTAAATAAATAAACTACAACCCCTTATGATGGATCATGTGGCCAAGTAAATGACTGCACAAGAATTATTAAGACATAAAGTCCCACCATAGCATTACACTCTAAGGTCCCCGATACTAATACCCTCATAATATAACTTCATGACTCGGTCTCAGGTTTACATGTCTCCCAAGTCTCCTCAATTCATTATACTACGGTGTTCTCTATGAGCCCATATAGGTGAAGTGTTGTGCAGTCGACGTTCGCACAACACCATCATAGAATCACATAAAAGATAAACTCTTGACAAAATACCAACACATGTCATATATAAATCATTGCCAATTCATCCTATGCCCTCAGGAACATACGGGAACTACTCACAACGTGAAGACATGATGTGATTCAGTGGTATAAATGATACAACACAATCTGAAATTATAATCTCCCCACAAAACAATGACAAGCAGCAATTCACAAACATGTAGAATAGTACTTAGACAATAGCTAGGGTTCGAACAATCTCAAACTATGAGGGGGATGAAGTGGATCACGAAGATGGTGATGGAGATGGTGCTGGTCTTCACGGTGGTGATGATGGAGACTTCCGGAGGGGGGATGGAGGAGCCTACCGGAGGTGATTCCGGCAGCGTTTCCCCCCTCCGATCTTCTCCGGCGGCAGCCTTCTGTCTTCTGTTTCGTGTGTTTCGTGTTTCTCCGCCGCCTCCTTTCGCGAAACGCCAGGGGACCTTTTTTATAGGCGTTTTTAGGTCAATACGAAGTCGGTGGACGAAGATCGACGGCACGGAGCTCCGAGGTGGAAACGAGACAGGCCCACGCGGCCATGTACTTTTGGCCACGTGGGACCCTCCCATTTGCAGCCTGTTGGGCTTCTGGTCTTCAATTTAAGCCCATTGCGTTCGTCTCGAAAATTCTGAACCGTGCTCTTTGACCTTGCCCTTTTTGGAGTCCCGAAGCTCCCGGAAAGTCTGAAACACTAAAAAAGACATTTTCTGGAAAAACAGGGTTAATTCCAAATAAATGGGAAAACTATGAAGTATTCCCAAAATCATTATAAAACATTGATATAACCCTTATATGATGCAAATATGATTGGAATATAAGCAATTAAAGTGCAAAGTTCATGTATGCATTTTACATGCATCAGTATCTTATCAAGGTACGTATTCTGACTTAACGCTAAGCGCCTTGATCTATCACGATAGAGTTTAATGCCTAATACGTAAGCAGCTTCTCCTAAATCCTTCATTGAAAATTTACTGTTTAAATAATTCTTCATGCTACTCAGAAGATCTACATTATCCCCAATCAGTAATATATCATCCACATATAGAACTAGGAATGCAACTGAGCTCCCACTCATTTTCTTATAAATGCAGGTCTCTTCCGCATTTTGGACAAATCCAAAACCTTTGATCACCTCATCAAAGCGAAGATTCCACCTCCGAGATGCTTGTTTCAGTCATAAATGGAACGCTGAATCTTTCATACCTTGCCAGCATTCTCTGGATCGACAAAACCTTCAGGTTGTGCCATATACAACTCTTTCTCAATGTTGCCATTTAGGAACGCAGATTTGACATCCATCTGCCATATTTCATAATCGTAATATGCAGCAACTGCTAGCAAAACCCGAATAGACTTCAGCATCGCTACAGGTGAAAATGTTTCATCGTAGTCAATTCCATGAACTTGTCGGAAACCTTTTGCGACAAGTCGAGCTTTATAGACGGTCACGTTACCGTCAACGTCAGTCTTTTTCTTATAGATCCATTTATTCTCGACGGCCTTGCGCCCTTCGGGAATCTCTGTCAAAGTCCATACTTTGTTGTCATACATGGATCCTATTTCGGATTTCATGGCTTCAAGCCATTTCTTGGACTCGGGTCCTTCCATTGCCTCTTTGTAGTTCGTAGGTTCGTCTTGTTCAATCAACATGACGGTGCCAACAAAATTACCGTACCACTCAGGAGGGGTACGGGTTCTTCCAGACCTACGAGGTATAATAGTTTCCTCGACATTTTCTCCCACTCCATCTGTGGAGGACGGTTCCGGAATTGTTTCCGTTGCGCCACTCGGAATTTCGAGTTCAGGATCAACTATCTCGTCGAGGTATATTTTCCTCCCACTAATTCCTTTGGAGAGAAACTCTTTCTCGAGAAAGGCGCCGTTCTTCACGACAAACTATTTACCCTCGGCTTGATTGTAGAAGGTGTATCCTATGGTTTCCCGCGGATACCCTACAAAGATGACTTTTTCCGATTTCGGTTCGAGTTTGTCGGGCTGTAGTTTCTTAACGTACGCCTCACAACCCTAAACCTTCAGGAACGACAACTTGGGTTTCTTGCCATGCCATATCTCATACGGTGTCGTTGCTACGAATTTGGATGGAGCCCTATTTAAAATGAATGCGGCTGTTTCTAACGCATATCTCCAAAACGATACGGGTAAGTCGGTAAGAGATATCATAGACCGTACACTATCCAATAAAGTACGATTACATTGCTCGGACACACCGTTGCATTGCGGTGTCCTAGCAGGCGTAAGCTGTGGCACTATTCCACAGGCCTTCAGATGTGTGCCAAACTCAAAACTCAAATACTCGCCACCACGATCGGATCGAAGGTGCTTGATTTTCTTGTTGAGTTGATTTTCAACCTCACTCTGAAATTCTTTGAACTTTTCAAACGTTTCAGACTTGTGTTTCATTAAGTAGATATACCCGTATCTACTCAAGTCATCAGTGAAGGTCACAAAGTAACGATAACCATTGCGTGTCGACACGCTCATTGGACCGCACACATCTGTATGTATGACTCCCAACAAGTCCGACGCCCGTTCCATAAATCCGGTGAACGGTGTCTTGGTCATTTTGCCCATGAGGCATGGTTCGCAAGTATCAAGAGATCCAAAATCTAGTGAATCCAAAAGTCCATCAGAATGGAGTTTCTTCATGCGCTTTATACTGATGACGTGGAAACACACATTCGTTGGGAGACCCCAAGAGGAAGGTATGAAATAGTGCAGCAGCAATTTTCTCTTGAAATCTACCAAGGTTATCGAACCAGTAGGAATTGAAAGAGCTTCAACACGGTGTCAGCGGCGCCGTTACAATCACTGACATGAACCTGCACACAACATAATCAAAGTATTTTGCCTCAACGAAACAGGAAGGTTGTCAATTGATACGTCGAAAACGTATCTATAATTTTTGATTGTTTCATGTTAATATTATGACTTTGACACTTGTTTTTATATTAAATTTATGATTTATTTGGACTAACCTATTAATAGTTGCAAAAGTGCACAATGTTCTTGTTTTACTCTTTGATGTGTAGGAATTATCAAAAATAAAAGAGGAAACCTTGTTGGACTCGAATTGGGACTTTCCAGAAATCTGTCTGAAAACTATTTTCGAAGATGGACCTGTTTCGGCCCGAAGATGACGTCAAATGGAAAACGTCTAGTCGCGAAAGTTGCAGGGAATTTTCTGCCGAACGATCTGGACTTAAAATTCGGCCCAATCGGAGTTTGGACGCTCCAGATATCGCCGTCCCACTGCAACCCTAGATGAGATGACGGAAATCCGAGAAGCTATATAAAGGGAGGAAACCTAACTCGTGGAGAACACCTCATACCCACGAATTTCTAGCCACCAAAGCCACGTTTTTGCCTCTCCCATGGATCCCATCTCCATGGGGGAGGGCTCCCAAGAAGCCATGAAGGAAGAGGGCTAAGGGGCGGCGCTCCCCCTTGTTGCCGGCGGCTCGGGAGGAGCTTCCCGCGCCACCGCCGGCGCCGCCGCCGCCCGTCTCTCGCTGCCCTCTCCACCGTCTTCACCGCCATCTCCATCACCAACTCCTCCTTGTATACAGTGGTTCATCCTCCCACAAACCTTTGTACCGCTCTATGTAAACATGATGTTTGATGCTATAAGTTATTATCCTATGATCTATGACATGTTTGCGTAGTTTATTTGTTCTTAGATTGAATGGTTGAATGTCTTTGGTTCATTAGAGTTGTATGTCGATATGGTGATGTCCATTATATTTGTGCGCGCATGGATCAACACCCTAGGGTTAGTAGTATGTGCAAAGGAAGGGGATAGGCCTGCCGGAGTGACAGAAACCTGAGGACTCGAACCGGTTAGTTGCACGTATGGGAGTAAGAGGACTATGAACTTAAGGCTATGGTTGGGAAAACCTTAATGCATTGTTAGTATTTACGGATGTTTGCTAACAATACAATCATATAGTACTTTTAATCCCAAGTAGTGGAGTGCATGTATATTTAGGCTCTTCCACATAGAAAACTGCTTCGAAGTCAATGAACCCAATATCTTCACTAATTAATCTTGAACAAAGCCATCACAATTACCACCACTTTTCCACACTCATGGTACTGTTAGTTTATGGTTACTTAGTGTAATTTATTGTTGCAGCACTAACATTTTCTTTCTTGTATTTATTATCTCGCAAAACTATCTCTCATGCCCGTATTATTACTCTAGTATTATTTCCTAGATGAAGTAAACGTTTAGTGTGCGTATAGTTGTATCAGTGGTTGATAGAACTTTAGAGAATACTTATCCTACATATAGCTCCTCGTTGGATTCGACACTTTTACTTATCGAAAAGGCTATACGCCATCCCCTATAATTGTGGGTTATCATCAATCTCCCCGGCTTGCTGAATACAAAGGATTAAACGTATGGTGTGGAAAGTAATGATGAGTGAAAAAGGAACAGCGAGGAAATAAATTCAGAGCGTGGTGGAAACGGTGTTTTTATCAGTGTGGAATAAAGGACCGGGATCCACAGTTCACTAGTGGTGTCTCTCCATAAAACAGATAAATATGTTGGGTAAACAAATTACAGCTGAGCAATTAACAAAGTGCAAATGCATGACAATGCAAGATATGATAAGAACATGTTCATTGCTAGATCTATTCGACATTACATCAATATACATATTCGGCATTACATCAATATACATAGACCGCTTACTAGCTGCATCTATGACTAATAATCCACCCTCGAGATAGTTTCCGTGTCTCCCGTGAGTATTAAGTTTCAAGCAACAGATAAAAACATTAAGCAAAGTGTGTAATGTAAACAATGCATATGACATATAGACACAGCAAAGTTGTTTTCTCCCTAGTGGCAACAGCACATCTACAGACTTAGTCGTTTCTGTCATCTCGATCCTAGGCTTCTAGAGGCATGAACCCACTATCTAGCATAAATACCCCCTCTTACAGTCATTAGCATCTACTAACAACACAGAGCATGCATGAACATAGATAAAACATGGATATAAATAGATTAACAAACTTGATCATAACTTCACAATTCATCGGATCCCAGCAAACACAACATATAGCATTACATAAAGATGATCTTAATCATGTTAGGCACCTCACAAGATCTAAACATGATAGCACAAGGTGGAGAGACTACCAACTAGCTACTGCTATGGACCCGTAATCCCATGAAGAACTACTCACGCATCACTCCGGAGGCAGGCATGGTGATGAAGAGCCCTCCGGTGATGATTTATCCTCCGGCGGGGTGCCGGGAGGAACTCCAGAACCCTCCCGGACTAGGGTTGACGACGACGGCGGCGACAGAACTTTTCGTGGATTTCTGATCGGGTATTTAGGGTTTCTCGAATAGATGTAATTTAAAGGCGAAAAATGGACACCAGGGGAGCACCAGGTGGGCCAGGCGGGATGGCGGCGCGGGGCCACCCCTGGCCACGCCGTGGGCCCGCCTCTTCTCCTGGGCTGCCTCCTGGGCTTCTATTAACATTCGAGGGAAACCTTGGGTTTGGATTGGCGAACAAGGCAGTGGTGGCGTCGCTTGCCTCGTCGAGCTCTTTCTAGGCATGGTTTCCGATCTCTTCTTCCCATCGACGAGCTGATGAAGGTGTGGTGGCATTGGGCACCGTGTAGGTCTGCACAATAGTGGATGTCCTCGGTGCATTGGATTAATTGAGCCTCTTCTATTTCGCGGCCAGAGATTTGGCAGAAAGTGTCGTTGGCAGGCTCTTGTGTACATAGCGGTTTCACGTGACGCTCTCTATTACACACTTGGGCAGGTGGGAGCCGAGGGTTTCTTGTCAAGCAGTGGTAAGGGCTGTCTGGTACAAAATCCGAGGAGAGACATGGTTAATCCAGTGCTAAGTGTCCAACTCTACCTATCTTTCTTAGAGATGGAATCTTGCGAAGGAAGCAGTTCATGTGGCGACATTGTCCATGCGTTGCGGGTCAGGTGTTCTCATGATGGCCAGCAGGTTTGCGGTTTATACTCTGTACGGCGGTGGTGTTTTTTTGGTGTGTGTCGTGTCGCAGATGCCATATGAGAATGTCTTCTCTAGGAGTGTTGCTCGAGTTTAGGAGGTTGTTCATGATGATAAACTTCATGCTTGTAACTTGTAACTCTTTGAAACTTAATACAAAGATAGGTACATCCTCCTGCTTATTCTGGAAAAAAGAATTGCCAAATGTGTGGTTAAGACGGTGGACTATGAGAAATCACCAGATCAAATTCTGAAATCAAAGTAAAAAAATTTAAATCACAACCAATTATAATCTATATTGAATTCCCACAACTCGGTTATGAGCTTGTACAACTCATATGGCGCACAACCCCTATCTCTATCTGTCCGTTTATGTAATTGAACGGCCGAGATTTGTCGTTTAATGTGTTGAACGTTCAACTCATTCAATGTAAAATCTTGACCGTTCAATCGCGGGAACGAACGGTCAAGATACGGGTTGTGCGCCATATGAGTTGTAGAAACCAACACTCGGTTTCTATCGTTCCATGTGCATACAGTATTTGCATATGAAATTGCATGTCGTGCTACTACCTTCAATCCAGAAAATCTGTCGGGATGTGTATCCGAACTTTGTATTGGTGCATTTGATTCCCAACGACGCTTAATTAGGACCAAAGGGAGCATTACAAAACGTGGGGAGTTATAAACTGGCAATAAGCTTGGTGACGTACAGTAGACTTGAGGGGCTATTATTTCAGGAGTCTTCTTCAAACATGAAAAAGGAAGCAAAATGTTAGGCCGTTTAGACCAGTCTTTCTTGATATGCAAGGACACAAACTGTAACATCACCGACAATTTTTCTTCTAACAATTTTTTTGCTATATCTTTTTCGAAGAAGACGTGACGTGATTTTCTCAACAAGAAAACGTGCTCTTCTATATGCAGGGCTCTTATTCATTTGAGGGTACCATAAAACACCATCACCAGTATGATTTGTACTGGTCATGTTTTTAGCACCAGTATAAAATCTTCTAAGCCTTTGGATGGATTAAAATGGAGGGCTCTTATTCATTTGAGGGTACCATAAAACACCTCTAGACACCTCACCGCACACGGGCCTGGCCCAATATCGTAGATGGTTCTGGCCGAGAGAAAATAAGGAGTCTTGCCAAAATGGAACCCTACGCACTCGTCGGCGTCCTTGTCAGTTGTCACCTTCCTCCCCTTCGTCGTCTCCGCCGCCGGGACCAAGGAGGAGCGAAGGCGCCCGCTGCGCCGCCAGCTCCGCTGACCATTGCGGGGATGATGGTTAACCGGAGGCTGCAAGGCGTTCGCGGTGCTGGTTGCGGCCTCGCCGGCTGTGGCGGAGCTCGTCGCGCGGGCAGAGCCAGAGTGGGGATCGAGGTTGCAGGCCACGCCTAGAGCATCTCGGCGGCGCAGCGGTAGCACGTCACGCTGGCGCAGGCGCAGCGCAAGTCGCAGATCACACACTGCTTCCTTCTCCCGGGTTGAGAGCAGGGCCGGTGCCACTGCGACCGCAACCGCCGGTCGCGGCGCTGGACGAGAAGCGCTGCAGTTTCATCACGACGTACTCAGACCCAGTGTACGTCGCGTACCACGACGAGAAGTGGGTACTGCCCGTGCACGACGACGAGTGAGTTTTCCATTCTGCTGATTAACTACCACATCATAGTCGACGGATTGGTACCAACAGAATTCTCACATTTTCTTCCCCGTGGAACTGAAACGACGACATGCTACCATTCGAGATGCTGACCCTGTCCGGCGTGCATATCGGGGCAGACTGGGCTTCTATCCTGAGGAGGAGACACATCTACAGGTTCGGAACAGAGCAAATATTACCGCCCATGCCTCGCTTCCGTGGGATTCTTTTGTGTCTGTCTTGCAGCCTTGCAGGCAATGGATAGTTAGTAGAACTGCTTACCAAATTCTTTTTCTTTAAGGCTTAATAATGCACATGGTCATGTTATATTGAGGGATCAAGTTTGGTCTATAAGCAGACAACTGTTTTAGCTGTTGGCTACAGTAAAATAACAAAGCTGTTGCTTATTTTTTACTACCTTAAACTGTTTATTATCATTAAAGGAATCCTTTGGTATTGGTGTATTTTTTCCTTCCACTTCTTAAAAGAACTGGTTTAGGGTTTAGGGTGATATACTGATATATAACATGTTTTTGAGTGATATATAATCTGTGTCATGACATTTTGATAAATCTGACTCCTTTTTTTTTCTGCTGCTATTACTACTGCTTTGATATCTCATGGCATTTCGAGTGATATATAAGCTATATTTTGGGTGATATATTCTGTGATTGAGTGATGTTTCATGATATTTTGATAAATATGAATCTATTTTTGTTTATCTCTTGCTGCTTAGCAGTAAACAATATCTGATTTGTGATCTTTTTGTGTTAAGCATGGCAACTCCAGGGAGCCCTGATAAGTGATAACAGTGTAGAGGACGAAGAGTATGATTTGATTGGAAGAGAAGAATGTTTTGTGACCGTTCAAGTTCAGTCTAGAGCTCTTGTTCAGAATGGGTGAAGGTGAACAACGTCAACAACCAGCAAGGCGCAACTAGCCAGCTGGAGGTGAGACAAATACCAACGTGTTATTCGTGGGAATGGTGGAATGGATTGCAGGCTCCAAGACGAAGACGCAATTGATTCGGTTTCGACATTGTTAGTTGTATTCAGTTTCTTCAGATTTACTTTGAATGCAATCAATATCAGTGTAATGTGAATTCAGACATTAGTCTACCAAAACTGTGTATGCTGCTTCTCTTTTTTTTTACCCACTCTGTATTGCACTCAATAGCTTGAAGCAATTCAGTTAGTTATTTAGAAAACAGTAAGAACCCTCGTTCTCAGCGAAACTGGACATGCGTGTGCTCCTTTGGCAAGAAAAATGGACTTAAAGCGCACTTTTACATGAACACAACATTGCAGGCCAGAAGAAGCAAGACAAGTATAGCAACAGCTACGGATTCTCTGGTTTTGCTGCAGCCCACAACATTACAGCAAAACGAAGAAGCAGCGATACAGCCTACATCTACATGTCACATTGAAAATCTCTGACGCAAATCCTATGTCAACGAACAAAAAAGTTGGTAATTACAGAATATATAACAGTGACCTTTCCATGTTAGATTGCTTGAAAACGTATGAAAAAAAAATGACCACCATAAAAAATCATTTGTCAAGCCAAAGTGGAACCTTTGCTATTAGTCAGACAAGCTCGGAAATATACAGAGTTTAACAAATGAGAATGATCAGTCAACTATCACTCTATTCAGCCCTAGTACAGCCGAAGTTGGTTCAGGTCACTGGTGCCTTTCTACCATGTATTGTAGTCTGCTTCTTGCATGCATCTGATAGAAGTTGCAACCATCTTATCGTCCCTAATACTTCAGCCTATTCCCGGTTTATCACGCAAAATACAATTATAGTCAGTGGTTTCGGGAGAAGGTTCAAATTCATGCCTATCATGGTTTCCCTGAACACGTGACAGGGTTGTACTTTGGCCCTAGAAACTCATTCCGTCTGGCTAGCCAGTTCAGGTTCCTCATCAGCATCAAACTCCTGCTCCACTCCTTTCACCTGCCAAAACAAGTTTGAAGCATTGAAGTTTGTGAGGCCTGACAATGGTCATATATCGACCGAATATGAACAGGTTACTATTTTAAGAAAGTTGGTCGTAAGAAGCATAGCTATTGTCACTTCCTAGCACTCTAAGCATTACTAGTGTTCTCTCAAAAAGCATTACTAGTGTTCAAATTGCTTAGTTCTAACTTCTAGCTACATAATTTGAGTACCAAACCAGGCCAGGCAAAATACGGTGATATGATATTATGCAGAAAGTAGTAGTCGGTTAGAATTAAGGTTATTGGTTATCAGTCACAAATTTCAGAATCAAGGTTCTTTTTACGGAAGAGGTGGTACATGTAAGATATATGACTGCAAATTACAGAACCAAACCTCAAGGATTGTTCATAAACGGAAAGCATAGAACTGGATTGTCCGGATCATAGGTGTAGACTATCAATGCACACTAGCTTTCTCTTGCGAAGTGACTCGTCGCATGTGACAACCATAACCATGCTGTTGGAGGATGAAGTTTGAGTGAAATGTCTATTACTCGAAACAGGCTTTCGCCCCGCTTTATAAATAAAGCAACATGCCAAGCAAGTCCAAACACAGTTACAAACATAAGAGCGGAAAAGCCGCTTGCTGGGGGCGCAGCACAAGTAAGCCCACATGAAAAAAGCAAGGGGTGCGAGAGATACATCAAGAAAGACAGAAGAGAGCGAACACAAAAAGAAACTAAGCCCCACCGGCGCTAGCTGGAAGAAGACGCGGAGACGCGCCGAGCGGTCTCCACAAGTCTAGTGATCATGGCGTCCAGCTGCTCCCTGTCCCGCTGCCTAGACAACGGGTGCCACTGCTGCAAGAAAGCCAGAAGTTTAAACATCGAGTCAGAAGCACGTCGGAGAAAAATCCGCTCGATCACCATCTTATTGCGAATCGTCCATAGGGTCCACATCAACGCGGCAAACACCAACCAGAAGAGGCGTCGCCTCTCCCCGGTACGGTTCGCCTGGATTTCTAGGAACTCGCCAAGGTCTGAGGCCTGCCAGGCAGGCCCCAGCGCCTCGTGGACGAAGTTCCATAAAAACCTGGCAGCAGGGCAGGTGAAAAGAATATGGGTTCCCGTCTCGGGGATCCCACACATGGGACAGAGCCCATCACCCGGCCCCTGTCGCTTGCGAACCTCCACCCCTGAGGGGAGGCGGTCCCTAAGAAGCTGCCACACGAAGATTTTGATTTTTAACGGTATGGGGGACTTCCAGAGTGGGGAGGTCCAACTTCTAACTGGGGTACTAAAGAGACTCCGATACGCCGACTTTACAGAGAACATCCCAGACGGTGTCAGGTGCCATGACACGAGGTCACGACCGCCTGGCAGCGACTCAGGGAGCAGACTCCGTAGCTCTGTCCAAGCTGCAGCCTCGGCAATACCGAATGTTCGTCGGAACGAGATGTTCCAAGTCCCATTGGGTATTGCCGAAGCCACAAGCTGCATCGGGTCCGCGCTGATAGCAAAAAGAGCAGGAAACCTATGCTGTAGCGGGCTCCCATCGAGCCACGGGTCCAGCCAAAAAAGGGTGTCCTCTCCATTACCAATGGAGAATCGGACACCCTTCCTAATCTCATGCTTGATGGATTGGATAGATCGCCAAAATTGGGATCCATCCTGGCGGTCACAAGAAAAGTGGGGGCGACCCTGCAGATATTTCGCTTTGATTAGCTGCAGCCAAAGTCCCCCCTCCTCCCTAAGTATCCGCCATACCCATCGTAGCATGAGCGCAACGTTCATCTTACGGGAGGAAATGATACCAATGTCCCCCATGTCTTTGGGGGTGCACACATCCGCCCATTTGACCATGTGGTACTTCTGACGCCCATTGGCCCCCTGCCAGAAGAAGCGTGAGAGATCCCTGTCAAATGAGACGTGCGTGCCTTCCGGGAGTATATAAACTCCCATCAGGAACATAGGAAGACTAGAGAGACAGGCGTCAATCAGAACAGTCTTGCTCGCCTTAGAGGTGAACCGCCCTTGCCAAGGCTCCGCCTTGGCTTTGACACGCTGGGTGACCGGTTCTAGGTCCTTAATAAGGAGCCTAGAATCACTAATGGGCGTCCCCAGGTAAGTAACAGGGAAGGTAGACAACTTGCAATTCAGTTTGTCCGCTATCCGCTGTCGCTCATCAGGGGAATATCCCATGATCATGACTTCGCTCTTGTCGAAGTTAATCTTGAGGCCCGACATGGCCTCAAAGCAGAGGAGAAGGAACTTGAGATTAATAATGTCAAGCTCCGAACCCTCCACCATGATCATGGTATCGTCCACATATTGGAGGTGGGTGATCCCACCTCCAGGAATAAGGTGCCCTACCACACCAGAGATGTGACCGGCCGTCTTGGCTTTGTCCAAGATGGCCGCCAGGGCGTCACCAGCGAGGTCAAAAAGAAGGGGGGAAATCGGATCCCCTTGTCTCACCCCACGCGAAGACCTAAAGTAGGGGCCAATGTCTCCATTAATGTTTATGGCCGTGTTCCCGGACATGACGATCTGCATAATCCACGATATGAAACGGTCGTCAAACCCACGACGCTCGAGGACCTGGCGTAGAAAAGCCCAGTCCAAACGATCATATGCCTTCTGGAAATCTAGCTTAAGAAAGACACCTTTAAGGTGTCTCATCTTGACTTCATGAACAACCTCATGAAGAGCCAAAATCCCATCATGGATAAATCGTCCCTTGAGAAAGGCGAACTGATGTGGGTGAGCCAGGCGCTCCACAACTGGCGCCAAGCGTGTTGCACACACTTTGGCGAGCAGACGCATGATGACATTGATCACCGTGATCGGCCTAAACTGACGAACATCCGTGGCCCCTACAACTTTAGGAATTAGGGTAATCACCCCAAAATTAAGGCGGGACATAACTAGTGTCCCAGTATAGAACTCCTGGAACATCGGCATAATCACCGCCTCAATATACTCCCAGAACTTCTGGAAGAAGGATACAGGGAGACCATCCGGCCCCGGGGCCGAACTGGTTTTCATCCCCATAACGGCCCGGCGCACCTCCTCGGGACTGAATGAGAGAGTAAGCTCCCTATTCTTGTCATCCGAGACTAAGGCCTCTAAGGGCCAGAAGTGCGCGGCCAAAGCCACTCCCGTGCGGGGACCCTCCGTAAATAACTCCTTATAGAAGGAGTATATATGGTCGGAAAGGTCCTGGGCCTCCTCTAATAGGAGGCATCCGCCCATAAGCAAGGGATAGAGCACCTACGACGGCGACCATTAGCAATGGCATGGAAGTATGCTGTATTAGCATCTCCGCGAAGAATCCAATTCTGGCGACTACGCTGTTGCCAGAATATTTCCTCGCCTTTGTAGATCTCCATCAAGGAGTTCTCCAAAGCATACCGCTCCAACCATCCATCTGCGGACAGACCTGTCGAGTCAGCCGCCATATCAAGCGTCTGGATCTGGGCGAGGATGTCCGCCTTATTCTTACGCACCTCCGCGCCTAAATTCGCGCCCCACCCCCTCATAAATTGGCGCACGACCTTAGCACAGTGGTGCCAAATGTCAACCGCATTATAGGCGCGGGGGGAGTCGCGACTGCCAAGTCCCACTTTTGGCGAACCGCTTCCACAAATCCCGGCTGACCAAGCCAGAACTCCTCAAAGTGGAAGCGGTTCGACCTCGGCGGGGCCCCCCCTCCAGACGAGAGGAGGAGGGGGAAATGTCTATTACTCCTAACTGATAGTAGTTGTATATTAAGTTATTAACTCAATGACGTGGAACAATGTCCAAAGAACAAATCTGGAGATTGGGCCGGCGTTATGCAGCACGAACTGGTTCAGGCCTGACTTGCCGGACTGCGAGACGAGTCGAGGCGGACGAATGAGGCGGTGTCCGCGTCCGAGGCGGCGGTGGCGGCGGGCCGGCGGCGTGGAGGTACTGGCGTGCTTGAGCTGCGGCGAATTCGAGGCCGGGGCGGTGGCGGGGTGGAGGTGGCCGCGGCGTGCTCGGGCATGTTCGATCTAGAGATGGTGGCCGCGGGTCAGGTGGAGGCGGCGGCGGCTGTAGGTGGACGCGTGCCTCTGGACTTCCTGTCGCACGCGATGGGAGGTGGAGACGGTTGACTCCGGGCTTACCTTTTTGTTTCTGATCTCAGCGGCTTCCTGGGCCTCCTGGGCCTAATCTTCACCGACTAATCTGAGTCGTCCGTTGAAATCACACTACTCTTCCTCATTGAGCAGTAAAAGGTACCGTAAAAATCGCCCATTATTAAGTCCTTACAGTGAGTCTTGTGTCGACATGCACATGCTGAAAGGGTTACCTGGCAATGCGCGGCCTCGCTGAGCTTTAATTTATTTATTTTCAAATTATAGTTCTCACCAGGACCGTATCTCTCTTGCATTGTATCAGTAGCAGCCATAGGTCAAGGGTCTGACCATTTCCGGCTGCTCTCACGAAAATTCAGAGTAGTTCCTTTCACGCAACTCTCAGTTCTCTGCCCAATGGAGTACCAGCAGTGAAATCATTGAGCTTCCAAAACAAAACTAAAATTACTAGCAAGATAGGATCGTGCGATTGCCAAGTGATATACATCTGCCAAGTGCGATTACCAGGAGAAGACTCGAGGAGTATTAGAAAACATTCTCCTTTTGCAATGACTTCGTCTGAATTATTTAGCGCCACTCTTCACTAAAGATCGTCTCATATACAGTTACAAACAAAAATCTCCTCTTGCAGCCGACCTCCTAGGATATGTCAAATTAATGGAACTTCTTACGCCAAGTTTTGCGTCGACATGCATGCTGAAGGATAACGTGGCAATAGATGTTGCTCTGTCGACGCGGCACATCTCCTCCTGGGACCTTACGTCCTAAACTCTGAAATTGGTTGCTTACGCGCTACTACCTCGCAGATCGAGCTAGCAGACAAACAAAATTCACATCAGGACCCGTAATCCCTCTTGTATTGTATCATCGCTAGAAGTTTATCGCCGGAAGTCATAGACCAAGAACCTGCCTAATTCCGGCAGCTCTGATCAGAACGAAGCTTCGGAGTAGTCAGTAGTTCCTTTCACGCAACTCTCTGCAATCAGTTTGTTAATTTTGAACCAATAAAATCATTGAGCTCCCAAAACCAAAATTAATACGTACTCCTAGCAAGTTCAGGCAGACAGGATAGGACCGTGCACAGGTAGTATTGTCTGGGAAGATGGATAAACTTTGGTCGTCCTAGTTATCGAATCCCAATGGCACTCATCAACTACTGACCTAGATCCATCCTAGCTGGACAGCCGCATAAGCCTCATCTGGGCAAAGCTACAAGTAGCTTTCAGAGACGCACATGAACAATAATCTAGTCCGAATTAATCGTCGCCATCGTCCTCCGTGGACGATCTGATCCTCGATGAATCTCCACGTTGCATCCCGCTGGCGCTGGATAAGAAATTAAGGACGCGTCGCATCACACAACGCAGCGCCGCGTCGGACGGGACCCTGTCTGGTCCGCCATCTGGCCGGTGGCCTCGAGGAAGGAGACGAGCAACCAGCGCTCGACACTTCACACAACGTCCAAATGGAACAGTACTATAAATTTGGACGCCTGAGGCTGGACAGCAGACCAACCACCGGAGGACCTTTCATGTCCTGCAACACGTGGTGGTACTATACAATGTTTATGTCGTTCTTCTTGTCTGCGAAAGCTAGACATGGATGTTGTGAGGCAAGAAGATTTTCGATATGTTTGAGAATGAAGCTTATGGGATGGTTTTCAGCGTCTCCACTCTTGATGTCCCAACAAGACTTGAAGAATGCTCCGATGAACCCGGCTGCCGTCCACGTACTTTTACTGAGGGGGGCGAAAACACCGCCTCATTGATCTCTTCATCCTTAATATTCACCTCCAGGTCGGTGAGGTCGTGTGGGATATATTTCAGAGCATCTAATATTCATTCCGCATATGTTTAATTTTTATTAGAATTGCTACTTTTTCTTGGTTTCAGCGTGTAGGTGAAGTGGAACTTCTACGGGCTTAGCACGATGAAAGAATCCAAGTTGGAATCAATCCAGAAAATTTATGAGCACTAGATGCAAGGCTAATGAAGACTATTTTTTAGTCCGAATTTAAGGTGCAATACAAGGAGAATGTTGGGCTCGTCCATACAAATCCAACAACATGGGAACGACCAATTGAAATTTGTATGAAGAAATGAGTTTCAAATATGACACTTAACACAGTCAATAGAAGATTTGCCCCTGCATGGTGTGACCGGGCATGTTTGTACCCGTGCTCGTACCAGACGATTTGGGCGTAGGGATTCGTCGTAACTGTTGCGTTTTTTAATTGATTACTTCCTGCTTTATTCTTATATTTATTTCAGATGATAATGAAGGTATTGTGAGAGGTTGAGACTCATCTAGAGTTTTTTATCAAAAGAGAGGAGGAGGAACCACAAAGGAGGCATGATGAGGCCGATTATATATACAACATCAACCCTAGCTGCCGGCTGAAATTCATCAATCCCTCCACAACTCCACGTAGCCATTAGAGGGCTCTCCCTCTCATCTAGAGGGAGGCATCTCCCTATCCATAACTTCATCTCCAACACCGCCATGACGTCCATGCAAGAAGAGGTGAAAGAGGCGATCAATGACATGCCGCACCAAATGTTACAGCCATTTTGGTAAAGTACATTCACCAATTTAGTAAAAATAAATTAAATGTTTGATTGTAATATGGCACAGGGGCGACGGCAAGTGTATTCACCTGTATTCAGATGAATACCCAAGATTCCTATGGAAAAAATTATGTATATATCGGCCCAGCCCACGAAGGCACAAACGTACATCCATCCAGTCAGCATTCGCTCGATCGGCCGCTCGCACTGTCACACACATACACTGCTTGCACAATCGCACGCATCCACTGCTCGCACAATCGCAGACAATGTCTGCCCTCTGCATCTCCCATGTTTGTTCTTTCCCTCAATCCCTCGAGATGAGGCGTAGCGCTGCCGGCAAGCCGATGTAAACCCTAGGAGGAGCAGCAGCCGGAGCAGGGACGTGCGACCCTAGCGGTGGCGCCCGTCCCCCCGACCGCCCCTCCTCTTCGCCCCCGCGTAGCGGCGCAGAAGGTGCGGCCTCGCCCCAATATTGTGGATTTCATGATTTGCTCCAACACTAGTTTCTATAATGGTGCAGTAGTCGATCTAATTTACCAGATGCAAGTGTTTAATTTTTTGTTCCCCTTGTTTTCTTAACGTAGAAGAAGAAGAAGAAGAAGAAGAGTGGGGTTGTTGGCACTAGTATATTTGCAATGTGGGAAAAGGCAAAGACAAGGAAAACAGATGAAATATCCACCGAATCAAACAACAGCTGCATATAGTACTTGTACTTCTCCTGTTCATCCATCCAGGGAACAATTTGCAATTGGAGTTATTGCAAGAACCGGAGAGCAAAGGAGGACAAACCTCAACACCTCATGTAGAAGATGATGAAGCTATTGATAAAGATGATGAACTGATGCAAGCAGATTTGGAGGCACTCGAACATAATCCTAGGAAGCGGATTCCCATCTTAGTGTATGCTGACAATGACCAAGATAGAGTAAAGAAGGAGATATATTGAGATGGGGCCATGTCAATAAAAAAATCATAAGTTTGAGTTTACAAATAAAAGTGGAAGTGACCGTCGCTTTTGCCAAAAAAGGAGACCACAGAGTTATATCTCCATCCAAATCAAGTAAAGGATGAGGATGTCATCGATCTCTTCCAAAAAGGCGACCGCAGAGTTATACTGTAAGATGGGATATCATCGCTTTATCAATCAAAAGGTACTTATGTATTCATGTTGATGTATAATTATTATGGTTTGATACATTGAAAATTTGCTATTGCTGTTATGTCGTATTGTTTTGTTCATATATTGCCATAGTTGTACTGTTTGGTTCATATAGTGTGTGTAGAGGCAAAAAAAAAGGCTGAATACCCAGCCTTCCATTCTTAGCGTCGCCACAGATATGGCATGGAAGAATTAAGTTGAAAAGTTGCATAAATTACCATACAAATAGAAACCATACTAATAGTTTGAAATATGCATAAAGAACTTACAATACTAATTGTTGGACAATCATAGTTCATAGTTCATAGTCCATAGTCATAGAGGATACAATCTCTTTGAAAATAAATTATACGATGAATCATAAATTATCCGTGGGATAAGGTGAATGGTAGACCTGCCGTTGGGGAGGGTATGGGTTTACCCATTATCCAATGCCGATTATCCAATGGACAAATTACCCAATGTATATTTCACACAGATTACCCAATGGATAAGCAGTACGTACGTATGCATCGATCCTAGCTATGTGACCGTGGGCGTAGCTAGCTGCTAGCTCTACCGAATGGGAAATCATTCTTTAATCCATACCCTACCCAAATAAGTGGATATGGATTTGGGTATGATGATTATGACGAAATAGGCCGTAGCCCCGCTATATAAATATAGCAAACACCCGATACAACCAACCGATTTGCAATGCTGGGGCGGCAGCAAACATACACCCAAAGAAAAAAGAAAAGAAGAAACAAAACGGAGACATAGGCGGATCGACTAAACGATGGTGACCCGCAACCGCTGCGCCCTCTCCGACAAAGTACCACCACACTCTTAGCACCGAATCAACAAGTGCCAGACAACACCTTCAACAAGGAAGCTACACTGCTGCCCGGACCAAATAGGTCCTAGGGTTTCCCCCGGCACTGAGGGAAGCAGACGAAGGTAGCCACGACGCCCTTCAGGAAGGAAGGGTGCCACCCGCAAGCGGCACCGCGTCGGTGTCAGATGAACCGACAAGGATTTCTCCCGAAAACCTCAGCCACAACCCAGACGATCCGGAGCATAAGAGCCCCGCGAGGACGAACCTCGACACCACCAGACTAGCCACCCACCAACATGCGCCAACGATCTTGAAGCCACCATCGCCGTCTCACCGAAGAAGCTATCCCGAGGTCTGCAAGACGAAGATGCGGAAACAGAATGAACTGGGGTCAGCAGTACAGCCGCCGGCGGGAGGGAACAACCTCCACCGCCAAGGACGGTAATCGACCGGACGTGGCAGCAGAGCACACCAGTCCCCGTCAAGTCCGGCCGGGCCTAGCGGGCCCGTAAAGCCCCTCGGGGCACACCAGTCCTAACAGGGTCCGGCCGAGCCCGAAATGGGCCCGTGAAGCTCGCCGCCGCGCTGCAACAGGCCGGCCGCCATTCCCGCTGTCCCTGCATCCGTCGCCTCATCTTCATCTGTAGAACAAGCCGTAGGTCAGGCCGGCCCGCCACCAACCCAGATGGGGCCCGTAGGGCCCAGATCTGGGCCGCAGGCCCGGCCGGCCGTCTCCACTGCCTGCCGTCACGGCTGCACTGCGCCGCCCGCAGGCTGCGCGCGACGCCACCGTCCTGCCACCACCCGGCCGTGGCCGGGCCGCCGCCGCCCTAGGAACGCCGCCGCCGACGAGGGGATCCCCGCCTCCACCTGGTTCGGCGCGGGGAGAGACAGTCCGCCGCCGCCGGCGCCACCGGGCCACGCCCGGCAGCCTCTGCCGGCGGCGGCGACGGGGGGGAGAAGAGGGAGGGGGGCTAGGCGGGGAGAGAGGCGGGAGGCGCGCCGCTGCCGCTGGGGGGCGACGGGCGCGCGTACAGGGGAGAGAGGAGGGGTGCGCGCTTCCAGTGTGGTTCGGGTATGATGATTATCCAATGGACAAATTACCCAATGTATATTTCACACAGATTACCCAATGGATAAGCAGTACGTACGTATGCATCGATCCTAGCTATGTAACCGTGGGCGTAGCTAGCTGCTAGCTCTACCGAATGGGTAATCATTCTTTAATCCATACCCGACCCAAATAAGTGGATATGGATTTGGGCATGAATTATGGTTATCCACCGGCAGCTTTAGTGAATGGTTTGGGCATTGTTATCGCCAGTGATTAAGTGTGCTAGCTAGGCTATACGCCATCAGGCCAAACGATCAGGAGTCCGTACGTACGTAGTTCTTCCTTCCACGCAACTCTCAGCAATTAGTGCTAATTTCTAAACAATTATAACATCATTGAGCTACCAAAACCACTAGCTAGCAAGTTGAGGCTGGACCGTGCTAGGTGGTACTGTCTGGGAAGATGGATAAACATTGGTCCACCGTGGCGGTTAGTTAGGTAGAACAAGATTATCCATCCTAGCTGGACAGCCACACAAGCGTCATCTGGGCACGCAACGCTACAGCCTACAGGTACCTTTCAGAGACACGGAGGCCTCCGTGGACGATCTGATCCTCCATGAATCTCCACGTTACATCCCGCTGGATAAGAGCGCGTCACACGTCACTCCGAAGCGCCGCGTCGGATCGGGAATCCGGACCATCTGGCCGGTGCGGTGGCCTCCGAGGAAAGAGACGAGTAACACATCAGTTCAGGTCTCGACTCTTCACACACACAAAGTCCCAAAGGAAGCCGGACAGCAGAGCAACCACCGGAGGACCTTTCATGTCCTGCAACACGTGGTGGTATTATGCAAGCTTTATGTCCTTCTTGCTCTGCGCAAGCTAGAGCGGGAGAGGCGTTTTGCCTCCGAGGTCATATGCTCCTGTTATACTAAACAAAATTTAAAAAATAGTAAAACATGTCTAAAATTTTTGAATTTTTTTTATGAACATATACATGATTTTTAAATACGTGCCAAGTTTCGTGATGAAATGTCATGTGTGGCGCTCTGTGCAAAAATAAGAAAATCAGTGCTCTAAAAAGTACGTTTTTAAAATTGCATTTCGACCATAGATTTGTCTTTTTTGCAAAGGACATACCGAATGTCATTTCGTCACGAAACTTGGCACGTATGTTTGGACATGGGTATGTGTTCGCTCCAAATCTTTTCAGATTTTTTTAAAATGTTTTATTATTCTTTAAATTTCGTTTAATATACCAGGAGCATATGATCTCAGGAGGCAAAGTGAATATCTGCATGATCTTGGAGAAGATTTTTGGCATGTTGAGGATGGTAGTCACCACACTGGCCCGCGTCAGGTCGCTTGGGGAGAAAAGATTATGTTAGTTAAGTCCCTTGATCAGCCATTCCGGCGGATGGCCACAATGACATCTCCACTCAGGATGTCCTAACAAGACTTGAAGAACGCTCTGATGAAGCCATCTCGTCCACGTGCTTTTATCTACCTGATTTCTTCACCCCAAAATCCTCCTCCAGATCGGTGAGGTCGCGCAGGATTATATTCCATGGCATCTATCCACTTTACTATATATTATTCCATATCACTACTTTCAGATCATTTTATTGTGGTAATCATACACTAATAGGAAACTAGCTATAGGTGGATCCACATTCTGTGGCGCATCAAATATACGTGCGCCACAGAAAATATTTCTGTGGCGCATAGTTTTGCATGCGCCACAGAATTTGAAAATTCTGTGGCGCACGAAATCCACATGCGCCACAGAAAGGGACATTTTTGTGGCGCATGGGTAGAGTGCGGCACAGAAAGACACATTTATGTGGAGCATGTGGAACGTGCGCCACAGAAAAGAGCTCTTTCTGTGGCGCATGGAGTCCATGCGCAGAGAAAGACACATTTCTGTGGCGCATGTGGAACGTGCGCCACAGAAATGCGTGCGCCACAGATTTTTTTTCACTCAAATCCCACCCCCAACCCCACCCACACCCCACACCCACCCACCCACCCCCCGGATCGCCTTTTCAGTTTTGCAGACAAGAAAAGAAAATGATAAAAAATTCAAAAAATAAATTTTTTTGATATGTAGTTAGGTTTTAGTTTCTAGTTGGTGTAGAAATTTTGAAATATGAATTTTGACATTTCTTGCAAAAAACGAAAAAAAATATTGACACGGCCATAACTTTCGCATATGACGTCGAAAAAATACATTTAATATGTCAAAAAAAAATCGTGAGAAAAAAGGAGCTTTTCTCAGATTCGGGAAATTCCAAAAGAGTAAAAAGTTATTTCGAAAAGAAGTTTTTTTTTAGAAAATCAAAAAAAAAAATTGGAGAAGACAATTGTGTGGCGCATGACTAGGGATGCGCCACAGAATTGTTGGCGGGATTCGAAATTTGAATCCCGCCCAAGCCTCCACTTCTTCTCCCTCTCCTTCTCTCCTCCACTTCTTCTCCACTTCTCCTCTCCTCTCCTTCTCTCCTCCACTTCTCCTCCACTTCTCCTCTCCCCTTCTCATCTCTTCCTTCTCCTCTCCTCTCCTCCACTTCTTCTCTCCTCTCTCCTCCACCACCCCGGCGACCTCCTCCTCCACCTCCACCTCCGGCGACCTCCTCCTCCGGCGACCTCGGGAGACGTCCACCTCCACCTCCGGCGACCTCCAGCGACCTCCTCCTCCACCCGGCGACGTCCTTCGGCGACCTCTCCTCCACCCCGACGACCTCCTCCTCCACCATCTCCGGCGACCCCCATCACCCACCCACCCACCTCTGGCGACCCCCATCACCCACCCACCCACCTCCGGCCAAGCCACCTACGGCCATGGCCACGGGCAACACGGCCTTCGACAAGCTCCGACGAAATTCCGGCGAAATTCCGGCAGCGGCTAGATCTAGATCTGGTGCATGGTGGTGGATGATACGTCTCCAACGTATCTATAATTTTTGATGTTCCATGCTTGTTTTATACCTATTGCTACATGTTTTGCATCTAGTTTATGTCACTTTTATACATTTTTCGGGACTAACCTATTAACAAGATGCCGAAGCGCCAGTTCCTGTTTTCTGCTGTTTTTGTATTCCAGAAAAGCTAGTCTGGAAATATTCTCGGAATTGGACGAAACTTTTCGGGAGGTGCTATTTTTCCAGAAGACACAAGATGACGCAAAGAAGCAGCAGAGGAGGCCCACAGGGGCCCCACACGCCATGAGGGCGCGGGTCCCCCCTCTGCCGCGCCCTACGGTGTGGGCCCCACGGGGCTCGCCAGCTGCCGCCCTTTCGCCTACTTATTCCCCCCGAGAAAATAACCCTAGGACCTGAGCCATTATCCACGAAAAGTTCCAGAGACGCCGCCGCCGTCAACCCTAGCTCGGGAGGGTTCAGAACCTCTTCCCGGCACCCTGCCGGAGAGGGGAATCGTCACCGGAGGCTTCTACATCGCCATGCCTGCCTCCGAGGTGATGCGTGAGTAGTTCATCCTTGGACTACGGGTCCATAGCAGTAGCTAGATGGTTGTCTCTCCTATTTGTGCCATCATGTTTAGATCTTGTGAGCTGCCCTACATGATCAAGGTCATATTATTGTAATGCTACATGTTGTGTTTGCTGGGATCCGATGAATATTGAATATTATGTCAAGTTGATTATCAATCTATGCCCTATGTTATTTATGATCTTGCATGCTCTCCGTTGCTAGTAGATGCTTTGGCCAAGTAGATGCTTGTAACTCCAAGAGGAGTATTTATGCTAGATAGTGGGTTCATGCCTCCATTGAATCTGGGACAGTGACAGAAAGTTCTAAGGTTGTGGATGTGCTGTTGCCACTAGGGATAACCTAACGATGCTATGTCCACGGGCATATGTGTTTGTTTACATTACGCACTTTACTTAATGCGATTATCCGTTGCTTGCAACTTAATACCAACGGGGACTCGGATGACAACCCGGCGGTGGATTATTAGTCATAGACGCTGTTGGATAACGGTCTATGTATCATGTCGTAATGCCCAATTAAATATCATAGTAATCATCATGCCATGTATTTGCATTGTCATGCGCTCACTATTTGTCAATTGCCCAGCTGTAATTTGTTTACCCAACATGTTAGATATCTTTATGGAGAGACACCACTAGTGAACTGTGGACCCCGGTCCATTCTTTTACATTGATTAAACCACAAACTGCAAACTGTTCCTTTTTCATTCTCTGCAATTTAATACTCATTTTCCACACGAGACGTTTAATCCTTTGTTTTCAGCAAGCCGGTGAGATTGACAACCTCACTGTTTCGTTGGGGCAAAGTATTTGATTGTGTTGTGTGCAGGTCCACGTTGGTGATCGTGTTGCGCCGTGCGAGCCGCCAACAACCTTCTGAAGAATCGTTACTCCTACTGGTTCGATAAACCTTGGTTTCATACTGAGGGAAAACTTGCTGCTAGCTACATCAAACCTTCCTCTTGGGGTCTCCCAACGAGCAAGTACGTCTGCATCAAGCCTTTTTCTGGCGCCGTTGCCGGGGAGAGCAGTCTTCTGCAAGGGGAGTTTCACACTTCCAATCTCTTTACTTTGTTTTTGTCTTGCTTAGTTTATTTTATTTTATCTTGTTTGCTTTCAATTATCAAAAACACAAAAAAATTAGTTACTTGCTTTTACTTTATTTTCAAGTTATTTTCTGTCCTGTTTTTAATTCTGCTAAAATGAGTACTCCTGAGAACACTAAGTTGTGTGATTTCACTAGCACAAACAACAATGATTTCATATGCACACCTATTGCTCCACCTGCTGCTTCAGCAGAGTTTTATGAAATTAAACCTGCACTTTTAAATCTTGTTATGAAAGAGCAATTTTCTGGTGTTAGTACTGATGATGCTGCTGTTCACCTTAATAACTTTGTTGAACTTTGTGAAATGCAAAAGCTCAAGGAAGTAGATGGTGATATTATTAAACTGAAACTTTTTCCTTTCTCCTTGAGAGGACGTGCTAAAGAATGGTTGCTATCTTTGCCTAGAAATAGTATTGATTCATGGACTAAATGCAAAGATGCTTTTATTGGAAAATATTATCCTCCTGCTAAGATTATTTCCTTGAGAAGTAGCATAATGAATTTTAAGCAATTTGATAATGAACATGTTGCTCAAGCATGGGAGAGAATGAAATCATTGGTTAAAAATTGTCCCACTCACGGACTGACTACTTGGATGATCATCCAAACCTTCTATGCAGGATTAAATTTTTCTTCAAGGAATTTATTGGATTCGGCCGCTGGAGGTACCTTTATGTCCATCACTTTGGGTGCTGCAACAAAGCTTCTTGATGATATGATGATTAATTATTCTGAGTGGCACACCGAGAGAGCTCCAACAGGTAAGAAGGTAAATTCTGTTGAAGAAACCTCTCTTTGAGCGCTAAAATTGATGCTATTATGTCTATGCTTGCAAATGGTCAAACACATGTTGATCCAAATAATGTTCCTTTAGCTTCTTTGGTTGCTCAAGAAGAGCATGTTGATGTGAACTTCATTAAAAATAATAACTTCAACAACAATGCTTATAGGAATAATTTTGGTAATAGCAATTATAGGCCCTATCCTTCTAATAGTGGCAATGGTTATGGAAATTCCTATGGTAGCTCCTACAACAATAATAAGAGTGTACCCTCTGATCTTGAAGTCATGCTTAAGGATTTTATTAGTACACAAACTGCTTTCAATAAATCTGTTGAGGAGAAATTTGGGAAAATTGATGTTCTTGCTCTAAAGTTGATAGTCTTGCTCTTGATGTTGATTTGTTGAAATTAAAGACCATGCCTCATGATGTTAAAGAGAGCAAAACTCTCAATGCCATACAAGTTAAAATTGATAACAATGTGAGGATGTTAGCCGAATTGCATGCTAGATGGGAAAGAGAGGATGAAATTGCTAGAAAGAATAATATTGCTAGAGTTTATACTATTACTACTTCTGAAAATGCTTCAAACACAAGTGTTAGCAAACCTCCTACCATTAATGGCAAGATAATTGGTGTTGGTAATGTTTCCACTTCTATTGCAAAATGTCCTAAATTGCCTGATAACTCTAAAACTGTCTTGATAAAATGCTGAAATTTCTAGCAATAAGGAAGAGATAATTCCATTACTTTTGATGATAATGATTTTGATTTTGATGGTGTAACTTTCTGAAGTAATTACATTTTGCAAAAGCTTGCTAGAACTCCTAAGGCAAGTGAGATAAACATGGCTTTCACTAAACATATTACTAATGCTCTCATACAAGTGAGGGAGGAAAAATTGAAACGTGAAGTATCTATCCCTAGGAAGTTAGAAGATGGTTGGGAGCCTATTAAAATGAAATTGAATGATTTTGATTGCAATGCTTTGTGTGACCTTGGTGCTAGTATTTCTGTTATGCCTAAAAGATTATATGATATGCTTGATTTAGCACCTTTGGAAAATTGTTACTTGGATGTTCACCTTGCTGATTCTACTATTAAGAAACCTTTGGGAAGAATTGATGATGTTCTTATCATGGTTAATAACAATTATGTTCCCGTTGATTTTATTGTCTTGGATATTGAATGCAATCCATCATGCCCTATTGTGCTTGGAAGACCTTTTCTTAGAACTGTAGGTGCTATTATTGATATGAAAGAAGGGAATATAAAATATCAATTTCCTCTCAAGAAAGGTATGGAACACTTTCCTAGGAAGAAGATTAAGCCACCTTATGATTCTATTGTTCGAACAAATTACAATGTTGATGCTTCTTCACTTGGTAATACTTGATGCATGCTTTGTGCCTAGCTAAAAGGCGTTAAAGAAAAGCGCTTATGGGAGGCAACCCATTTTATTTTTCTGCAATTTTTCTTTTATTGAGTCAAGGATTGTTTACTTCTGTAGCAACTCCTTTGTATCTTTATTTTCTCGCATTGTTGTGCCAAGAGTAGCCTCTAGTGTTAAGGTTGCTTAATTTTGATTGCTGCGCAGAAACAGATTTTTGCTGTCCACTGTACGAAAATCCTAAAATCACCAGATTGTTGAAAAAATCTGAAATTTTTGTGCGTGATCTTTATGAATGTCTGAATCTTTCATTAGTTCAAAGTTTTTTGATTGAGCGTGTAAGTGCCTCGAAAAAATTCATCTTTACTGGCTGTTCTGTTTTGACAGATTCTGTCTCTGTTTTTTTGCATTGTCTCTTGTGGGCTTTAGGCAAGGTTCTCTAATGGAGGGCTGTAGCTAATGTTTTATTGAGTTCTTGCAATGTGTCACAACAGAACCAGTGGATTAAAATTTTGAGTACTAACCCTCTAATGAGATTTACTTTGAGTTTGGTGTGACGGAAGTTTTCAAGGGTCAAGAGAGAAGGTGATGATAGGATCAAGAAGAGTGAAGAGCTTAAGCTTGGGGAGGCTCCCATGGATCTCCCCAGCATATTTCAAGAAGACTCAAGCGTCTAAGCTTGGGGATGCCCAAGGCATCCCCTTCTTCATCGTCAAATTATCAGGTCATCTCTAGTGAAACTATATTTTAATTCTTTCACATCATATGTGCTTTTCTTGGAGCGTCTGTGTGCTTTTATTTTCAGTATTGTCTTTTATTTTCAATAAAGCTTGACTGGACCCTAGCATTCTTGATTGGGAGAGAGACACGCTCCGCTTTTTCATGAGAATACTCCTATTCTTCACTTATATTGTTGAGTATTCATATCTAGCGCTGTTCAGCTTTTAGCTCTTGTTTTCATGTATCTCTTTTCAGAGCTATTAGCTTTCTTTTGTAGAAAGTACTCTCTTGCTTCACTTATATTTGTTTGGAGAGTTGATTAAATAAATTGATTGGTGTTTGGTTGGTTCCGAAAATGTTGCATGTGGTAATTGGTATAAGGAAAAACTTGCTTAATCTTGTAGATCACTAATATGGATAACTTGATGCTTGTCAATTGTTTTGAGTTAACAAGTAGATCATGATTAAATTTGTGCATCACATGAGTTAAGCCTATTAGTGAAGAACTACCGTAAAGCTTGTTGAAAATTTGGTTTGCATCGGTGGTATCTCTAAGGTCTAGATATTTTCTAATAACGGGTTTGGTTAACAAGGAAGACGGTATGAGTTTATAACGTTTGCACTATGTTTGTCATGTAAAACTTGGTGTACGGGTTGATACTTGTTTGCTTACATAAACCTTGCTAGCCTAAACTCTGTACTGAGAGGGAATGCTTCTCGTGCATCCAAATCCTTGAGCCAAAATCCATGCCATTTGTGTCCACCATAACTACCTATATGTGGTATTTCCTTGCCACTCCAAGTAAATTTTTCATGTGCTACCTTTAAATTATTCAAAATGTTATTATTCCCTTTTTGTGTCAATGTTTACCAGCTCATGAGGAATTAGTGTGGTTATTCTTTATTCTGGTTGTCAAATGGACTTTACACCTGGACTAGTGGCATATACATCCGCTTATCCTAATTTTGCAAAAAGAGCTGGCAACGGGGTGCCCAGTCCCAATTAATTACAACTTTAACCATTAATTCTCTTCACACTTTTGCCCTGATTCATCAGTAAGCAATGACAACACAGTGAAATATCTGCATGTGTGTAAACCAAAGAGAAAAGGGATGATCTGCCTTGCTGGTAGAAATAACGTCCTATGGGAGCCGCTCTTAAAAGTCCGTTTGACAGGTAGAATACTGTTATCACCCGCTACCATTCGTTGACAATTAACAAACACCTCTCAAAAATAGATACTCCTCCATGGTATGTGATTGATGGAAGGCACCCGAGGATTCGGTTAGCCATGGCTTGTGTTAGCAAGGTTGGGAGGAGTGTCAAATATTTTATGCAATCTCTATATGCTTTCAAAAACCTAAAAGCTCTAGCACATGATTTAATCCCTGCTTCCCTCTGCGAAGGGCCTTTCTTTTACTTTTATGTTGAGTCAGTTTTCCTATTCTTTCTGTCTTCCACAAGCAAACACTAGTGTCAATTTTGTTACAACATGGGTTATATGCAACGTATTGGACTTGTTATACTACTTTGTGTTGACGATATCCATGAGATAAATATGTTGAAAGTTGAAGCAAATGCTGAAACTTAATTCTTCCTTTGTGTTGATTGAATACCTTTTTAGAAACTATTGCTTTATGAGTTAACACTATGCAAAACACTTTGATGCTTGTCTTGAAAGTACTATTCATGAAAACGTTTAGCTTGTGTGATTCATTGTTTACTCATTATCTATTTGATAGCAAATTATAGACCATTGACTTGGATCACTTCATTCATTTACATGTGCCTTGCAATATTATATGATCAAGATTATGGTAGCATGTCACCTCAAAAATTATTTTGTTTTTATCGTTTACCTACTCGAGGACGAGCAGGAACTAAGCTTGGGGATGCTGATACGTCTCAAACGTATCTATAATTTTTGATGTTCCATGCTTGTTTTATACCAATTGCTACATGTTTTGCATCTACTTTATGTCACTTTTATACATTTTCCGGGACTAACCTATTAACAAGATGCCGAAGTGCCAGTTCCTGTTTTCTGCTGTTTTTGTATTCCAGAAAAGCTAGTCTGGAAATATTCTCGGAATTGGACGAAACTTTTCGGGAGGTGCTATTTTTCCAGAAGACACAAGATGACGCAAAGAAGCAGCAGAGGGGCCCACAGGGGCCACACACACCATGAGGGCGCGGGTCCCCCTCTGCCGCGCCCTCATGGTGTGGGCCCACGGGGCTCGCCAGCGCCGCCCTTTCGCCTACTTATTCCCCCGAGAAAATAACCCTAGGCCTGAGCCATTATCCACGAAAAGTTCCAGAGACGCCGCCGCCGTCAACCCTAGCTCGGGAGGGTTCAGAACCTCTTCCCGGCACCCTGCCGGAGAGGGGAATCGTCACCGGAGGCTTCTACATCGCCATGCCTGCCTCCGAGGTGATGCGTGAGTAGTTCATCCTTGGACTACGGGTCCATAGCAGTAGCTAGATGGTTGTCTCTCCTATTTGTGCCATCATGTTTAGATCTTGTGAGCTGCCCTACATGATCAAGGTCATATTATTGTAATGCTACATGTTGTGTTTGCTGGGATCCGATGAATATTGAATATTATGTCAAGTTGATTATCAATCTATGCCCTATGTTATTTATGATCTTGCATGCTCTCCGTTGCTAGTAGATACTTGGCCAAGTAGATGCTTGTGACTCCAAGAGGGAGTATTTATGCTAGATAGTGGGTTCATGCCTCCATTGAATCTGGGACAGTGACAGAAAGTTCTAAGGTTGTGGATGTGCTGTTGCCACTAGGGATAACCTAACGATGCTATGTCCACGGGCATATGTGTTTGTTTACATTACGCACTTTACTTAATGCGATTATCCGTTGCTTGCAACTTAATACCAACGGGGGACTCGGATGACAACCCGGCGGTGGATTATTAGTCATAGACGCAGTTGGATAACGGTCTATGTATCATGTCGTAATGCCCAATTAAATATCATAGTAATCATCATGCCATGTATTTGCATTGTCATGCGCTCACTATTTGTCAATTGCCCAGCTGTAATTTGTTTACCCAACATGTTAGATATCTTTATGAGAGACACCACTAGTGAACTGTGGACCCCGGTCCAATTCTTTTACATTGATTAAACCACAAACTGCAAACTGTTCCTTTTTCATTCCTGCAATTTAATACTCATTTTCCACACGAGACGTTTAATCTTTGTTTTCAGCAAGCCGGTGAGATTGACAACCTCACTGTTTCGTTGGGGCAAAGTACTTTGATTGTGTTGTGTGCAGATCCACGTTGGCGATCGTGTTGCGCCGTGCGAGCCGCCAACAACCTTCGAAGAATCGTTACTCCTACTGGTTCGATAAACCTTGGTTTCATACTGAGGGAAAACTTGCTGCTAGGCTACATCAAACCTTCCTCTTGGGGTCTCCCAACGAGCAAGTACGTCTTGCATCAGTGGGTGTGCCACAGAAATATTTCTGTGGCGCATGCTGCCTGGTGCGCCACAGAATTTTGGGCTTTCTGTGGCGCTCGCCCGGATGCGCCATAGAAAAAAATTAGTGGCGGGATATCTGTGGCGCACCCACCATGCGCCACAGAAAGCTAAAATGGTGCGCCACAGATAGCCTATTTCCTAGTAGTGATATATAGTATTTAGTTTTTATTGGATTTTATTACTTTTGCTTGGTTTCGGCGTGCGTAGCTGAAGAGGACGTATATAGACTTAGCACGATGAAAGACCCAACGTTGGAATCAATCCAGAAAAGTTACGAGTACTAGATACAAAGCTTACGAAGAATTTGACAAAATTAGCCCAAATTGAAGATGTGATGCAAGGAGATTGTTGGGGCTCGTCCATACAAATCCAACAATCTCATAACGACAAAATCAATATTCGTATAAGAAAATGACATTCAAAAAACGACACCCCTCGCGCAGTCAACGGATTTGTTTGCCCCTGAGTGGTACAACCGGGCATGCCCGTACCCTCGTTCATACTGGGCGCATGGATTCACTATTTCTTCGTAGTTTGTTCTTGTACTTTGATCGGATGTTAAGGAAGATATTGGGTAAGATTGGAACTCATTCAGAGCCCTTGGATCAAAAGAGAGGAGCAGGGTCCATAGAGGAGGCACGAAGAGGCCTGTCATATATTCAACATCAACCCTAGCCCTCATCCATAACTGCATACACCCTTTGGAGGCATCTCCCTCATCATAAAAGAGGAGACGGAGGCATGGTCACCATCACCGGGCGCCGGCCCTAGGGTCGTTGTTGTGTAAAATTTCGAGATGTCTCATTTTGCACCGTATTGTTTTCAATTGATACATAGAAAACCCCTTTTTGGCACATAGAAAATACAATATTTTTTGTGATAAAAAATAGAAACTCCTTTTGAAACTAATTTTGTCATGCAAAGATGCACCTTTGTGACCTATACTTTTGCCAATTAGAAAATTAAAAAAAATGTCACATTATCATGCAACAAGTACTTTTTAAATTTTTATATTGAATTATCCTATTTATCCTAAGCTCATATACCCGAAATAGGGCTCCATGATAATTTTGTGATTTTTTTTACAAGTTTTAGCTATCATTTTATTTTTTTACTATTAAAGTGCTCTATAAAAGGGTAATAATTGTTATAGTTGAAGAAAATAAACTAAAAAATTAAAAGCTTAATTTGTAAAATCAAAATATAGCATATTATTTTATTTGACTTGTTTGCCAAGTGTTTTTCTGGGAAACACTCGGCAAACTCGATCCCGTCATCCTTCTCCGTTAAAACATGGTAAAAAAAAGACACATGTCCAATAGGTTATTAAGTATTTTTATGTGTGTCGAGTGCCTTGCCCAAAAAAACATTCGGTAAACCGAGCATATGCCGAGTGTTTTATCGTGGCACTTAGTAACGTCGCTTGTGTACCGGGTGTCCGATAAAATGCGTTGGGTAAAACAGGGTGACACTCCGCAACGTCGATGCTTCTTTCCGGTAGTGAGACGTGCCTTGTCTACGCGGCGCGCAGAAGGTGTCTTGTCTCCATTCCTTGTTGCTTACTACGCGGTACCTCCAAGAGCTAAGAAGAAAAAAAACAGATAGGATTCACATCATCAGGACCGTACGTAATCTGTGTAGTATCACTGGAAGTCATACTAGCTCTAGATTCCAAGAGTCTGCCCAATTCAGGCAGCTCTCGGAGCGCAACTAGTTCCTTTCACGCAACTCGCTAAAAACCATTGAGCTGGAGTGGAAGCAATACATGTGGCTTCATGAAGTCTCTTGGGTCGATCGTGTGGTGGCCAGGTGGTATACTGGAAGCAACACATCTGGCTGGCTGTGGGCTGCGGGAGGATATACTGGGGCCCACCACGTACGGCGGTTAATCACAGGATTCGATCATCCCGGTTGGCCATTCGTTGGCCTTAAGCGCCGGTGGCGAAGACCAGCATGGGATGGCCTTTCGGACCACAGCATGCATGATTAATCAATCGATCGTCCGCCGAAATTCAAAAAAAAAAAATCGATCGTCCGCCGTGTCGGCCTGATCTTCCACGTCACCCTCCCCGCCGGGCTGGATAAGAAGGCGTCGGTCGGCGCAGTGGTAACACTTTTTAGGTTTTGTTCAGGCGTCAAATGGAAATTAATACAGAAGAAAAGAAACGTCACATCGGCGGCGTAGATCCCAAACCGGCCGGATCGGGATGGCGATTGGTCCGTCGTGTGGCCGGTGGTCGACCAGGAAGGAAAGCCAGGAAGTCTCGAGCCTTCCCACGCACGCACCGACGACGCACGGTCCAAAAGACAACAGTAGGAAGCCGGGTCGCTGATGCTAGGTCTATATATTCGGAGGAGCTCGAGGCCGGAGAGCACAGCAAACCACCAGCCATCTGTTAAGTCCATTTGGCTCTCCGTCCCACCGCCCACCCACCCACCCATTCATCCACCTACTGCTGTCGTTGGCCGGCAGCCAGCCATGGCCGCCGGACACCACCGCCTCGCCGCGTGCGCCGCCGCGGCCGTCCACCTCTGCCTCCTCCTCTCCCCGGCCGCCTCCCTCCGCTGGCTCTCCGACGACGTCCTCGCCTCCTCCTCCAAGCAGGCGGCTAGCACGGGGAGCACGGTCCGCTACGGCAGCGCCCGGACCGCCTACCACTTCCAGCCCGCCAAGAACTGGCAGAACGGTACGAGTAGACTGTAGACGCAAACTTCACTCGTTTCGCTCCTTGTTTCGTTGCCGGATTGAGCTAACCTGAGTCTTCTTCTTCTCCATGTCCGGTGGATTCATGGCGATCTCCTGACGATGCTGAGCAGATCCCAATGGTACGCCCAACTTACTTTTCTTTACCAGTTTAATTTCCCGTCTGAACGTGTAATACTACCTCAAGAAAATTATCCTGGAATTTATGGAACATCGCCATCGGTGAACACCGGTCCCGCCTAATTTCTTATCCACGGGTAGATTTTGTATCGCTGGAATTATGATGGATAGCGGGTAAAGGCCGGGAGCCTAAACCGTGTGGCCCCGCAGCAGATGCGGCTCTGTCGCCTGCTGATGTGGCTCCACGTAGACGTAACGTGCGCTCCTCGATCGGCAACGTTTCTTGTTGAGGAGTTAACACGGTTGAAAGCTAAGTATATATATGCTTTTCGTCTCCAAGACGCAAGTTGTTAGGCAACGGCTGTTAAGTTATTGTTAAGTGGGACAAATAAAAGAACAGCTTTTTAAATTTCGATCCTTTTGTCGTAAGTTCATAGGGTATGCATGCCAAATTGGGAGACACTTCTACATGATGACACACGTACTATACGAGGTGCTTAGACCTTTGTTAGATCGCCTTGAATTTTCTAAACCATGGAATTATCCAAGGTCGCCATCAGTGGGCAGCCGGCCTATGGTTATCCGATCCCTAGATGGCGGGGAAAGCGAGAGCAAATCCTCTAGAGGCCGGTGATTGTGCTGTGTGGCCCGCAGCGGTTGGGCGGTGATTCGGTTGGCATGCGTCCAAGCCTTTTGCTTGCTCTATTCATTGCGTCCAAGTGTTTTGTTTCCTGCCAGTGTGCCACGCGTACCTAACGTAACCCTTCCGTCTTCTCGATGAAAGTTATTCTTTAGTACTTTTCTTCTCGAGGACGGAAGTTAGACTTTGCTTATACGGACGAAAAACAAGTTTAGACTTTAGAGTGCCTTCAATTTCCAGTCTAAAATTTTACCTGGAATTTTCCTTGAATTGTCGAGCGCATCGCCGTCAGTGAACACCGAATTACTAGTTTTCCATCTCGACTTCCGCCTTGCGCGTAATTATCCTTGTAGGGAAAGCGAGAGGAAATTATTAATCCTCAAGGGCTCCTGTTTAGGTTTGGTGAGACGGGACAGAATTCTGGTCATTAGCCGGACAAGCACACAATTAACTAAATTGGTTGGGGAGTCACCCACAAGATCCGGTCAGACAAGAACGTATCAACGAATTTGATTAGCATGTCGCCCACGTTTTGCACAAGATTAGCACTGTACCTAACATTAAACATTAATTTTGACCCTTCTTCATGAGCTATGTTATCAACTCTTTCCTCCAAGCCCCTACTCTTTTTTTGCCGATACTTATCAAGCGTGTTGTAAGCATGGTTTCAAATTTCAATGAGTTTGATTTCAGTAGGCACCGAAAAAAGTACCCTTCGATCAAAATATTTCAGAACTACACGTGAATTCAAAACATACTTAAAATATTTAAACTGTCCATAGGGCGCAGTAATATATGATTGAAAACTTAGAAAGAAAGATAACACTGAATTAAACTGCCTAGTAGTAAAAAAAGAGAGCACTGAACTGACAGTTATTTTCCGTTGCAGGTCCGATGTATTACAACGGCAAGTACCACTTCTTCTACCAGTACAACCCGTTCGGCTCCACCTGGGGCACCGGCAACCTCTCCTGGGGCCACTCCGTGTCCGACGACCTCGTGAACTGGTCCGCCCTCGACAACGCCATGGACCCGGACTCCTCCTTCGACATCAACGGCGTCTGGTCCGGCTCCGCCACCTTCCTCCCCGACGGCACCCCGGTGTTCCTCTACACCGGCATCGACGCCAACAAGAACCAGGTCCAGAACATCGCCTTCCCCAAGAACGCCTCCGACCCTCCTCCGCGAGTGGGTCAAGCCCAGCTACAACCCCGTCATCCCGGTCCCCGATGACATCGTGCACGATGACTTCCGTGACCCATCCACGGCGTGGGTCGGCAGCGACGGCCTCTGGCGCATCACTATCTCCGCCAGGTTCAAGACCGGCGCGGGGACCACGCTCATCTACAAAAGCAAGGACTTCCTCCACTGGGAGCGCAACGCCGAGCCGCTCTACGAGTCGGGCATCGCCGGCATGGTCGAGTGCCCGGACTTGTTCCCCGTGGCGGAGCCCGGCGCGGAGAATGGGCTCGACTTCAAGTCGGCGAACGGCGCGGCGGTGAGGCACGTGCTGAAGCAGAGCGTGATGGACACCAAACAGGATTACTACATCGTGGGGCGGTACGACGACGCGGCGGACACCTTCACGCCGGTGGAGGACGCGCCCGGCGACGACAACGACTGCCGGACCTGGAAGCGCTTGGACTACGGACACGTGTACGCGTCCAAGTCCTTCTACGACGCGGGCAAGAAGCGGCGCGTGCTCTGGAGCTGGGCCAACGAGTCCGACTCCGAGGCCGACGACATGGCCAAGGGCTGGGCCGGCGTCCAGACAGTGCCGAGGAAGATCTGGCTGGACAGCACCGGGACGCAGCTACTGCAGTGGCCGATCGAGGAGATCGAGACGCTGAGGAAGAATCAGGTCCGGTTTCTCGGAGCGGAGGTGAACGCCGGCGGCGTGAACGAGATCATCGGCGTCGCGGGCGCGCAGGCGGACGTGGAGGTGGTCTTCGAGATCCCTGCTCTCGACCACGCCGAGAACCTCGATCCTAACTATCTGCTGGACCCGCAAATGCTGTGCGGGGAGAAGGGCGCGTCCGTGCTGGGCGGCGTCGGCCCGTTCGGGCTGCTCGTCCTGGCCTCCAGCGACATGCAGGAGCACACCTCCGTCTTCTTCAGGGTGTTCAGGCACAGTGGCAAGTACAAGGTTCTCATGTGCACCGACCTCAGAAGGTATGACAAGAACAGAGCAGCCTCTGAAACTGAACTTACTTCCTAGCATGCAAGATCAAAATCCTGACAAGCTTATTTGCAGATCGACCACGAGAGCCAACGTGTACAAGCCGCCGTACGGAGGGTTCGTGGACATCGACATCGAGAAGACCAGGAGCATATCGCTCAGAACACTGGTGAGTTATTTGTCACGGACAGCAATTTCAAATACTAGTTATATATTCAGACTAAGATCGAGTGACTAAGATGTTTTCTTCGAACAACAGGTCGACCATTCGGTGGTGGAGAGCTTCGGAGGCGGTGGCCGGACGGTGATCACGGCGCGGGCGTACCCGGAGCACGCGCAGACGGGCAACAGCCGCCTCTACATGTTCAACAACGGGACCGGCGCCGTGAAGGTGTCGAAGCTCGACGCGTGGGAGCTCAAGTCCGCGACCGTGAACGTCCCCGGCAGCGGGCTGGTCATGGTTGGCTCGGCACGCGGCGGTGAGGTGTATTAGTAGGGTTTAGGAACAGGACATTGGGTTAGCTCGTCCGGTGGATGGCCATTGTGTGGCCGATTGGATTTTCCCCTGGCCAAATGTGGCTTTTAGTGTATATTTTGGGGATTTATTTTTTAGTAGTAGTGTATATGTCGGGATAGGGCAAGTAAAAAAGAAGGATTGTACAAGATTGGATTGTACAAGATTGTTTGTTGATTAACACATGTCAACGAACAGTCCGAGTCAGTGTTTATATGCTTTGTAAAGGAATAGAGAAAGTAAAAATGTCCATATGGTGTACATTTCCATGCTCATCTCTGCTAGTTTTCTTGTCTTGACTGCAACATTCTCCCCATCCTTGCCTTCCTGAAATAGCTAACGGTTTTGATAATTATCGCTTGGCGAGAAATAACTATTTCTACTTCAACAAGAAAACTTTGGAGTTTGTGCAAATATAATGGAATGATAATATCTGTAGAAAATTGCTATGAATGTTGATTGTAAAATAACTATTTCTAAGTGGCTTGAGAATTCATAACTCTGCAACTAACATATGTATATTGGTTGGGTTGGTCTCGGGGCCACCGATGGAGATGCTCTCGGGTCCTGTACTAGAGCATCTTCAGTAGATGACCTAAAACAGGGCACCACTTTTTGATAATAAGACATCACTTTTTTATTATAGGGCACCAACTTTTTGTTATTAGGCACGGTAATTGGTAGCTACAAGAGATGATGTAAAATAGGGCACGAAAACAAATTTCCATCACACATAAATGCATACATTGAACCATCAAATGCACTAACAATATCAAATTAAGTCTCAAATAATTGGAAATCAAATCAAACACACATTGTATATAATTATTACATAGTTCACCATTTTTTCAAACAAAATACAACAACAAATTCATCAAACATAGTTCAAAGTTCATCACATAGTTGCTTCAGAGAGTTGACAATTTGATGGAACAAATCTTTCGGCATACTAAAGCGTCGTCGAAAGTTTCGCTCTGAAAAGACCGGAGTTGGTCCAAAATAGTCATGCATGAGCTTGTTGTCAGCATCTTGCCTCAATCCACGAAGCGTCTCACGGCCGAAAACAGAGCCGCCGTATTTCGGCCGCTTGTTCTTGTGCAACGCCAACAGCATGGCTATGTCCTTATCTTCCTCGAAGTCCCACTCCTCATCAGACGAGGAATCATCATGCGAATTCATCTACAAACAACAAAATTCCTACTACAACCTACTTCTAAAATGAGCAAACAAAAATCGAAAAATTCATTTGTTTTACCTCGTTGGCTTTTGGAGGAACACCTTGTGTGCAAGGTTGAGGAAGGTGGAAGCCGACAGTGTAGGAGCCGAATCGAGCGGCGCGACAGTGGTCGGAGTCGTGCAGGGGAGGGCGGAGAGGTGCATGGGAGTCCGAATGGTGGTCGGAGGCGGCCCGACAGAGAGTTCACACAAAGAATCGAGCGGCGGTCGATTCCGACCGCGAGAGGGCAATGTGGCGGCGGAATTCAGGCGTCGAGGACGGAGGGGGGAGGGGTAGAGCAGCGGCGCCCTGTCGGAGCGTCCATAACTCAAATCGACTGGCGCTCATAGGCGGATAGCGGCGGCCGATTCAGGCTGCAGAAGGGCGCAGTGGCGGAGGAAATCGGTCATGGAGGATGACGGGCCGAGGCAGAGCGGAGGCGGCACGACGGCAACAGATTTTGGCCACGGGCGGCAGTGGGCGGCTCAGCTGTGGGAGAGGAGAGAAAGTTTTAGCTCGGCAGTTGGCCTGCACGCGGTAGATGGATGCGTTTTTGGCTAATATACATCACCATTTAGAGATACATCATAATTTGGATGGTGACGTAAAAATCAGTTTTTTTTAGGCAGGAGGGGAAAATGGACATTTTATCGGACAAACCGGGCCCACCTAATTTGTATTCAATCAAATTCCATTTAAACGGTTCCTCTTCGTCCCGTGGCAGAGAACAAAGGGCCAGCTGAACTGAAAGGCTACAATACTGCAACACTCCACACTCCACTGTCCACTCCACTTCGTGACGAGGGACACGTTCCTCGCGAAGCTACGGCGAATCCAAACTCCCTCCTCGCCTGCGTCTCCCGGTCGCCGCGGCATCCGCCAGTAGCCTCCTCCTCCAACCTCGCCTATCCTCCCGTGCCTGACCCGCCGTCAGTGGATCCGGCGGCGGCCGAGCTATCGAACAGCCGGTGAACAGAACACAAATGCACAGTCCCCAGGATTCCGGTCTGTGGACGCCGTGGAGAAGGCTAGCTCCGGCCTCCCCATGGGCAGCAGAACGCCCCCGACCCCGCTTCCCCCGAAGAGCTCCTCCGGTTGAACCCCAGAAACCCTTCCAGTTCAACCGTGGCCGCTCCTCATTCTCCGCCGGCCATGGATGCGGGATGCCCCAGTACGCGCTGCTCCGCCTCTCACTACTAAACGGTAAGCATTTTGGGGCACTTTGGTAGGCGCATTTTTTCAAAATGCCCCAAAAGATTTCAATTAGGGTACTTTGACAAATTGCCTCAATAGATATGATATTTTGGGGCATTTTGACAAAGTGCCCCAACAGGTATTCAGCTATCGAACAGCCGGTGAACAGAACACAAATGCACAGTCCCCAGGATTCCGGTCTGTGGACGCCGTGGAGAAGGCCAGCTCCGGCCTCCCCATGGGCAGCAGAACGCCCCCGACCCCGCTTCCCCCGAAGAGCTCCTCCGGTTGAACCCCAGAAACCCTTCCAGTTCAACCGTGGCCGCTCCTCATTCTCCGCCGGCCATGGATGCGGGATGCCCCAGTACGCGCTGCTGCTCCACCTCTCACTACTAAACGGTAAGCATTTTGGGGCACTTTGGTAGGCGCATTTTTTCAAAATGCCCCAAAAGATTTCAATTAGGGTACTTTGACAAATTGCCTCAATAGATATGACATTTTGGGGCAGTTTAATCAAAGTGCCCCAAAGGTAATACCTGTTGGGGCACTTTGTCAAAATGCCCCAAATATTATAGCTATTGGGGCACAAAATTAAACTGCCTCCAATTGTTAAAGAATGTTTTAAAATGTTGTGAAGCAGCAAAGAATATGCAATGAAAGTACGCTAGCATTTTGTTTGAACCAGTAAGAGCAGATCCATCGTGTCAAGCTCGGTCCGAAACAAAAGTAGGCTCCCGGTTTGTATGTACTCGTACGCTCAAAACAATCAGGAAAAAATGTCAAAAAAAAAAATCAGGAAAACATGTAATAGTAGCCTAAATGGGCTATGGGCTATTACAGTAGTATATCTGGACCGGCCTAGTTGACTGGCCGCACCCGCTCCTCTCTCTCTAATTTCTTTCTCTTCTCTCTCGCTCGATCCTCCAAATCCTCTCCTACGGCCACCTCCGACGCTGCTGCTCGTAGGCGTTGCTCCGCGCCGGTCTAATTCACTGGATACCCGCCGCCGCGACGACTCCCCGCTCTCGCGCGCGTGCCTGTTGCTAACCCTAGCCGCCATGGCTCGGGTTCGCCAGCGCGGATCCCCGGCTTCAACTCGCGCGCCCGCTAGTCTGCGAGCCGAGGCTCGCATCGCCCGCCGCCGCCATTCCACGCGGTGGAGGAGCCCTCTTCCTGGAGGATCCGCTCTTGGAGAAGCCAACCCCAAACCCTAGACGACCTAGCCTCGCGTGGGTGGGGGAGGGGATGGCCGCAGCGGTGGCGTCCGGCGCAGCCTGCTCCTGCACCACCACCAGCAGCAGTGGCCGAAGCTATGGGCTGCCCCGCCCGCAGCATCTCCTAGCTCGTCAAGACCAGTGAACGTCGCCACTTTCTCGTCGACACCCTCGCCCTTCGAATAATCTACGCCTCCTGCTTACATCATGCTTATGAGGTGCTCGACGAAATGAAATGCTAAGATGCCTCCAAGGCCGCCATCACGGAGGTCCTCAACGACAGCCTCGAGAGCATTTCCCGAGTCCTTCGTCTCCAAGGCGGAGATGCAGAAGGTAACGCCTATCGCCTTCTGACTCTGTTTGTTTTGCTTCAGACGGATAGGTTTCTCATCTTAATTCCTGGTTTTGATTCACCGTTTGCAGAGTGAGATGCTGCAGGAGGCCAACATCTCCAAGTCCAACTCGCAAGTGCAGAGCTCGTAGGTATTTGATGGAACCAAACTACTCTTAGGGCAATGTGGATTGGATGACCACTGTCATTTGTGTTGCACTTGATAAGATAGCTCCTACAAGTTCGACTTGCCATTGCTTCTGTAGTTTATTCTGCATCACTCTATTTTGTGACTGCCTGTTGGTACGTAGGAGTTAGGAAGAAGTAGCACCCATTTGGCTTATGCAGTAAGCTACTGGTTTGTGGACATAGCTGGGTGGAAATGTGTTTAAGGCTTGGGATCACTGTTGACTGGTTCTTATCTCCAAGTTCATTTCGTGCGTGCAGAGCTCGGAGGTGTTGTTTGAAGCAAACTGTTAGGTCATTCTGAAATGGATGGTCACTGACGTTATAGCAGATATTTGTCATATGACTGTTGCTGCCCTTTTGATGGAATCAGATAGCCGGGACATGTTTTACTTACCATTGTTTCTCTGGTTTATTCTGCATGTAATTGCCTGTTGGTACTTGCAAATAGCTAGCTCCGAATTTAATTAAGGTTCACGATCACTGGTGCTTCAGTGCCTAACTATTTTGGGATTATTAATCATAGTTACAGTGACTTTATAATTGGCATTGCTATTAAAAAATTGTAGTTTATCTTGATACCTTTTTAGGTTACTGTTGTTGACAATTTTGGAGTCCACGTGTTGTACAAGTATGTAATCTAACAGTGTTGGCTAGTTTCATGTCCTTCCCTTGTACTTTCAAAAGATGTATACATGTCATAAGTACTTGACCAAAAGGCAGTAACTCACTTCAGTTAATACTACCCCGGTTTGAATGCATGTTGCTTTTTTGCTTTCTGAAGACTTAGTGCAGACCTAAATTTGGGTAACTAGTATTCTCTAGAGGAGGAATAGGGCTAAAATTTTACTTGGACTGAAAAGTATGTATTTCATTATCGATCACTGATGCAATGCATTTTATGTGCACTATATTCACATTGATTGCAGGTCATGCTGATCAGATCAAGGAGTATCTCAAGGTAAATCTCTGGTTCATGTTTTTCCAATTTGATATCTTGGCTCAAATACATGAGAACTGTTTATAACAATGTTATGCTTGCTGGTTCTCAAAATGTATGCCAGCTCTGCCTCGCGAATGTTGTTGTTCTGACTTGAATGTTTGTTGAGCGTTACAAGGATTAGTGTCTTTTTATAAATGTATTTCTCTTGCTGTTGTTTCTGCAAGGTCTTTACATAGTTAATTACTTTCAAATTCTCCTGATTCTGTAGTTTTATATCTCTGTGTTTAGTTATTCCTTCGATGAAAATCCGTTTTGGTAGTGGGTAGTATTGTTGTTGGTTAATTTTTTTTAGCCTGAGCAAAATATTGAGCTATCTATCTAGTAAGTGGCTGCCCCTTCATACCCTTGCTGCATATTGTTGTTGGTTAATTACTTTCTATCTATTGGACAATCTTCTGAAACATAAAGTAATTTCTAGTATTGAGCTATCTCATCTATTTTTGTACTGTAAATGTACCTGATAAGGTAATTTATACGTTAAATGTTGAGCTATGTCATCTTTTTTAGAAAATTGGATTAGATGCTTGCTGGATATTTCTAGTGTCATCTGGTTGATCTGTTTGTACATATAGTGCAGGAGCACATATAGTGCGAGTACAATTCAGTGAGTACTTGTAAATAGCATCCGATAGAGTTCTTACCGAAACTAATTCCGTGAGTACTCACTGTTAATGCTTGCTTTAGCTATAGATGCTTGCTGGAGTACTCACTGTTAATGCTTGATTTAGCTGTAGATGCTTGACAATATATAGCTGGAGTAGATGCTTGCTGTTGCTGGATTCTGTGCTTGTACTCCTATTAATCAGCTAAGACTTACCGAAACTAATTTAAAAATCTGTTAATTGCTTATTTAAACCTGTTGTAGTACTCCATTTATTCCTGTACTATAAGCACATGATGCATTCCTGTACTCCATCTAAGTGTAAATCTGTCTAAATGCACATGATGCATTTCTCCATTTATTCAACATTGTAGTACTCCATTTATTCCTGTACTATAATTGGAGCAATTTTCTTGATCTGTTGCTGTAATGCATTTACATATTTTCATGATGCATTCGTGTACTCCATTTAAGAAAAATGGATGTGTACACAAGACTTGTCTACATATTTTTTGTTCTGTGGCAAATATTCACCTTCTTCTGTTCTTTTTATGCAAGTTGGTTGAACAGTATGGGTATCTTCGTGCTGTACGTTGTGTTTTTCCAGTTAGCTTTTGTCAACTTAAGCTAGCTCCTGGTTATTGGCGCCATTGCCTTTCTATAGCTAACATATATCTTTTCTGCTACAGCCATGGCAGGAATGGCACCGGAAGGTTCCCAGTTTGACGCTAAGATGATTCTAAAATGCAGGAGCTGCTGTAAGTAATCTTAACTTCTCACTATTATCAGTGGCTTGCACTTGACCATTGGTCCAGTCTGTTTTTGTTGTTCACTCTGTGTATATCTCTTACCTATATTCCTTTCCTTCAAACAGGAGCCAAGGTGAGACTGAGGAGTTCTTCACTTCTTAGATGTTGCAAAATATTGCAAGTTTGATCATATCTCATAATGGCAGTAGTACATGTCCCTGTATTCTACATGTTCCAGATTTTAGCATGCTCAACTGGCAGTCGGCTACATGTACCTTTGTCTATGTTGGATCTGTAATCTGATTGCAGATCTTATATGTCACTGTAACACCCCATTGCAGATCTTACAGACTATTTGGATGATTTTTTGTTTTGATTGTGTCTGTGATGAATTGTGTCTAATATTATACTATAAATCAGGAGAATTTTTGAATAATGCCTAAAAAATATATTAGGGTACTAATATAATGTGCGCCCTTGTAGGTTTTTAGGGCAATTCTCCAAAGTGTCCCAAAAAGTTTTGGGGGCACTTAATCAAAATGCCCTAAAAACTATTCGGGGCACTTTGGAGAAGTGCCCTAATAAGTTTACGGGGTAGTTTTTCAAAATGCCCTAAAATCTATTCGGGGCGCTTTGGAGAAGTGCCCTAAAAGGTTTAACCTTTTGGGGCATTTTTTCAAGGTGCCCTAAATACTTTTCCAGTCACCAGTATATTGGGCACTTGAAAAAGTGCCCTAATAAGTTTTTAGGGCATTTATTTGACTTTTCAGGGCACTTTGAAGTGCCCTTAAATCCTGAACATGACGTAGTGTCTACTGTGGTACGGAGCTACGCTGATCCCAGAAGTCCGAATGCTCTATGCCTCTATTTCCTGTGTGGTTGTAGCCCGGCGCATGAGGATTCGTCTTGTTTTAAGTTTGCAGAGCGAAATCGACTGACATGATACTGATCATGACTCAAATGCATTATGTGGTCGCAGATTGAAAATTCCAAAGGGGAGGTCATAGAATTGTTCACCATGAAGCCTGGATAGTGTGGAAGCTTATTTACACAGGTAACTGTATCATCTGATTATCATACACTAGTTTTGTATATTTGGTGAACTAGAGAAGCAAAACTCTAGTAGATGACATTTTTTTTCATATGAGAAGAAAACATTCACGCAGCAACTGATGTTTCCTTTACTTACACATGTCCAATTTAAGTATGAATATGTTGACTGGTTGCTGGGGCTGTTGCTCAGTAATCAAGTCTGCAAAAAATTTGGTAACCTGTCCTGCTGCGAAACGATTAATATCATGCGTGCATGCTGGGAACATGAGTATGTGGTATTCTGTACTCTGAAGTCTGAGGTTGGTTGCTAGATTATCAAACAGATCCTGCATTCACAATAGCATGATCCTTGTATAACTACAGAATTGTGTGATATTGCATGGTTTTGTGATAGCGGGTATTTAGTCATCATCGCATATGGCTGGTCTGATAGGTACTGACAAGGGGTAAATCAGTATGAAGTATGATAGGTACTGACAAGGGGTAAATCAGTATGATAGGTACTGATAGGGGGTAGTTAGTCATCATCGCTGATCTGATAGTTACTGACAAGGAGTAAATCAGTATGAAGTGTAAAAATACAAGAGCAACTTCATATTTCCATAAAAAAGCAACAGAATAACGATAAGAAAAACCAATACCATTATTTCGTTTATCTAAAAATATCCATGCTTTCTGTACTTCTGCAAATTGCATATTTGTTTCTGCCTACGGGCACGTTTTTGTTTTCCACTTTCAGACTAGAATTTTGTAAATGGTATACGCGAGTGTTGTTAAGAAACATTGTTGGCAGACGACTAGTACTTGGAGAATGTTATGCTATTCCCAGTTTTAAATAAGCTGTTGAAAGTTTTCCTGCAGTAGAGGCTTCATTTTGTTTGAAATCAATATTGCAGTTCTATTTTCAAAATTATTGCCCAGTTTTAGGGTATGACTGAACTTTAATAAAATTCCACAAAATTTTGACTATATAAATCAACCCTTACAGGCATTGTCGAGTCACCATATTGATGATGGTGCACCTCTGAATGCAGTTCACAGTTTGCAGAGCCCACACTATGCAAACAATTGCCACAATAATCTCAGGGAGCTGCCTTCTGGGAGGAACAATGCCCTTCCAGTTAGTGTTCTGAACCCTGCATGTCTTGCTCATTCAATATTTCATTGGGTCTCATTCTGAACCCTACTGATAGCCCTTTTGATGCTTCCGGGAACTGATCTCAACAGTAACTTGCATATTCCTCCTAAATTTACCATTATTTCTTGTATGGTGTTGATCTTGCAAAATCAAATTTGACATTGCTAACTTCATACCCTAAAGTTTTTTAGTAAGCTTAATCTAGCTGTAAATATTGCTCTTTCTGCAAGTTGCGTGTTTGCAAGCTACTAAGACATGTAGAGTTTTCTTGATCCGTTCGTAACTCATGTACAATAAAATTATTTTGCTAACTCAGATGATTTTACTCTATCAGATGTATTGTGTTGTTTCTTTCTTTTACTAGGGTTATCTGCCTTTTGATTGTTCTATTGTGTTACTTTCTTCCTTTTATTCTAGATTTATCTGCTTTCATCAACATTGGAATAGGCTGTGTCCGATATTAATTGCTCATCATGTCATAGTTTATCAGTGTCAGTCAAAAAGAAAGTGAATTTAACAGAGAAATATTCAAGCAAATGACCTCTATTATATTGGTGTTACCAAAAAATGTAGTAAAACAAAAATCTTTTGTAGTTTTATGCATTACATGTACAAGCAACTTCTAGATTTTCCGCTGTAACTTACAAGTTACTCTGGTACGGCGGTTCCATTGCCCGCTAGCTCATTTGCAATCTCACCCTTCTGCGTATAAAGTCCAGCTGCTAATGTAACTGAGAATTCCTCCAACGCTGCAGCCCTGGAGAGCAGAAACCGTGCAAGCATCCTTTCAAGAGGCTGTCTTTTGTAGTTTTCAATGTTGATTGTTCTCAAACTGCGATCCAAGCATCCGACGTAAGTCCGCCATAGACCCTCGGGTATCGGGGCACTATACACGACGCCATTGTTGATGGCACCGTCTGGCTTGGTATCTGGTTGGCCATTTGGATCGGTATCTGATTCGCCGTCTAGGTTGCTATCTGGTTCTTCATTTGGATCGGTTTCTGATTCACCGTCTATGTCAATATCTGTTTCGCCATCAGAAGAATCGGATGACGCCTCTTCTGGAGGCTCTGGATCAAGAGGAAACAACGACAACACTTTCAGGTTTCTGGTGTTCAGAAGCAAGGCAGCGACTGACCGGACGGCGTGCTCGGTGGGCAAGCATCCCTGGAGGCTCAGGTGCGTGATGGATAAGTCTCTATACTATGATCTTTGTGGGGTTGCTGCACATGCTCCTTGCATCAAGGACTGGCAGTTAGGCTGGCAGTTAGGAACGACTGGTTGTTAGGATAGCCTTGACTACTTTTAGGACACATCTTAGCAGCATCTCAGACTAGCATCTAGCATATTCGTGGCTGGCTAGCAGCATATAAATATGTATCCCCAACCCCTCAGGTTGGTATGACATTGTGTGAGAAATAAACCAACGAAAATTGCCCCAACTCTCCTAGTGCCATCCTCTCTCAATGAGAGTAAGTCTGAAACAACTATCAAGTGGTATCAGAGCCAGGTTGTCTTGTAGCCTGAGCATTTCCTGTTCTCCTCTCTCTCCGGGAGCAGAGCAGCCCCAGCCGGTAGCAGCAGTTGCTCCGTCTGTCCCTGGTTACTTCCCTCCCTCTGGGTTGTCGAGCAGCAGCTCGTCAGAAGCAGCGCTCTCCTCACGCAACAGCCCCCCAGCGGCGAGCCATGTCCACAGGTCACTCTCAGCACACGGCTACCTCGAGAATGCGGCGTCGGCAGGAGGCCGAACACGTCGAGGCAGAGGAGCGTGAGCGAGTGACTGTGGCAACCGCTGCAGCGGCAGCAAGGGCGTCGAGGCTGGCAGCGGCGGAGCTGGCAGCAGCCAGAGCGGAGGTAGAAGCAGCAGCGACGGCGGAGGCAGCACGTGTGGCTACAGCGGAGGCTAAGGCGTTGCGTGGCAGCGCCAAGAGCTCCGTGTCCGCTGAAGGCAGCGTCGACGCAGACCGCGACGACGAGGCGCAAGAGCGGGCAGCGCAATGGGCAGTCGAGCACGCTCGCGGTCGCGCTCCCAGAGGAGGCGCGCACGGCGACGGCGGCTGGGACTGTGGTCAGGGATGTTGGTCCCGGTGTTGGGTGGCCTACCCTCACCAAAACCAACTACGTCGAGTGGGCCGCGATCATGAGGATCAGGCTCCAGGTGCGGCACATGTGGGAGGTGGTACAGGACGACGCTGTCGACCAACATGAGGATCGACGGGCGCTGGACGCCCTCCTCGCCGCTGTCCCAGCCGAGATGCAATTCCGCTCTCCAACAAGCGGACTGCCAAGGAGGCGTGGGACGCCATCGCCGCGGCACGCATCGGCAGCGACCGTGCTCGCAAGTCCACACTGCAGGCACTTCCCAAGGAGTGGGAGAACCTGGCCTTCAAGCCAGGTGAGGACGTTGACTTTGCTCTCCGTCTCAACACTCTGTTGCAGAAGATGGTGCAGTTCGGCGATGTCACCTACAACGAGGAGAGAGCTGTCGAGAAGCTCTTCCGGTGCATCCCCGAGAAGTACAAGCAGATGGCTCGCTCGATCGAGTCCCTGCTGGACCTCTCCACGATGACGATCGAGGACGCGATAGGTCGCCTCAAGGTCGTCGACACCGACGAGCCACGGTCTCTTTCGGGGCCCATCACCACCGGCGGGAAGCTGCTCCTGTCTCGGGAGCAGTGGGATGCCGGCCACGGCGACGGGAAGAAGGGGGGCTCTTCTTCCACAACAGGCAGCCGCAGGCGTGGCAGGCCGCGCAAGGCGCAGAGACTACCAGGCCAGGGCGCATGGTGATGCTCGCGGAGGCTCCCGGGAGGCGCCGTCGGCAGGCCCAAGCCGGCACAAGACGACGGCTGCCACAACTGCGGCCGGCCTGGCCATTGGGCCAAGGAATGTCGGCAGCCAGAACGTGGCCAGGTCCACGTCGCACAGGCTGCGGAGGAGGAGCCAGCTCTGTTCATGACGCACGCAAGCGTCGAACTACCTTCTGCGGCACCGACCGCAGCGGCTCTCCTCCATCTTGACGAGCCAAAGGCGCACGCCCTCCTCAGCGATGGCTCCTGCAAGGACAAGACTGGCGGGTGGTGCCTCGACACCGGCGCCACCCACCACATGACCGGTCGACGGGAGTTCTTCGCCGAGCTCGACTCCGACGTATGAGGCTCCGTCAAGTTTGGGGATGCCTCCGCCGTAGAGATCAAGGGCGTCGGCTCCGTCATCTTCATCGCCAAGACCGGAGAGCACCGGCTACTCACCGGTGTCTACTACATCCCCGCGCTGAGGAACTCCATCATCAGCCTGGGACAGCTGGACGAGAACGGCTCGCGCGTGCTGATCGAGCATGGGATCCTACGCATATGGGATCGCCATCATCGCCTTCTTGCTAAGGTAACGAGAGGCGCAAACCGGCTCTACGTCCTTGATTTGCAGGTGGTACAACCTATCTGTCTCGCTTCGGGCACCTTCACTTCGAGGCCCTGAAGCGGCTCAGTACCAAGGAGATGGTACGAGGCCTGCCATGCCTCGAGCATGTGGACCAGTTCTGCAACGTCTGTGTGTTGACGAAGCACAGACGACTCCCCTTTCCCCAGCGGGCGAGTTTCAGAGCTAAGGAGAAGCTCGAGCTCGTGCACGGGGATCTGTGTGGCCCGGTGACACCGGCCACACCAGGAGGACGACGCTACTTCCTGCTGCTCGTTGACGATCTCTCCCGCTACATGTGGGTGGTGATCCTCGGCAGCAAGGGGGAGGCAGCGGACGCCATCAGGCGCGCGCAGGTTGCTGCAGAGGCAGAGTGCGGCCGCAAGCTGCGTGTGCTGCGTACGGACAACAGCGGCGAATTCACAGCATCTGATTTCGCGTCGTACTGCGCTGATGGAGGAGTCCGGCGCCACTACTCCACGCCGTACAGCCCACAGCAGAACGGCGTTGTCGAGCGGCGCAACCAAACGGCTGTGGTGATGACTCGGGCCCTCCTCAAGTAGAGAGGGATGCCGGTTGTCTTTTGGGGAGAGGTAATGCTGACAGCCATCTACATCCTCAACCGCTCGCCTACGAAGGCGCTGGACGGCAGGACACCGTACGAGGCTTGGCATGGGCGAAAGCCTGCTGTCGTTCGCCAAGGAGCTTTGTCACATCAGCAAGCTCGACGACAGGAGCACTCCGGGAGTGTTCATTGGCTACTCGGAGGGCTCGAAGGCCTACCGCATCCTCGACCCAAAGGCACAGCGTGTGCGCACGGCGTGAGACGTCGTGTTCGATGAAGGGCGAGGATGGGCGTGGGGTAAGGCAGTGGACGACGGCTCGACTCCGACGTGCGACGACTTCACCATCGAGTACGTCCACTTCGAGGAGGCCGGGGGAGTAGGCAGCTCCTCTTCACTGAGCACGTCTACCTCAGCCCCCAAGTCTCCATCGACCCCGTTGTTAACTACACCGACGGCACCACAACCGGCGACGCCACGTACTCCAGCACCGGCAGCCACTCCTTCGGGCACGTCTACACCAGCTCACGTCGAGCACAACCCGGTGGAGTTCGCTTCCCCGCTCTCTCACGACGAGGAGCGCATCGACGCGTATCATGATGATGAGCCGCTGTGGTACCGTACGATGGAGAATCTACTCGGCGACCAGCCGGTGCCGGGACTGGTGCCACGCGACCTGGAGGTGCAGCTGCAGCTTGCGCGTGAAGACGGCGAGCCTCAATCTTTTGCAGAGGCTGAGAGAGACGCGGCATGGCATGCCGCGATGCAGCTGGATATGGATGCGGTCAAGGAGAACCGCACCTGGGAGCTTGCTGACCTCCCTCGTGGTCATCGCGCGATCACCCTTAAATGGGTGTTCAAGTTGAAGAGGGATAAGGCCGGCACCATCGTCAAGCACACGGCTCGCTTCGTGGCACGAGGTTTCTTGCAGCAAGAGGGGGTCGATTTCGACGACGCCTTCGCTCCCGTGGCACGGATGGAGTCTGTGCGACTCCTCCTTGCGCTAGCTGCCCAGGAGGGCTGGCGTGTCCATCACATGGATGTCATGTCGGCCTTCCTCAACGGCGACTTGAAGGAGGAGGTCTACGTGCAGCAGCCGCCGGGGTTCACGATCCCCGGCCAGGAGGGCAAGGTACTCCGCCTGCACAACGCTCTCTATGGCCTACGGCAGGCACTAAGGGCGTGGAATGCCAAGTTGGATTCCACGCTGAAGATGATGGGCTTCGAGCGAAGCCCGCACGAGGCGGCCGTCTACCGACGGGGCAGTGGAGGAAATGCTCTGTTGGTGGGCGTCTACGTCGACGACTTGGTGATCACCGGCATCAAGGATGCAGAGGTGGCGACGTTCAAGGAGGAGATGAAGGCCGCCTTCCAGATGAGTGATCTGGGGCTCCTCTCCTATTTGGGGATCGAGGTGCACCAGGAACACTCCGGGATCACGCTTCGACAGACCACCTACGCCAAGCGCATCGTTGAGCTAGCTGGGCTCACCGACTGCAACCCAGCCCTCTCTCCGATGGAGGAGAGGCTGAAACTGAGCCGCGACAGCAAGACGAAGGAAGTGGACGCTACACAGTACCGGCGTCTTGTGGGGAGCCCTCGCTACCTCACCCACACTCGGCCAGACTTGGCGTTCTCCGTCGGCTACGTTAGTCGGTTCTGTTGGCCTGATGTAATCTTGTCATAGGTTAAGGCTGTAGGTGCTTGTATGTTCTAGAGTACTACAAGCTAGTATGTTCTAGAGTACTCTATTTATATGTAATTCTTAGGCTGTAAGATAGGGCGGCACTAGGAAGTAGTAGAAGCCTCTAGAATGCGGTAGCACCGACCTTGAATCCTCTATATAAGGAGAGGCATCCTATATGGAGGGAGGCAAGTAGCAAGCCAAGGTCCTAGCATAGGTTGCTGAGGGCAAGCATATGTTGCTAAGGTTTGCCAGCATTCGTTGCTGTGGTAAAGCTTAGGCATAGGTTGCCAAGCTTGTAGGCGTTCGTTACCTGTGTAGTGTAGCATCCGTTGCTGCAAAAGCTAATAGAAAAGGAAGGCATTTGTTGCCTGAAACTGGTGTGCTCCTCTGTAGTGCTAGTCCCGTGTTTTCTTCACTTGGTAGAGAGAACAAGGGGAAGAGAGAAAACTCCAACAATTGGTATCAGAGCCGTAGGTTAGGAGATCACTAGAGATGGCCAAGACGGCAAATGAGCTGCAGAGGGCTTTGGAGGAGGCGAAGGCGGCACGGGCTGAAGCAGAGGTATCACGGGCAGAGTTGGAGGCGCTGAAGGGGAAGAAGGCAGATGAGGTAGCAAAATCCAGTGAGTTGGTTCCGGTGGTAACAGTGCTGCCAGTGAGGCCCCGGGGACCCATCAACTACCCCCAGCTGACCCGCACCAACTACCCGCTGTGGGCGATGCAGATGCGGGTGGCGTTGCAATCAGCCGGTGTGTGGGAGGCGGTGAGCTCTGAAACTGTGAGCTTCGAGCAAGACCGCGATGCACTGTTGGCCATCTACCAGGGCGTGCCAGAGGATGTGCTGGCGTCACTCGCTGGCAAGGATACGGCAAAGATGGCATGGGACGCCATCAAAGCTATGAACATCGGCCATGATTGAGTCCGTGAGACAAAGCTGCAGACATTGCGCAAGGCGTTTGAGGCGCTGGAGATGGAGGACACTGAGTCTGTGGACAACTTCGCAACGCGCGTGAACAAGATGGTTGCGTCCATCCATGCGCTTGGCGATGAGTTGAAGGAGCTCACGGTTGTCCAGAAAATTCTCCAGGCTGCGCCCGCAAGGTTCATGCATCTCGTGACCTCACTGGAGCAGTGCATTGACCTGAAGACTTTGAGGGTCGAGGATCTGTTTGGCCGTTTTCAGGCGCATGACGAGCGAGTACGAATGCGCTTTGGTGATCCTGTTGGTGGGCAACATTTGTTGCTGTCCAAGAAACAGGGGGGCTCATATCGGAAGGGTGGTCGTGGTGCAGTCCGCGGTCATGCCGGCGGTCGTAACGACGAGGATGAAAGCAGCGACTCCGACACCAGTGTGCGTAGTGGGCGCAAAGCTGGAAAGAAGAAGGGGAGGTGCTACAACTGTGGCGTCCGTGGTTACTACTCATCCGAGTGCCGCAACCCAAGGAAAAAAGAAGCCTTTTTTGCGTCGGCGGATGAACATCCAGCACTGCTGTGATGATGATTGAAGATGACAAGATTAGGGGGGTGATTGTTGGCCTGATGTAATCTTGTCATAGGTTAAGGCTGTAGGTGCTTGTATGTTCTAGAGTACTACAAGCTAGTATGTTCTAGAGTACTCTATTTATATGTAATTCTTAGGCTGTAAGATAGGGCAGCACTAGGAAGTAGTAGAAGGCTCTAGAATGCGGTAGCACCGACCTTGAATCCTCTATATAAGGAGAGGCATCCTATATGGAGGGAGGCAAGTAGCAAGCCAAGGTCCTAGCATAGGTTGCTGAGGGCAAGCATATGTTGCTAAGGTTTGCCAGCATTCGTTGCTGTGGTAAAGCTTAGGCATAGGTTGCCAAGCTTGTAGGCTTTCGTTGCGTGTGTAGTGTAGCATCCGTTGCTGCAAAAGCTAATAGAAAAGGAAGGCATTTGTTGCCTGAAACTGGTATGCTCCTCTGTAGTGCTAGTCCCGTGTTTTCTTCACTTGGTAGAGAGAACAAGGGGAAGAGAGAAAACTCCCAACAGGTTCATGTAGCGACCGACGACGGAGCATGAGCAGGCTGTGAAAAGGATCATCTGCTATGTTGCGGGGACTCTCGATCACGACCTTCACTACCCTAGGTGTCCTGGGGCTGCAGACTTCGTCGGGTACAGCGACAGCGACCATGTCGGCGACATCGACACCAGCAAGAGCACAAGCGGGATACTCTTCTTCCTCGGCAAGTGCCTCGTGAGTTGGTAGTCTGTCAAGCAACAGGTGGTTGCCTTGTCCAGCTGCGAGGCCGAGTACATAGCGGCCTCCACCGCCTGCACTCAGGCGCTCTAGCTCGCTCGAATGCTTGGTGATCTCCTCGGCCGAGACACTAGAGCAGTGCAGCTCATGGTGGACAGCAAGTCCGCTCTGGCCCTGGCAAAGAACCCCGTTTTCCACGAACGGAGCAAGCACATCCAGCTGAGGCATCATTTCATCCGAGGCTGCTTGGAGGAAGGAAGCATCAAGGCGAGCTACATCAACACCACGGATCAGCTCGCTGATCTGCTCACCAAGCCTCTTGGGAGGATCAAGTTCCTTGAACTCTGCTCCAAGATCGGGATGGTTCAGCCCTCCCACAAGACGACGCACAAGACTTAGGGGGAGAATGATGGATAAGTCTCTGTACTATGGTCTTTGTGGGGTTGCAGCACATGGTCCTTGCATCAAGGACTGGCAGTTAGGCTGACAGTTAGGATAGCATCAAGGACTGGTTGTTAGGATAGCCTTGACTACTTTTAGAACAGCATCTTAGCAGCATCTTAGACTAGCATCTAGCATATTCGTGGCTGGCTAGCAGCATATAAACATGTATCCCCAACCCCTCAGGTTTGTATGACATTGTGTGAGAAATAAACCAACGAAAATTGCCCCAACTCTCCTAGTGCCATCCTCTCTCAATGAGAGTAAGTCTGAAACAACTATCACTGAGGCTGCGCAGGTCGCGTAGGACGCTTGTGAGCATGCTGTTGTAGTAAGCCATTGCTGGGCGCAAGGAAAGGTGAAGATACGTCCAGTGACCGGAGCGACTTCGCCCGATCCTTTACTGCAGAGATTTTCGCAGATTTCAATCGTCACCGCTTGATGCCTTGATCCCTTGGTAGTTTGCAACCGTGAGGAAAGACGACTTGCAAGGAGGCAGGCCGCCTTTGTAGTGCAGCGACTGCAGGCAGGTGGTATTCAGCTTGACGCTGCTGGCGTTGTGGCAGCAGATCATGGCGAAGCTGCGAAGGCGGGGGCTCAGCACGGTGATCTCCTTGACGGGCACTCCTGCAGTGTCAGGTCGGCGAGCCGCGGGCAACTCGAGACCAGCTGCTGCAACAGCCCGTACGGGTCCATGATCCTCGCGAGGCAGAGTGTCTCCAGCGACTCCATGATCACACCGGTCGGCAGATCAAGCATCCAGTTCTTGAGGCGCAGGCGGCGGAGCGTGGGGCAGCGGAAGATCCGGCGGTGGGTCTCCGTGTACCTTTCGTTTTTGTCCAAGTATGCCGAGGACACGCCCAATGGGCAGAGCGTGCGCATGCCGGCGTTCAGATACCTGAGCTTGACGTCGAGGTCTTCGACGCCCGAGGTGACGATGGTGCCGATCCACTGGTCGAGCAGGTCATCGGGCGGCTCAAAGACACTGAGGCGGAAGACGTTGAGGGGCATCGTCATCCCCTTGGAGAGGATGGCGCTCGTCACCTGGTGGTCGAAGCGACCGCAAGGTCGAAGCAGACCTTGCGGTCGCTGCCGTACCGTTCACCCTTCTTGGTGTCGACGAGGTTGACGACGGGGACGGCCTCGTGGACGTCGAGCCATCGGCGCGAGAGCGCGCTGCTGCGCACGGCCTCGTCGGATGCCAGGTGGGAGAGGACGCGCACGAGCGCGCTGTCGGGGAGAGCGCTCAGCCGGTCCCCTCTGTGCCTATTCAACGTCGCCATTGTCGCCGCCATTGTCGCCGAGATCAAGGTCAGAAGCGATCGTCTCCTATCTTTACTATTAAATGGGAGTTGGTACTTCGTACGTCCTGCGAACCGTGGCTCGCTCGATCACACGCACCTCCCTCGATCGCTGGCGATCAGCCCATCTACCACTCTACCTTGGCCCGGCCCAGCAAGAAAACGCCTTCGTAGGATACCACGATTCACGCAATCGTTGTGTCTCTTCTCTCCCGTCGTGATGACCTAGGACGGGCGCCGCTGTCGCCGCTCTTTTCCTCAAGGACTGCGCTCGCCCCTTCAAGGATCGCGTCCCTCCACCGCCGACCGTCCTCCGACGGTCATGTGCCTCTCCTACGCTTCCCCTCCTCACCTCACAGACCAGGGACACGCGCGGGACTACGCGCCTGCCGGCCGCCCCACAACGAGCAGCCGAGGTCAGGTTAGGCGGCGAAGCTCCAGACCTGTCACCGGTGGCCGACGAGGACGACCAAAGCGTGGCAGGGAGACCACTCCCCGCCACTCACCTCACCACACCACGACCAGCCGACCTTGAGCGATCTAACCTCCTCATCGATCTCGGCAGGGAGACCACGGATCGTGATGGGGCGCTGCAAGATCGAGATCAAGAGGATTGAGAACTGGTCGGACCGGCAGGTGACCTTCGCCAAGTGAGAACGGTATGCTCTGTCATCGTCTTTCTCAGCACCGGCAAGCTCTACAACTACTGGCGCCGAAGACCATGCAAGTTCTCTGCACCCCCTTTATGTCTCTAGGGCTCTGTTTTCTTTGGAACTGATCGCCAAGATGCAAACTGTGGTTCGCTTCTAGGCTGCCAAGGATCATGGAGAAGTACAGACCAACTCCTGGAAGATACTGTGGGATGAGAAGCACCAGGTTCTTATCTGAACTACTTCAGTAATTTCTTTCAGCACCAATTATCGAATAAAAATATTCAGAATTTGCAAACCATGAACATGTTTTCAAAGCAAGAGTGGACAGGTTGAAGAAGGGGAGCGACAACATGCAGGTCGAGCTCAGGCAAGTGTTTCAGCATCCAGCTTTGATGTTCTTTTCTTTCATTTTCACATGTAGCACTTCAATGTTCACTGTTGTCGCTCTCCTTATTCACCCTGTCCATCTGTCGTGGCTGATGACGGTGTAGTCATATGAAAGGTGTGGATATGAACCCCCTACAGCCCAAGGAGTTGATCGACATATATAGAGGACGCGAAAGAGCAGGCGATGACGACGGTGGCTGCATTGGAAGCAGAATGACGGTAATTTGAAGGGACAAAGATGTTGACTTACATGCGAAGCTGTATATGCGGCAGCTGGTCAGTACCGGCGCTGCCTGCTGGGGAGATTCTTGCACTTAATGTCTTATTCCTTTTTGGCTCCACACATCCATGGCACTATGCAGGGGTGCGATTGTGGTGTTGGTAGATAATGTTTTTCTCGTTTCAGTATTAAAATAGCTTAAGATTTTCATGCTCATGATGCATTTGTGACATTGCTTAAATAGGCGCATCAACTTTCATGCCAATGGGGTACAAAATATCCCTTTCACAGCTACTAAAATACTCCTTTTCTATACCAAAATTTGATTTTTACTTAATTTGTTTTAAGATACTCTATTGTAAGAATAAGGGGTTAAAAAGAAAATTTGTCGCAATAAGAATGACATTAAGCTATGAGCGGCACTCAACTCATAAATCCTAGCCACTACGTGTTTTATAATTGCCATGGATAAAACAAGTATAGTTTTCTTTTCAATTAAGGAGTTTGACATCACCTAGCTGCACATGCGCATCAGCAATGGATTGTAAATATTAACCATGCCTCTAAAATCCATTATATCGTAAGTTTCTCACTATTTCTTGCTATTTTTAGACAACGGCTAGCAGACTATTTTCGGTACCACCTTGCATGACGTTAGAGCATGCTATTTAATTAAAAACTGTTCATAGGTAAGACTTTTGCTGTAAGTGTACTTATTTTCATTGTAGTAGAATTTCTTGTTTTCTAATGTGCTATTTTTCTTCTTTTTCAACTCTTGGATAAGGTTCA
>CAMZMU010000107.1:45847284-46000668 GCA_947311845.1 Poa pratensis | reverse complement strand
GGCGAGCGGCATCGCTATGGACCAAAATGGTCGCCGGGAAATGCTCGGCGACGAGGTCGTGCGGAGGCGGGCTACGGACTACGACGGACCTACGGCTATGCGGCGAATTAGAGATGGAGAAGGAGGACGAGCATGTCCAGGAGAAAGGCGAGCTCACCCTCGACGCATGGGTGCTCTCGTAGGTGATGGAGGTGGCCGGAGACGGAGACGAACTTGCTCGTCGGGCGGCTGCCGGCGTTGGAGAAGACGACGACGATCTCGCAAACGGAGGCCCTAGCTCGATTCCTTGGACGAGGAGGGAGAAGGCGACGACGCGGAGCTCGTGGTGCTCTTCGATCTGCTCGGGGATGCCTCAATCGACGGCGGCAGCGACGACCACGACGGCTAGGGTTCGGAGGTCGTGAAAAAAATGAGAGAGAGAGGAGAGCAAAGGAAGAGATAAGTGAGGGAGGGGAGCAGAGGAGCGCCTCGGTGGCCTTCTTGTCCCCCTCACGTGGCAGGTGGAGGCGGCACAGTGGCGAGCTCGCCACTGTCACCATGCCGCGGCTACAGGAGAAGACGGCCTTTTTACAGAAAAACCCCCTGCCTGCTTTTTCTTCTATTTCTTTTATTTCCAGTAACTTCTAGGGATTTACTTGAGGCACTTAAACTATTTCAAAAATTATGAAATCATTTGGGTAGGCTCCCCTTGTCATGTAGAAGCTCCACAAAATTGGGGTGTCAAAATAAAATGTTTTTATCCACTTTTGTTCATAGGGTTTTAGATATGTTATTTTTGGTAAAACCAATTTGACAAATTGAAATATCTTTGTAATTGGAGATTAGATGTTTTGAGGGAGAGTAATATGATAATGAGATGGTTATCATCTCATTCCTGGATTTTATAAGATAAAATAATTGTTATAACAAAATAGAGAGGAAAATTAAATAAGATTATTATTTTTAAACTGAGCTTTTAATTCAAGTCTTTGAATATCTTTAGAGGTTTTGTTTTTATTCAAGTCACATTCCAAATTTGTTATCAAGTGTGTTTTATTTTAGTGTTAAGCACAACTGAGGAATTATCCACACAAGCAACAAACACAACAAGATCAACATCACAACCAAGACCACACAAATCAAACCACAAGAATTAATCATACCACCATTTCCACAATGCTATCTTAGGGAAAAGTGGCCACTCCTATTATGACAAGATGATGTTTAGGAAATATCTCCACTCATAACTTAATAAGTTTTCAAAAAGATTTGAGAAAGGAAATATGTGGGGTAATTTATTTCACTTAGTGTTATTTTCAAATGGAGTGAAAATAAGAGCTTATCAAATGGGAGTTGTATACACCTGCAAATATACCAAGGTTGAAAAATGGTAGGAGATAACATATAGATCTCCATAATTTTGGGAACACATTATTTTGGAAATACTTTTACTTTCCCAAATAATGGGTATTAGTTTGTTTGTTGCTAAACTAAGTATCATTGAAATGGACTTCAGCCAGAAATAAGAATGGAAAACATATAGGGAATATTTTCTTTCCATAACATGATCACCAAAGTTTAATATATTTTATTTAGGTTGGGTTCTTAGGTTAGTATTTACTAGTCAAACAATTTAAACAACAAGTCACACAAGGTCCAACATAGCAATGGGAAGGAAAACACAATCATCAGTGAAACATTTCAAAAAGTTTTTGTTGGTTCTGAATTTTGGGTTTTGTAAAACTAAGTTTTTCTTAGTTCCAAAATTTGGGATGTGACAATCCCCCTTTGTTTAGTTTTCTTTTCACCGGCAAACTATTATGGGCCAGCCTCCAAATAAATTGTTGCACCTTTGGTAAACATGGTATTTTCCAAATTTTTGACCATTGTAAATTATCTGCTAATGGTCTCGACGTTGATGCTTGAGGCCCATCTCTCTTTCCCACAAAAACCTTATATGTTGACTTAACCGAGAATTGACCCTTCTTATCAAATTGCCATGCAACAAATCATCATAGTCATGAAAAACCGGAGTAGACAGAATTGTTTTCACATCTGTATTCCAGAAATTCTGCCTGACAACTCTTCATCCCACCTCCTGTATTCGGGTCCATTAGCTAATCAACTTTGGACAACAAGCACAATCTCCTCGGCGTGATAGGGAACCTAGCATCATCTCTTGCTAGCCACAGATCTGACCATATATTGACATTAGAACCATTCCCAATTCTCCAGATCATCCCCTCTTTAACTAACTCCAGCCCTTTCAAATGCTTCTCCACGAATACGAGATTCCTGGTCCCGACTTCGCCTCCAAGATAGAAGTTTGAGGAAAATACCGTGCCTTAAGCACCCTCGCACATAAGGACTCCGGATTAATTAGCATCCTCCATGCTTGCCTTGCCAACATCGCCATATTAAAACCATATAGATCTCTGAACCCTAGACCACCATCCTCTTTCGACTTTGTATGCGTGCGCGGCTGTTTTTCTTACCGATCGGGATTGTGCTGACGCAACCTATCCGAACCGTTTTTCTCACTTATATGTGGCATGATGCGTAATTTATATCAACTTCAAGGGCAGTTTTATCATGACCTACCATCTCACCACCTCTATCTCTACTATATAATACTAGCAAATTGCCCGTGCGTTGCAACGGGTGAGAAATGATGAATAATTCTAAAAATGATAAATAATTCCAGAGCGTTGCGATGGGTGAAGAAATGGTAAATAATTCTAAAAAATAAATCAAGTAAAAGATTCAGTTACAACCGGTTAACAAATGATAAATAATTCTTCTGCGTTGGATCGTGGCACATTATTCAATCCATGCCAGTTTTTGTAGTTGGTGAAGGTAAACGAATCAATTTCCTTCATGTAAGAACAACAAATTTACCAGCAATCCAAGTCAAGTTCCCGCATCCATGGCGGCGCTGTCGGGTGGAACGGCGCCAAGTGAAGCTGCTGCTGACGGCCATTGGCGAGAGTCGACAGTAAGCTTCCTGAATAAATTAGGCCATCAATAAATTGGTAATAACATAAGGGATTTCAGCCCTGCCATTTACCCATTTGGTAGAAAAAATAGGACTTCTAGCAAAGACGGCCCAATCCTCTCCTTTTCTGTCTCTCAAGTCCGGCGAATTCCCCCAAGTGCAAGCCCCAATCCTTATCTTCGCTATCATTTATTCGCAACAAACTGAAATTAATAGGCATTGCAAACATGAAACGGGAAGGATTGGAGATTTAAAGGAGCCTAGGACGCAGCGCATGGGCGGCAATGCAAATTGCAGCTAGGGACGCTGAACTGTGAGAGCTGCTGGCTGACGGAAGCCTGGTCGCTTGCCGGACTAACGCAATCCGGCAATTCCTCAACCGCGAGCAGCGCGACACCAACCGGCCCTCCGTTCAAGAATCCTTGGATTTCTTCAGGGTTTCGTGATCTCGGATTGGGAGGGATTGAAAGGATAACGGCAACTAAAGGTTCTGACTAAATGTTGTCAGTCAAGTTTTCTATCATGGCCGGCATTGACATGGTGATCCTCTCCGAGGATGTCTATTTTCGATGCGTGCCCATTTTCCTACAGTTGAGTGCCATCCAACAATGCTGTTTGAGATGCAAGCATGCTTCTTAACACGTGCACCACGCATCACAGTGCATCGGGAAAGCCTCACACCATCCTCCACAACGCATCCAGGGCCTATAGCAACATCAGGACCAATCAGACAAACCTTCTCCGATTTTGGCACTCTCGTCCACCAGGACATTACCGAGAACATGTGCTCCAGTGGCTAGCCTGCTAGCTGATTCTTCCTAAGTGAATCTAGATAAAGACGCAAGCCAGTATGTAGTCCCTTGGCTGACCAATGTCCATCCAAAGCCTGGGAGAACCATAGCATAGAGCTTTTGATCAGCTGCAATTCGTGGGAATACCTCTTTCTCAATGGAAGTTGGCTTCAGTTCGATACGGTCGAGGACTGACGGGTTTAACAAGTAGATTCCTGCTTTGATCTTGTTGCCTACAAATATTTTGGCTTCTTACAAATCTTTCAACGACTCCAGTCTTGTCCTCCATAACTACACACACCATACTTTGATGGTTCATCCCTATATACATATTGGAAAGGGAGTCAGTTTAGAATCAGATGCATGAGTTGATTGCACAAGAAAGTGGTCAAAGAAAGGGGCTACCTTAGTGACCATAATTGTCGCCTCGCCACCATGGCTCTTATGAAATTTTATGAGCTCAGCAAATGGGTATTCACTTATGACATCGCTGTTGAGGACAAAGAATGGCTCGCCAGATCATCCAGAAGCTTGTCCCTTGCTAGGGCAAGAGGGCCAGCAGTTCCCAAGGCTCGGTTTCTTGGGAGCATGTGATTGTGATGCCAAGCTTATCCTCAAAATCCTTCAAGAAGTTAATCATGACTGGAAGATATACATACCACAGTGATTAGAGTGCCGAAGTATAATGATGTGAGACCACCACAGTGAAGATGAATTATCTCTTCTTATACCTCTGGACGGTGTTGATGGCTAAAACTACTTCTGTCACACAAACATCCTTCAAAGCTTCAATCTGCAAAAATTGGCAAGTTTTTATGAAAAAGATTGTTCTTTCTCAGAAAATAAATCATTTTGTCAGTGCTAGCATATGAATTTGGATATACAGCAACATTTGCTTGAGATGACAAACAACTGTTATTGCATTTGGGTGAGAAAAAACGATCCCAGGGAAACATGATCTGGTACACGGTTTTTTTTCCAAGGACACACAGCAATCGTGCAGCTAACAAGGGACAGCAACGGTTGAAGGGCTAAGAGGTTTCTTGGCTCCCTTCCGTCAGAGCACATTCTGATTCTACTGACGGCAAATGGTTACTCCACGACTTGTAAACAGTACGCAGGGTCTGAAGTTCAACCACAAAGCGTTTTGCACAAGAGTCCCATGCGCAACAACTCTATCAGCAAAGACTTTGGTTTACCTGGTGCAGGATCATGGGCTTGTTGGCGAAATCAACGGGGCTTGGAGAAGCAGGCGTGAGCGGCCGGAGGCGAGTCCCGAAGCCTCCGACGAGGATGAGCGCCTTCATGGTGAGTTAATCCCCTGCTGTCTTGTACCTCCCCTGATTCCTATCGACCACAACACCCGGAAACAAATCAAATCACAGCTCGCGGACACGCGGAATCGATCTGCGGGGTGCCAGATCAGTGCGAGAGCGCACGGCACGGATTGACGACGCCGTCCGTCGGATCCTCCGCGTCAAGTACACCATGGGCCTCTTCGAGAACCCCTACGCCGGCCACAGCCTCGCCGGCGAGCTCGGCAAACAGGAGCACCGCGACCTGACACGGGAGGCCGTGAGGAAGTCCCTCATCCTGCTCCAGAACGGCAAGCCCGGCGAGAGAGCAGCTGCTGCCGCTGCCCAAGAATGTTGGGACCATCCTGGTCGCCGGCAGTCACGCCCACAACCTCGGCTGCGGCGGCTGGGTTCGAACGGGAGGAACCCTAGTTCTGTCAGAAACGAGGGAAACGTTTTTTTTTTTCACTTACCGATGGCAGGTGGGTAAAATCTCGTAACACACAGGGGTAAAATTGGAAATCTAAAAACGTACCAACCATCACCTCAAGCCATATTATCTCTACTATATAATTTGCTTGAGGAGGTGTTGGTGCGTTTTTTAGTTTCCGGTTTTGCCCTCCCACCAAATTACATATTACGCACTAATGCCATTATACCGTTTCGTTTCACCCGTCGTCCTCTCGCCCGATAAATTCCCCTCCGTGCCTACGCTGCTTGTGCCCAAGCTCCCTGCTGCCGGGGAGTTTGCGAGCGCCTCCGTCATCCTCTCGCCCGCCGCCGCCAGGCCATACAGAATCACGTCTGCCCGTCCCACAGTTGGCCGCCCCGCTCTACCTCCTCCAACGCTCCATGCCCCGCCCCGTCCCGCGTGCTGGCGGCGCGCCTGTTCCTCCCCATACCAGATCAAAGTCACCGCGCGCCCCCTGCTCCTCCTCCCCATCAGAGACTCCACCGCGCCGCCGCTACTCCCCTCCCAGAGAGCCCTACCTGCAGCGGGCCACCCTAATCAGCGAAACCAAATCCCCTAAGATCTGATCCCAGCGCTCCTCTCCAACCTCCACCGGTGGTCCAGGGCGGGCTCCGGCAAGAAGGTTGCCGCCCCGCCGCGGTCCCTAGAGAGAGTCCGATACTGGTCCGATAGGAGCTTCGAAGCTTTTTGGTTTTCTTCATCACGTGGTGGCACGGGGGCGAGCAAGTGCTGCTCCCCTCTCGCCTGAACACAGCGGCCGGCGCCGCTAGCCCAATTCGTCACGGCTGCCTTGCGCCCTTGCACCCCGTCCAACGCGGACGGAACCAAATCCTCTTTCCCGAATCACCGCAGTCCACAGAAATCCTCTTTCCCGAATCACCGCAGTCTGCAGAGACCACCCTTGGCTCCTGAGTACAGTGGTGGTCAAATTCGACCGCATGTTGTGCTAGGTTCGTCTCAACAGATTTACTCTTTCGCTTCTGGTTTTGGTTCACTTTTCGTGTAGTAAATGCAGGGGTTAACTGCTGAATTTCACATTTTCGTGTAAATACCTCTGCATCTCTCTCTGTTCATAGGTGTATCATTGTCCTGGGGAGACAAATACGAAGATTGCGCGATCTGTGTACTGGTCAATAGCTTTCCCAGCTCGTAATGCCAGCCGCAACGGACAATCTGCATTCATTCATGCTTCGAGTCAGTATCATCCAACTAGGGCCTTGAGCCTACCTACAAAAAAACAATATATGTCGTTGCTCGGGAGCAGTTTTCTCTTTTATACAAACTGTTAGCGTGTCTCATGGTCCTCAGGACAATGGGCTCAGAAATATTCTGCCGTTAGGACAATTTTTTGCTTTCGCTCAGAGGGAGAATTTTGATGTATTGTGTCTTCAAGAGACACATTTGAAGCCAACCTAATATAGTGGATTGCTTGTATATCATTGCGGACTGTGTTTTTACTCCTTTTCAGGAGTGTGATGTTAACGATTTCCTGAACCTGATTGCACTGTATGACTATAGCAATTACTCATGCAGTTTCAGGGGCTGGAGTAATTTCAAGGGAATGGTGTTTTTTTTTGGTGGACAAAGGGAATTGTATTTATGGGTTAATGCTTAAGACCTGCTTGACTTCGCTGCTTTAATAGATGTTCGCTTAACATATAAAAGTTGGTGCAAAGTCGGTCATGACATGGTTTTGGTTGGTTGTACTAATAATCATAGGTAAAATCGATCACTCTGCAATACGGAATTGGCAGAGCATAACATGATCAGGCGGGCAGGGTAATCACTTTGGAGTTTGATAATCTTTAGTTGGTCAATGCTTATGACCCAAATTATTGCCATTGTGTGGACTGGTAAGACTGATGTAAATACAACAAGTGATTTTGCATGTTGATTTATTATCTTTGTATATCCATTAGGCGAACAAAGAAGTCCAAGAGTAAACATAGTATTTTGTACTTCCGTGAGGATTGTTGTATACTGAGACATGTTAGAGGATTAAAATTTGGGTGAAACATACCATACTTCTAATGGTATATGATGATAAAACCAAAATTAGTGTAAACTTCAATTTTGTTAGATATTTGGTCTATGTTAGACCCGTTGCAACGCACGGGTAGTTTGCTAGTATAGTAGAGATGGTTTGAGGAGGTGTTGGTACGTCATTTTTTTTGCCGATTTTGCCCTCCCACAAATCACATAATTACCCACCATGCCACCCATAAGTCATCAGTCACGTAACGTTTCGATTTTATATCTAAAAAACTCGCCGAAGCCTTCCCTGTTCTCCTCTGTCAAAGTCAACGCGAGCGCCTGACGGGAGATGGCAGTGCGGCGCGGGCGGACGATTGGCCTGGAGGACGGGTGGGAACAACCGGAGGAAGCCGACAGGGAGAGCGAAGCATCGCCGAGACCCGCGACGACTCCATCGACGGCGCGTCTCTGACCCCGCTGCTTCTTGCCGCATCACCCTGGCCGCGCGGTTCATCTCCGACGGCATGTGGCACGGGCAAGGGATTGCTGAACGGGATTGCATAATCCAGATCGCGTGTTAGTTCTTTTCTTTCCTCCTCCTATTATGTGCCGTGGTGGTTGAGTTCGGCCACAGATCTATTTGGTGATCTTCGCGTCGGGCAATCACCCACCCGGACCCGGGGAGCGCCTTACTTCTTGAAGGTGAAACTTTTTTTTTTGAAAGGTTCTTGAAGGTGAAACTACCGCTGCTGCTGCCGGAGTTCCTCGTGGAAGTCGAGTTGGTGGAGTCTGGTGGATCTGAGCCGGCTCGTGGAGCTCCGTGTTGACGACTGTGAGCTTCTGTACGATCTCTCATGTCAATCTGGCCGATTCTGGCCTGCTGCTTTGAACAGCACACTCTGGGCAACATCTGTGTTCTGACGTTCTTCACAGACACAGTCGGGCAGGCCAAGCGAGTAGTGCTGATAACGCCGAACGACAGCTCAAAGCATCAAACTACGTTTTATTACATCATACTCATCTGGGCATGTGAATATGTAGCTAGATTATACATATGTTTGACACAGCTGAAAAAGATTGACAGTGATGAGTAAAGACTTACAAACTGTGTATACATAGTCTGCCAACTAGACCATAGATAGATTAGATCAATATATAAAGGACGGAAGATTTCAGCCCCCTCCGACGTGTCCACGTCACTCGCTTTTCTGGACGTCCGATCCGCGCGATCCAACGGCCAGGATGTGTCCATGTCGCCCCCCAAGCGTGAGCTACAGTGACTCCCGATTTTCTTCCAATCAGAGCGCGCCACCTCGCCCGGTCGCGCCCCGGTGGAACCGGTTACCACCCGGTCACCCCGCGCACGGATTTTGGCGCAGAACAATTAGAGAAACCCCTCTCGAAGGACCTGATCGCAAATTCTCAAAACCTCACGAACGTTTCTGCAAAAGTATCCACGAGACCCCCCTCCCCCTCTCTCTCCGTGACGCCCAAAATCGCCGGCGCCGCCGCCGCGCGACCCCGCCGCTCCGCTCCCTCCTTGCCGAGAGCCGTCAGCTAGGCCGCCGCGTGCGGGACGGAATCGGCGCCGCCGCGTGGTTCGCCATCGTCTTGCCGTCCCCGGCCGCCGTGAAGAAACGAAGGGCACCAGCGCGAGCACATCGAACTCCTCTACCTCCTCCCTGGCGACCATGAGCTGGGACGCAGTGAATCCTCCGAATCGGCTCCATCTTCTCCGCCTCCGGGCTGCCGATCGCCACGCTCGCTCCGGTCGCCCTCAGCTTCTTCTGGTCCTGTTGAACCTCCCATAGCCTCTGTGGTGTGATTGGCGTCCTGTTGAACTTCCTCGCCGTCCTCCCCGTGACCTATTTTCTCGATAATTAAAAAGCCCGTAGCAACGCACGGGCACGTTTGCTAGTTCATATTATATAAATATCAAATACGTATCCAAAAGGTATCAAACATTTTTTTAAATGGTTTATTTAGGAATACCTCACCGGTACGTATCGAACTGGTATCCGAGTGAAATCCGTATCGGATACGGTATCCGACACGAACACAAGCTTCAGAGCACATATCCGTGCAGCGGAGTCCGCAGCACGCGGCTCCGCTGGTCGAGATCAACCAATCAGATCAGGCTACCGTGCCGAGAAGACTAATTTCTGTAAAGTGCTGTTAATCTATAAATTTTCCCTGTTAAAAAAAAACCCGACGAAAACGGTGCGAGGACAAACATGGGCCGGCCCATACGCTTGTCGAGGATGCGGCGATGCCTCTGTTGGCGTCGGCAGACGAGGATTCGCCTTGAGAAAGCAGCTACCCGTTCCAAAATGTAGCCCGCGGCTGTGTGCCAACAGAGCCCTAGGCCCATATTTCTAGTGATTTCGCTAGGCGGGCGAAGTCTCGCCTGGGCTCCTGGCGAATGTGCGGGCCGGACACTCGCTCGATCGGGCCGACGTTCTAGATGGACACTTGTCGTCCTTTCCTCACCAATCATGCATGCGTTCTCTAGAAAAACAAAAAAACCAATCATGCATGCCGTCCAAAACTCGCTCGGCAGCGCCGGCGACGCAACCAGCAACGACCGTCGGCGTCATTCGCCAGTCATACGAGATCGCGGCTGCTGATCCGGTGCATGCAAGTGCGTCCGCGCGTGGCCGTGTGTATCATCCTGGCTGGGTGATCGATGCAACGTTCGAGAGGACCTCGATCAATGGCGAGTTGCTTGCAAGAGCTCGAATGATTGCTTCGCTTTCATGGACGGATGCGGTCACTCGCTCTCCCTCTGCAAGAGTATCCCAACAACTAGATTCCCGCGATCGCACACACCGGACGCATGAACCTCCCAGGTGCATGTATCGATCCATCACAGGGGTACGCTTCATCGTTCACACCTCTCTCTTTCTTCTCTCATGGCTGTTATCCAGCTGAGCAACAGTGGCTACACGCAATGGCGCAACAAAAACGGGAAGAAGAAGAAGAGCCAGCTCGGATCGACTGTCCAGTGGAGGGTTTGCGAACTGACAGGTTTAAGCCACCACGCAACATCCCGTGGAACAAGGGCTTACGGGCTTTGTATGACCTTTCTTCTTCTTGATTTGTTGCACTTAAAACGGGACTCCAGCCTCGGCTCCAGCTGTCGGCACTTCTCTCCAGCCAGCAAGCAGTTAGCTATCTGCACCAGCAATTTGTTTCGCATGTATTAACATCAATTTGCAGGGTCTTTTCATCTGGGTGTACATCCATCTGCAGGTTTGTAATACAAATTTGTAAGAGCTCAGGAACAGACTCACCGAGCTAAACAGAGATTCAGAAGTTTTTTCTGAAATTTTCCTCGGATTTCGCACCTGTGGATGTCCTCTTTCATATCCATAAGGGTCAGAGGAGCAGACTCAGCAGGATTTGAAATAAGTACGTTACCTATAGGTGGTGGAATTTCCGTTCCCAAATGATCAGCAGCAAACTTTGTCCATGTGGCACGGTCAAGGATTTGTTGTCTTGCCTGAGTGAGGAGTATTGCTCCGCTGGCTGTGATGCATCATGTATTCATATAAACAAAACGTCATACGCGTTGTGTGTATCGACGGTCTAACACCTCTAACAAATTTGCGCATATCAGATGATGCACACACCAGAGAGTTATCCCTCTCTCCGTGAATAAATAAGAGGGATTCTAGCCGGTGATATTGCCGCCACCTACATCAACTTGCCGATTTACCCTCACTAGTTGGCATGTACGTGCAACACACGTCTTCAACCAGAGCCGACGACAGGTTGAAACACCGGCATGTCGCAGCAATGCACACACAACTTTTTCAAATTGAAGTCACTGAACCATCGAAGTAGACGAATCATGTGTCGTCGTGCTGATGGTGCACTCTTCACGTCCTGATGATCACCTGCAAAGGGTTCTATTAGGTAAACTGTCATTATCTCGCATAAGTAAACAAAATACGTCGGATGCTCCAGCAGGCAAGAAATTACAGTCTGGCAACAGTACTTGCCTACTTAACAGTGGAAGAAAAACTCGACAACGGAAAGCGTAGGGAATCAGAATTCAGCGAGATGCCAATACCACACTTGCAGATATATACATATATGCACAAGCAGCTAAAGAGAAGCAACAGTTCACAAAAGAAGTTCAAGGGAGCGAAGATTCAGAGATCAATCACCTACAGGTGTGTTGATAATGTTCAGAAAACTGACATGATCTTCAACACCACGCTTTTGTAGTCATGGCCTAACGAATTCATTGATAGTGTTTAGAAAACTGACACGATCTTCAACATCACGCTACAGGTACAGAAATCAGAACTGAATTATATTTTATGTGGAGCATATATGACACGAACATTATGATTTATCCACAAGTAGTCATGGCCTAACGCATTACCTGAAATTTTGGAGTGGCATTGAGCATCTCATCTTCATTATCCAAATCTAATATGTATTCAGAACCTAGCTGCTGGTCAGAAATACTCAATTTATTTAAGCAGAAGCAGTACATGACTAATACCAAGTACATACTGAACTTTGTACACAAAACGGTACAAAGGTCATGCTGGGCCAACATATGCACAGCGACATTGGCTGGATATCTATATCACAAACAGTAACAAAGACATTTAGACGAAAACCTCTCCACAAACGACGGTGTATGTCACCAGTTGTTAAACCTGCAAAATAAACAAGTAAATCTTAATCAGCTGCACAAAATACTTAAATCCTAACCTAGCATAATTTGGCATGTATTGATGTATGCATAGGGGTTCCACCCTTCATTCAAACCGGAACACCTGAAAAGCCAACCATAGTGTAGCATTGCCAGAAGATCTAAATACAAGTTTATATGAGAGCTAGCTACTTGTAAATCGCAGCATAGCACAAATAGTTTAGCTGGAACAGTCGCCCTCTTGTAAATCGCAGCAGAGCACAAATCATAGCTGCTTGTAAATCACAGCAGAGCTAGCTACTTATTTTGTCCGGGTAGTAGCATTAGCAGCAAACTCTCACATTTGATTTACAGAAGTGCTGATTAGTTTGATTAATTGTATGGGCATTAGTAGCAGCAAACGCTCAAGACAAACATACTTACACTGCAGTATATGCCCCTGGATGGAGATTCCTAGATGAACTGAGCTTAAATTGGAACGGTAAGGACAATACTAAATTTCCGTTCATCAACATCCACGGTCCACCGCCAAATCAGCTACTACATCGAGAAAAGTGGAATCAGTTCATCAATATCTATTAGAGGAGGAGGGGGAGGAGGGACTGAGGGAGAAATCCCTTCATTGGGAGGACCGGAGGTAGGCAAGCGTCTCCGGCGGCATCTTCTAGGTCCCGCCGCCGCGGAAACGAGCCGGTGCCGTCGCCCCTACCAACCTCCGGGGCGAGGCGTCACTGGCGTCGGCTCTCCCTCCCGGTAGCGGGCACGAAAGATTTGGTTGGAGTCGGGGCTAGGGGATGGAGAGGAGAGGAGGACGACCGGGGATGCGGCGGTGGGCCGATCGTTGCCGATCTGAATTGTTTTCTTCCATCGGGATTTGACCTTGTTTCTTTCTTTTCCCTTTACTCCGTGTACGCATATGAATCGAACGATTGGTGACCTCGCGTTTCTTTTCTTTTTTCAACGGCACGGCAGAGCGGCGGTTCCGTCTCTTTGAGAGGAGAAATAGAAGAACGAACCGGTGGCAATTTAGTAGTATTATGTGATTTGGTGGGAGGGTAAAACGGGAAAAATCGGACATTGTTGAGTTGTCAAACATTGGGACGATCTGGGCTGTTTGATCGGATATTGAACGGTCTAGATTTAAAGTATCCCAACATGTTTGCTCTTTTAATAGTAGTATAGATACACAATCCACTAGTTGTCTTACCTTCACACAGTTATCGTATTATCACAATTTTACCATTGCTTATCCCCCTACCATCCCCGTCCCTTCCTTCTAGCCCTTATTAGGTGCAAGTATTTTTCTCTCCAGGGCCCACCCCTCTAGCCCTGGGGAACACAATTTTATTCTCGGCGCCAATGCCCCATCCTCACGCTAACCCCACACCGTGACGCTAAAACTCTAACCCTCAACCTCGCCTCCACCGGTGGTGATGGTTTGCTACCTTCGCCTTGGAATCTGGCCTCCTATCTTAGCCAGAAATGCCACTCTGCATTATTGTGGCCTTTGAAGAAAAAAAATCACCTCATCTCTTTGATGACCAAAGCACGAATCATAGAGAGAAAACATATGATCGGAAATATTACTGATATTTGCATTTTTTTCCGGTTACCTATGAAGTAACAAATAAAATTAGTGTGGATCGATTGGAAGGCACTTACAAAAAACGCATCCTCGTCATCTTAGTTCTTAATATCCAGGGCTATACAATTCTTATTGTTAGATTAAGAGTATAATTATTTTCCATTGCATGAGAAGTAACGAAACTGCAACCAAACAAAAATTATACAACGACAATGATTGTAAGCAGCTACCCTCATTGTCGCTATACTCCATATGTACATAATTATCCTGCATTCTGGGTTTAATGAAAATCAAACCTTAAAAACTTTGACTAAGCATATAGGAAAAATATTAACACTAATATTAAGAATCATCATAATATATATGTTCATATTATGTACATTTGATATTATAGATGTTGATATGTTTTCCGATATGGTTGATCAAACTTTATAAGGAATGGCTTTGACCAAACACGGAATGCTAGGTAATTATTGACAATGTTTTTTCAAATTTAATACTTTGGTCCCTATAGGTGTATAGCAGTACAATGCAATGCATGACATCACAGGCTCCAGCTGCTACTATAGCACCGCCACTTAAGTAAGCCAGCGTGGCATTCGGCTAACTGACACGAGCGATGCATTGCAGCGCAGCTGTGAGTTTTGAGTTGTGACTTGTGACACATCTCGCCACACGACACAAGACGTACGAGCCAATTCTTCTGTATATAAACCCATGGGAGTCGCGCAAGCGAGCTCACCTCCTCCTCCCTCTCCACCACCATGGCTCCACTTTTCCACGTCGAGGCCCTGCTCCCGAGCTCTATCACCCCCAAGATCGACTCCATCCTCCACTCCCACATCTACCCGCAGGTCGGCCACGTCTTCCACGCCGTCGCCAAGTTCAAGGCCCTGCTCGTCGACGTGATGCTCAGCAAGAAGAAGAGGACGACGGGGGCGGCGGGGCGAGCCGCCGGCGACGGTTACGGTTACTACGGCCGCTCCACGAAGAGGAGCGGTGGCAAGAAGCGGACGAGCAAGATCGCTGGCTTAGTGAAGATGCAGTTCACGACCAGCTCCTCCCCGGCTCGAGCGAGGCATCAGCTGGACTACGCGACGAGCCGCTCGTCGTACTGCGAGTACTCGGCGGCGTGGAACGCAGAGGTTCCAGCGGCGGCAGAGGAAGAGGCGATGGTGGAGGCATGCGAAGAAACGGCCGAGTGCGGGTACCTGTGTTGGCTGGAGGAGGAGGAAAGTCCCGGGGAAGACGCCGGCGACGGTGATGTGGCGGTGAACGAGATCGACAGGCTGGCGGAGAGGTTCATCGCGAGGTTCCACGCCAAGTTCCTGCTGGAGAAGCAGGAGTCGTACCGGAGGCACCAGGAGATGATCGCCAGGAGCATCTGATCGATCGAACAGTGAGTGACCCAAGGGCCCTTCGTGGCCGTGCCTCGATCGTGGGGAACGTAGTTTCCGGCCGTGCGCGCGCGGGTGTGTTTTGTGGATGGAGTTGGAGTTACGGCCGGGTTTGAAGTCTGAATTAGGGGGAGCAAAAAGGAGACTGGTGTAAATTTCATTCATTTTCAATGGACAAGGTTGTGAAATAACGATGGAAGCTCGTTTGTACCGCCATGGTACGAAACAGATATAAGCGATCTGCAAGAGGCTTTGTATTAATTGTATGCGCAACATTATACACCCGACGATTAGCACACGTCATTGGAGCAGAAAAGCTATAAGACCATATTTTTCTATTTTCTCTCCATCTTAGAGCACGTTCAATGCGTCGTCCCAATTTGTTGTCCCGCCGAGCTAACTAGCAGGATTTGGGTGTCTCTCTCGAGCCAAAGAGAGTGTTCTGCAGAGCTTAATGCTACATCTGTGAGCCGCGGGTGCTTGAGGAGAGAGGTGTAGTATTTGTTAGGGCATGTACAGCGCAAGACGCTTGTATTTGGCTGAGCTTCCATAAAACGGACAGATCTAGGTTTGCCGGAGCATACCGTACCGTGCCCCCGTTAGATGATGCCACGAGCACAAGAAGGTCCTTCACAACGGAAGCTCGCTTTATTGCTTGTTTCTCACGAATGTCATTGTATGCTATGCAAGAGTTTACTGGGCGTTGTTTTTCAAATAGGTTCGGATCATCTCGTTGGAGCTACACCCCTGACCAGAATATACATCAACAGGGGCATCCCATGCCCTCTGCACACTAAGGGCGTGTTCGAAAATCTCAAAAAAAAAAAAAAAACTAAGGGCGTGTTCGGATCTCTTCCGGCTTCCAGCTTCTTGGTGCTCCGGCTCGGAGCAGCACCGAACACGCCAGCTCCACGGAGCCAGATCCGCGGAGCAGGCCCATTTCGCTGTGTAAATTTCGGAGCATCTCTTTTGGCGATCCACGGATCAGCAGATCCTGGAGCAGTCCAAATTTACGATGAAATGCCACCGCCAAGTGAACTTACCGTTTCGCGTTTTCTTTTCTTCCTCTCTGGTTACACAGACGACCACGACGCCACTACATCTCTCATCGACTCTGGAACCCCGCTGGCCGCCGCCACTTCCGGCCACAACTCCGGCAACCACCCAGGCCCCAGCCGCAAATACAGCATAAATCCAGGCCCCACACGCTCCGCCGCCAGTAGTCGTCTTCATCCACGCGCGGACCCCCGAGCTCGCCGTCTTCTTCCTCGCGGCACCTCACCCGAGAACGGACTCTTGTATGCGCTCGCACTGCCCCCAGGTCGCCGCCGTCCTCCTAGCGTGTCGGACCACCCTAACTCCCGTTCCCAAAGACACCACGCCGCCCCCGAGCTTGCGCCCTCCTGCTCCTCCTCACGCCACCTCCACGTGTGCTGCTCCGGGAGGCCGTGATGCATTCCTGGTCGAGGCCGGTCCCGGGTGGGTGAGGGGAATCGATCTGTTCGTCGGGAGGGCGCTGGGTGAAGGGAGTCGATCTGTTCATGGGCAGTGGACGATGCCATGGGGAAGAATCGGGCGTGAGTTAGATGGGGAAGACGACCAACACTTCTTCCTGTGGGCTCAATTGCTCCTACTGAAACGGGCCTAAAACTCTCAGGGGCTCACACCCCTGATCAAAATGTATTGTTTGCATCAACAGGGGCGTACCATGCCTCTTCACACTCAGGGGTTGACACCACGTGATCAAAATACGCAATAGCACTAGTTCATCGCTACATCCTACACATATATACTTATATAGGCAAGGAGCTCACTGGTTAGCTGTGGTGAGGCCAGGTGTACGGCCTCACACTGGAGATGGTGGCCTTGTAGATCGTCACCTTCAAGCTCCAGGCCTGAACCATGAACACCAGTGTGTTGACCGTGTTGTTGTACTTCAGGACAAAGTCTTTCTAGTTCCTAAAGAGTATCACCTCGCCGCCGAACTGGGACACCTGCACCCATTCATCACACCACTAGCATGCGACACCAGGATGCAACCTCTCATGGCTGTTTGACGCTTCAGCAGGGACAACCTTCAGAGCATGTTCACGAAAAACATTTGGTGCAGGCGTGTCAGGTTGATTGCCACTCCCATGCCTTGTCAATGTATTTGTAAAGAACTGATTTACTTCAGCAATTAGATCTTCCTTCGGACAACAACAACAACAACAACAAAGCCTTTTTTCCCAAACAAGTTGGGGTAGGCTAGAGTTGAAACCCATAAGATCTCGAAACCAGGTCATGGTTCTGGCACATGGATAGCTAACTTCCACGCAGCCCTATCCATGGCTAGTTCTTTGGTGATATTCCAATCCTTCAGATCTTCCTTCGGACATTCGAGTAAATTTGCCAGCCTTTGTGCCCCTAAAGAAAAGGCGCTGCGTATTCTGAAGTAATTGCCTGGAAAAAAATAACAGGTTATCAACACACCATATTGATATACTTTCGCCTGTCTTGCAAGACGGAACTTCTCTATCAACACAGCCAAAACACGACATAAACTCACTGCATTCAATAAGATTATCAATCACAGCAGCAAAATGACCACAGAGACAATACAATGAAGTGTGTACATACAGGCAGTGCATATTCTGGTTTTGAGTTGCTAAACAATCAAAAATAAGATGGACATCATCTCTTAATCGAACATGTACTTTGTATGCAGTCAACACATGCTTATATTGGTCTACTACCAAGAGTAGGAATAATCTTTGGCTCATGCGGTAGGGCGCTCATGCGCAATCTGGGCCGTCGGATTCAGCTGTCCGACGGCCAGGATTTAGCGTTGACCCAGCACATTTTCAACGCTAAATCCTGGCCGTCGGACAGCTGAATCCGACGGTCCAGATTGCGCATGGGCGCCCTACCACATGAGCAAAATCCACGTTCGACTTAAGCCCACTACTAACAAATAACCAAAAAAAAGCCAACTATTAACATTAGCCGTCACAGACTGATGCAATATCTGAGGGATGCTTGGTACAACAAAATGCCAAGTCACTTGGGTTATTAGGCTACAAGGTTTTTCTACTTGGGTCAAACTAGCTTGGATCACTGATTGCTCCATTCAGTTTTTACAAGAGGCTTGTTAGCAGGGCAAAGCTGTGTTGCTAGTTATGACACAAATACCTCTTTCTATATAGGTTTACTCCAACTTGGGTTCGGCCATATTCCTAGAGTATCCCTTTTTTATCTTCTCTTTTCAAGTAAAAAACTTAAAGATACATGTATGCATGTATCCCGCATGAACCGGGTGGTGGTAACGGTACGTTAGTGTCATATCCGTGCAACATAGCTGAAAAGGCAGTATTTTGTTTAAGAATCAGACATCAGGCACAGCTTACACCAGGCTTGGCCAAAATGAGAAAGCCTAGCAAGTAACAGCTATAGCTAGAGGCCTAGAGAAAGAACCATTTAGAACATGTGCACAAAGCCACAAACGGGTAGTTCTTTTGGTCAGGACTAAGTTGTACTTGCTGATTATTGCTCTACATATATCAGTGGAGTGGTGAGCTTCCACCAGTTGAAAAATTAGAACACACTATTTGTAGATAACAGTTAATCATGTGTTTACCAAATAATTCATTTTAACGATTTAAAACGCTTAGTTAGAATCTGAACATATAGAAATTCTCGAGAGAACATTATATTTTCCGTTGTTTAATCTGATTGTTAAAATAGTAATTAGCATGTCTACAATATGGTTATGTAGACTTACAAAATATCTATAATCCAAGCACAAGGATAGCGTCACTACAAAAGGCAAAAACCAGCAAGCATGAACACTGCTCAATTCATCTGCTTCAGTTAGACTTCTTTTGGGTAGGTTGATAGTTACCTTTACTGACACTTCTTCCAAGGTTTTTGTTTGTTCGTAGTGGATCAATAGCATTGAAGTGCTTCCAAACAAATGCTTGTCCCTGGTTCTCCAGGGTGCTAGCCGTAACTCCGTACAGCTGACTGCATCTCTCCAGGAAGGCCTTGGTCAGCAACAGTTCACCAGTGTCCATTCGCGGCGGTTCCGCTGCATGAATTAACAATGAATTATTAAAACAATCATGTTTCAATTAATTATGAAACAGTAATAAAATTAAGAAACATATATCAGATTACCAGTCATATCTGGAAGTGAATTTATAGGGACTGGGCCCCATAAACTCAAACAAAATTTCTCCCAGTCAAAGTTGCTAAAGAATTCTAAGAAACGGTATAATACCTGCAAATGCAGAAGTAACAAATAAGCACTTTTTTCATGTCAAGATAGTGAAATCCAAGAGAGAAAGGTTACCTCAAGTGGTCCAGTAAAAGAGTTGTTGAACACGTGAAAAATGTACAGAACCAGGGTCTCCAATGCGTAAGTAGATATAAGACCATGGTTAGCTCCAAGAATACGACTCTCGTAGAAACACCATGCCTTCACCAATATGATACTCCGTTTGAATAAATGGTTTTGATTGATCAAGTTGTCAACCTAATAAAATGCGAATTCATTAGAAGCAAGTGTAGGTAAAAAAGTCAAGTAACTTTGATCCTCAAACTTATATGCGATAAGCATAGCCATAAAGTCATAACAGCACATTTGATAGTATTAATTACTGATATACAGAAAGGAATGATTCAGGCAGGTCTTTGCATATAGTATACACATTCAGTTTATTTGAACAATAGAACATACCTGTTCAAGGAAACAAAGTGTACACAATCCACCGACCTGATTAAATGAGATATCAACAACAATGTTGTCCACAAGACACTTGATAAGCTTTACCTGTGCATGATCCACGGATTATATGAGAATGGTGCCGAATGGATGAAGCCCCAAGAGAGCATTAGCATAATACAAGTAACAAAGCACAATCCATAAAATAAGAAGCATAAATAGAAGAGTATGTTTCCCTATTCTGAAAACTAGTAGCACGTTAGAAGTATTTTCCTGTTACACAATCCACCTGAAATGTTTGCACTGGGACATAATAACTTCGTGCATCTTACAATACCAAGTAGCCTAACTTTCCACCTTGATGTTCCCACTGGGGCATAATAGGTTAGCACAACTTACTGTAGTGAGTAGCCTAACTTTCCATCACATATATTGGACAGGAACTGTAAGGATGCCAGAGTATTCTAACGCAAACAGAATATCCGCTCCTAAAGAGTAACGGAGGTGTGCGAAGGTAGGCTCAACCGTTGATTCTGCTCGCAAGCGTAATGGTATAAGCCTGCTGACTGTGAGACCGACTGGTTGAACAGAGACGGAAGTCGGCCATAGTGATCCGGGGGTCCTATGTGGAAGGGCCATACGCATTTCTTGGGATCCAAACGGATGTAAAAGTAGTGATTCCCTGCTACAATTTATTTCACTTTTCTCAAAACACAGTTCTTTCTTAATACAATAGCACTTTCCTAACTAACAGGAACGCCCGACTCTTAATATTAGTGCCCCCTTCTCTTACCTACTTTGACTCATATCTTCTGTATACCTCAATACGGAGTACAAGACAAGCACCGGAAAGGATATTCAATAAAAACAGGGCTATCACCCTATCGAAGCGGGTTTCCCTCTCCTCTATGGGAGTCCTCTTACATAGAGTTGCCCCTACCTGCTATCGTGCAGATAGATAGCACGGGATCGCTTCTTCTACCCTTCTCTTATTCGCTTTCTCTATAGACTGTAAGGAACCATCAATTTCCCTGATAAGAAGCTCTAAATTGGGAAAAGAAAAGCGTGAAAAAACCCTTCTCATAAGGGGATAACCTTTCATGGACTGGCACGGGAAATGTGTGAAAACCCCCGCAGAATTGCAGGGAAAGAAAAGGGAGAGTGTATAAATAATAAACTGCACTATCACTTTAGATGAGTTGTGTTTGTTCAGTTCTACTCCGACCCATGTGGCACATCTCTAACACAGCACTCGAGTTCCAGTAATTTCAACATGCACATGTGTGCAGGCAAACTTGTTAATTCAACACTGCCATAGGTATATATAGTTACCACAAGAGAACCATGTATGTACGAAAAAATTAACTACAAAATAATATAATGTTGAACTTGTCCGCCTGAATATACTGAACTTCTTTTACACAAAATTCAGCATTTTCATTTTTCTCTTCATGTTCCAAAGCATCCGAACCAGATTTGCCCAGGTATCCTTTAATTCTTCACTGTCACTGAAAGCAGTGACGTCGATGTCACCGTCCGGTAAGTAAGTCTTCAGAGGGACTGACCCAAAAGTAAAAACCTGAAGGAGTGGGAGATCAATTCTATTTCAAGCACATATCATAGCAGATGGAATATATTTGAAACACAGGAAAAAGGTAGGACCAGGAAAGTGGCAAGATGCTAGCGCGAAAAAACCTTGCATAAGGAAAGCAAACACTGAAACAAGTTTATTTCCATCTTCCAAGAAACAAGGAACTAGTTCGACGCTGACATTTCCCATACCGCAACGCCGCAAGCCAAACCTAGCAATAGCATACACAACTTGACTGACTCCATGCCTACGGATGAAACTCCATAAGACCAAAGAGAGTGAGAGACGCTGGAAGCCACTGATTTGTATTCCTTGTCGGAGCAATCGATCCAGTTGGAATGTGTGATTTTATTTATACCTGGCAGTGGCAGGGGAGGCAGTTCCTGATGATGCGCTGCACGTAGTCGTAGACAGCATGCCTCCGGGCGTCGGAGTAGGCGTTGGGATGGATGCGCGCGATCAGCTCGGCGGTCCGGGACTCGGCGACGGCCCAGCGCTCCGGGTCGAGCCGCCTCGTCACCCCCACCGAGGCATTGGGCAGGAGCCCGTTGGGCACCATCGCGATACGCGCGCCAGGCAATGCGGCGAGCAGATACCCCGGCTCCCAACACAAGGGGGGCTGGCCGCAGCGGCCGGCGGCGGCGGGCCGGAGCAGCGGGAAACGAACCGAATCGGTGGGAAGGAGGGAGGCAGGCGGGCCAAAACCCTATGCGGGAGACGGATCGTTCCGGCCGCCGGACGGGCGGAGCAGCAGCGGCGGGGTTGGGGAAGGGAGGGGGCAGGCGCAGCGATGGGGAGTGGCCGGCGTGGGGAGGATGTGCCTGCTGTGCGAGTCGGTGTTGGTCTCGGCTGAGGCAAAGGTGGTGTCTCTTACACCGGCCCCCGCATCGTATCCCACTTGCAGCCTGATCCCAGCAGAATTTTTTTGTCTCCCGATTCTACCCTCCGCTACCTCACGCGCAGGCCCATCTAGCAAGGAAACATGGTGCGGCCCAGCAAAAACGATCGCAATCGCTTGACCTCGTATCTTCTCTGCCCAGCGCCCCCAATCACGGCATCGTCGCGTCGAGCGCCATCTGCTCCGTCCTCCTGCCCCCTCCGTCCTCCTGCCCTCCCTCCCAGCTCTCCTTCTCTTGGCGTCGCAGTCCCCAACAACCACGCCCTCCTCCCTAGCCTCACGCGCCCGCACCACACACACGGCGCGCGCATTTGCCCCGCCCCCACCACGTCCCTCCCCTCGTCCACCACGGGGGCCATTGAGGGCATGCTCGCGGTCATCGTCGCCGAGAAGCTCGGCGCTCTCCGGGAACGCGGTCGGGCGCAGCGTCTTCGAGGTCTCCGGCCTCCGGGGGAAGGCTTCCGCGCCGTGGGCAGCGCAGGGGTTGGGAGACAACCCTCGGAGGCGGGGCAAGCGGTTCTCCTTCGAGTTGCCGCTGTTCTACGCTGGAGAAGAAGATGACTCTCCCGGTCAGAATCCCCTCAAGATCTGCATCCACCTCTACAGATCGAGTTGAGTCAGTCTCCATTATAAAGAAGTACGTATTGTTCAGATAAGTTTCAGGTTTAGTGTTCTGAATAACCTGTAGAGCATTGTGTTTGTCCACACCTCGTTTCTGTATTTTGGTTCAGTAGAGTAGCCTAGCGCTGAGCACCAGGTCTTGTGGGATGGCACGAGAATGTGCTGGTCATGGCGTGATTAGTGGATCACTTGGACGACGAGCTGTCATGAGATGGCATGACTGGTAAGCTCGGGTGTAGTGGCCGTTTGGTCCAGCAGATGTATCGATCGATTGGTCGAGCAGCAGTGAACAGTTGTATATTTAGCTCAAATACATCAATTTTCAACAACAGAATAATGATGTTATTTGTTTTAGTTAGGTGAGTAGATTAGTTGTGCCAAAATTAAGCAGACTGAATATTATCTTGTCCACTTCAAAATTTAGATATGCATCTGTAGAACCTGAAGCTATGGAAGATACGTTGTGAAGGTATTAGTTGTTTCAACACATGAGCTCATATGATCGTGTTACGGCTTAAGCTCCAATATGTTTCCAGTAAATTATATGTAGAATCTAGGAGCAAAATGGCCATTCTCTGCGTTCACTCCTGGATATTGCTGCGAGGATAAGAAATATCTACTCGCTTGACTAACTGGATATTGTGGAGCAGATTTGTTAATGGCCAATGGTGGAGGTGGCTTTTATAATTGTGGTATCTTGGTAATTCTATTGGAACAGAGTTGTTCCCAGTTTGTGGTTAGTCTATCTTTGTTTTGTTTTGTGGAAGAAGTAAATGCCTGTTCTAGCTCGGCACACATCAGATCTGTATCTGGTATGTCCCTTTTCAAACACCTGATTTGTTTCTTCCTCTGCCTATCTCACGTTGTTTATAAGAAATAAAAGGATTTTATTTGTTGCAGATGGCACATGAGGTATTGATTGGCTACGTTGAATAAATCTGTGCTCCAGTTCGCCTTAGGGTTTTTTGTCCTCCAAATGATACAGGAGGCAGTCAAGTTCCATCCTCTATTTTCCTATGATGCAAAAATGAGTGGATCTACTGTTTGCAGCAAAAAATGTGATATATTTGGCACGTGCATTTCTTTTCTAGGTGCTTCCATTTCACGACTTACTGGAATTGATACGTCACATATGCATGCTTATTATATGATGGAAATAGTGGATATGACCTGCCATAGCCTGGAATTTTCATATCTAAATTCTAAAGTAGACAACAATTGTAGCTATTCTACGTTTTCATTCAGATCAATAATGTTAGTTTAAATAAATTTGATGCTGGTGTGACTTATATCTCCTAATTTTCCTTTGTCATATGTGTTCCGGTATTTCTACTGACACTCCATTCGTATTGCCTCCGATTGCTGAGCAGGGCACCCAATGGCCGTGAGTAGGGAATGGAATCATCTAGGAGCACCAACGCTCATTGTTGTGGCCGCCGACGCTGCGGCAAGGGCGCAGCCAGCGCTAGAGATTGATGATAGTACCCACGACAGCCTGTGCAGATGAAGGTCCCAAGCCCCAGGTGGGCTTCTGCTTAATTTTGGTTTCTGCATCTCTAGATCAGTAATCATCTCCCAGTACAAGTTCCGTTTATTTTGCCTCCATTTCATTGCTTCAAGTATTTACCAGTTCATATGATTAGTGGCTCCAGGTTTTTCTTGTAATGGCACTCTACAGCTTGCTGATCAGGGATGTTATTGCCATGACAGTTCAGGGATGAAAAATGGTGTGCATGAATATGAGAATAGTGTCAATAATTGGGATGACAATTCAGGGATGTTTCGCGGCCCTGTAATATATGAATAAGATCATTGCCTTCTCTGTATATCCTAATCGCGGCTCAGAACTTGAGGTGGGCAAAAGCGCAGGGAGGGAGGCAATAAATGGGTGACCTGCGCTGGGAGCAGCGTCAAATACTGTAACTGATTCTGCTGCTAGTTTCTACAACAGCCAAGATGGGGGCGGCAGCGAATGGATGTGGTCTCTAAATCAGAAGAACCTAATGAAGGCGTAAATACCCACAAGAACATGTCACTCCCGGACCCAATCATTGTACTGATTAGAAAGCTATGGGAAAGCCGGGATTTTTCACTTAGTATGAGGTATGGTCGATTCCTTCAGATTGGGGACTTCTCATGATCTGAATCATTGGATAGCTTGTAACAGTTTTTACTTATGGCCAGTTAGCTAAACTTCAAAATTGGTTCTATAACCTTTAGCCGTAGCGCCGTGATTCATGATAACCAAGCTCAGTTTTCTGTATAATCTGGTATTCCGAGGATGCTTTTTCTTGTATTGTGAATCATTTCTCATGGGACGTGGTTCTAATCTGTTGGCATTGTGCAGGACAAGGTTCAGTTGGCGATCTTCAAGACGAGCAAGAAGGAGATCCTATCCGCTGATCGTGTAAGGTTAGCATGATGTTATTGCTGGTTTGTTACACATCTGGTATTACCATGCTCCTATTATTAAGGAATGGTTGAAATTCGATGAGAATCAGGGGCTCTCGATGGTTTTGCTGTATGAACTGAATACTTATGGATCCAATACGCCAATACATGACATTATTTACTCCAAATTATAATTTACTCCTAATTATTTCCTCCAATTGTTATGAGTTATCCAGAATTATATGGCTTCCACGTCAAATATTGGTGCATCTTAGTGTTAGTTGGTCATGTACACGTTGTCTGAGTTCAACTCAGATTCGGCAAATTTTATATGACATAAAAAATAGAGCTACACGAATACGGATTTGGGGTATAAAATACGGTATATTATTATGTAGTTGCTCAGAGTATGAGATTAGCAAAATTTGTTACTTGTCAAATGTGTATGTTTGTCGAGGAGGAAATAAATTCTAGCGACCGTAGCAACGCACGGGCATTAAACTAGTTATTTGTAGCTCCCGAGTTTAACTGATCCCGCTTTTTCAAAAATTTGAAAAGTTCACTTGTCATTTTGTTTGAAAACTTCATTTTTAGGTCTCCAAAAAATCTAAAAAACATACAAGTATATGTACATGTCTAGTGTGTACGACCAAATTTGCATCGAAATATTTTTCATAAATGGTTTACACAAAAAAGACAAATGTTGGAAGAAAAAATAACCAAGATTTTGGGATTTTTGTGTAGATTACAAGAGAACCTATTGTCAAGCAAACTCTACAAATATGTAGATAACATGTGTATGTGTAATTTTTCTTTATAATATTTTAAGATTAAAATACCTTTTTTGATTATTTTTTAAGATACCGAGAGCACTGAAACTCGGGAGGCAAAACAACTCGCGCAAAATGCCTCTACTTGCAGTATATTCTTTTTTTTTACTCTGCCCCTTGCAAGCAAAACTGAAACTTGATCCGATCCTTCTCCACCAAGGTTGATGCAGGGCCAACACCAGGGAAGAACCACTTGGGGTGGATTCGCGATGAACATCGCCATGAGGCCGAAGAGCCTCCCCGACGGAGGAAGAAGAGACCTCGGAGCGGGGGACCCCAAGATGTGGAGTGGCTTCCTCGACAAAGGTTAGCCCGCCGCTCTAGAAGTTGAAGCTTCACGAGCTTCCTGAATGCTTTCAGATCCTATCGCCTCTCAATCCCTGCTCGCCACCACACCGACCAGATTTGAGGGGGGCGTCGACATATAGCGCAACATCATGGGCTTATTTAGCAGGGAAAGGAAGGTAGCATCATCGCCCATCATCGTCTCCATCATCCAGACCACGACAACCAACAACACCCACCTCAGTGCCTCACCCACCATTGACGACCGCTCGAGCACCTTAGCGATGAACTTCCCCTTGGCATATCGCCAATTTGCAATAGGCAAAACACACGCTTGACCTACTACTATTAGTATATACAAAGGGTCGGCCTCCTCCAGTCCCCAAACTCCGGGCGGCGATGCCGCCAGTGAAGCGAGAGGGAGGAGCCGGGAGCGGCGAGAAGACTCTCAAAGAGCGGAGGGAGTAGAGAGAAAGGAGGGGGAAATGAGATCCCCTAACAATGTTTTTTGTAGGGATCCACGTGCGGAGGTGGTCATCTCTTGATTTTTTTTTGAAAAGTTCATTTTTAGGTCTAAAAAATTGTAAAAAAAGCATACAAGTATATATACATGTCTAGTGTGTACAATCAAATTTTATCAAAATATTTTTCATATTTGGCTTGCATAAAAAAGTCAAATGTTGGAAAAAAAGTTATTTATTTGCCTTTTTAGAGCCATAATTTTGTGATATTTATGTAGAGTATAATAGAACCTATAATCTCGCAAAAATCTACATATATGTAGATAACATGTATGTGTACATACATAATTTATTTTGGATTTAAAATTTTAAAATATCATATTTGATTTTAAATTATCGAGAGTACTGTAACTCGGAGTCAAAACACCTCACTCGTGGACCGTGGTCACCTTTTTTCGTTCGGGAATCTCGTCGTGGTCAACCTAATTGGACCCGAACGCAAATTCCCAGCTCAATCGGACCACTATCCGATTCGAGGCCCAAACCCCAAGACGTGGGCCTATAAGCCCAGCCACCATAGGGGCCACGTACACACACCCACGTCTCTCGCCGTTAACTCGACCCAAGCGATTTCGCACTTCCCCTCTTCCTCCGCCTCCGCCAAACCGCAGGCTACCTAGGGTTTCGTCCCCGACGCCGAGCGCTCGCCCGCCATGGACGCCGCCCGCAAGAGATCCCGGCCGGAGTCCGCCAACGGCGCCGCCAAGCGCTCGAGAGGTACCGCCCCGCTTTCCCATCCCTCCCTTCCCGCACATGCTTTCTACTAGATACCGTTGTCGCGTTCCCGTCCCGTCGCGTAGTCCGTGCCGCTGGATCTGCAAGCTCGACGCTCTCTAGGGTAATACATCTAAGGCTTACTATTCCGGGAACGTGGAGCGAGGGAGGGTGTCGTGCCGTACTTCCGTTAGCCCTAGTAAGATTCAGCTGCATCTTGCCTGACACAATTCATATGAGGAAGCATTCATGCTGCAGTGGGTAGTGCTGGCGGCTGGCCGAACCGTAGGGTAATTGTGATAATTATAGCGAGTCCGTCAGCTGTCCTCTTCGCACTGGTACAGCTGCAAGGCAGTGTTTAATGCAATGGAGTGGAGTTAAGATTCACCTACGTATTGCCTGACGGTTTTCATGCTATCATGATGAAATACTTACCAAGTACAGAAAAATCAGCTTGACAACAGAACTCTGAAACAACCCAGTCTAAGAGCAGGCAGTAAAGTACTAAAAAGCTGATCTAGTTGAGGTTTCTTCGAAAAGAAGGGAAGAACATGTGTGAAAGGTGATGGGGATGGGAAACGAATTTGGAAAAGCACCTGCTTTTGATCAAAAGCGAATTGAAGGACTCTCCATTGCAAGCAAAGAAACATGTGAACACATGTTAATTATGATTCATAAAATGATCTATTTGAGCGTAACCATGACTATTTTATGCAGGAAAAATACCATTGAATATCATCTTTATCTTATCTAAAATTATGTTCGTTCATCACGTTTGTTCGACACAAATTGTATATGTTTACTTGATTAGAAGATCAACGAGGCAACTTCTAACTAGTGGGAAAATGTAATCAACAGAATCGGAGTCACAACAAACTGGTCTATCAAGCAAATCCAAGCCTTGCACCAAGTTTTTCAGGTTCAAATCTTAACCCATCCAAAATAACATCACAATGGTACCTTCTAATTTTCAATATGTGTTACAGTTAAGAATATAATTCTCCCCTGCATATTTAATTTTTTGTACCGAATCTCTATGTTCTTACAAATTGTAATTTATGTAACTGCCTTTTTGCCAAATAATCCTGGTAGGTATATTCACTATTTTCTGTCATAATATTCTACTCCTTCTGTCCCAATATATAAGCCGTTTTGGCAGCTAATAAAATAAGATACATATCATGACCTTAATCCACAGTTATTTCATGTTTTTGTCCGCCAGCGTATAATAGGAGACTGAGTTTTTCTTCTTTCGTAATGAAAGCATCCATATAAGCACATAGAGACTGCATGTTTGATTTGCAATATTGTGTTTCCTGTCGATCTTGGTTGCTTCTTGCACTTGCCAATGGTCTGGACTTTTTGGAACTTCCATTTCATGAAATGATTTGGTTTGGTTCTCTTCTCATGCAAGTTCTGAAATAGGTTTGGTCTCATGCAAAAATTTGCTCACTGAATTTAGGTCCATTGGCATAAACGTCGATCACATGTGTCTACTTCTGCATTTGATAACACTAGTATCTGTTTTGAAAAATAATTCTGTCTCAAATGTTTAAAATGGTTCATCCAGTTCTTATATAACTATATTTTAGTATCTGTAATTTTTTATTCCAATATCAGTACATGACCTGTAATCTTTTGAATGATGCAGCACTGTTGGGTGCCCCTTTGGTGAGGGCTGTCACTTTCTGCACTTCGTCCCTGGCGGATACCAGGCAATATCAAAATCACACAACTTAGGCCATGCTGCTGTGTCTGCACCGTCAAGAGCTCCCGTGGACCATGCTCCTAATTCTCATCAAGCTTCTGGGAAAACGCGTATGTGCACCAAGTACAACACTGCAGAAGGCTGCAAGTTTGGTGACAAGTGCCATTTCGCCCATGGCGAGAGGGAGCTCGCCAGGCCTCCATCCTACATGTCCCATGAAAGTCCTTATGCTCCTCCCATGGGTGGTCGATACGGAGGTCGACACGAACCACCTCCACCAGCTTCGATGGCTCCCCAAACCGGAAGCTTTGGCGCATCAGCTACTGCCAAGGTCAGTGTCGACGCCGCTCTTGCTGGAGGCATAATCGGGAAAGGTGGGGTCAACACGAAGCAGATCTGCCGAGTCACAGGGGTTAAGCTCTCGATACGCGACCACGAATCAGACCCGAACCTGAAGAACATTGAGCTGGAAGGCAACTTTGACCAGATAAAGCAGGCCAGCGACATGGTGCGCGAGCTCATTGCCAGCATCAGCGCAAGCATGCCGTCGAAAACCCCTGCCAGCGCCGCGGCTCCCGCTGCACGATCTGGCGGCCCTGGCGGCAGGAGCAACTACAAGACCAAGATATGCGAGAACTTCCTCAAGGGCACCTGCACGTTCGGCGACCGCTGCCACTTTGCCCACGGCGAGAACGAGCAGCGCAAGGGTGCGCCGTCTAAGCACAGGGTTCTCATTCTCCATTGGCTTACTGTGACTATTCTCCTTGCTGCTCTAGGTGATTAGCCTGTTGTATTGCAATTTTATGGATTGTGTTTTAGATTCATCTTTTGAAAGAACACTCGTCCACATCTGTGATCCCAGTGTAGTTAGTCACCTTTTAAGTTCCCCACTTATGCATTTTGTTATCCAGCTCTGTATTCTTTTGAAATGGTTATCAGCTGTGCTGGGCTCACTAGGTTGTTCTTGGTATGATTTGCAACATACCAGTAATACTATCGCCAAACTCACAGTGGTTGTCGGTGACACGTGGGACCTTGGTTAGCAGAGGTAGGAGACTAGGAGTATTCAATGGAATGTGGGCCCACGGTTACTACATCCAAAATATATGTCCCTACTGTTTGTTTTGCTCTAAATCAAACTTTCTCAAGTTTCAGAACTATACAGAAATATCAAACATCTACAATACCAAACCTGATGAAGTTGGCCAAATTTTAGACAGTTTGACTTGGGACTTGAATTTTGAGAGGGTGAGAATAGTTCATTGCATTGACATGTGGGACCTTGTTACACATGTGATGGTCATTTCCTCTTGACTATTCCTACGTGGCCTTGCCCAGACAGCAGCTTCTAGCAACTCACTGTAGCGCCCACGGCAGCGAGACAGCAACGACGACATCTCGAGCTCTTCTCCTCCTCTCGGCTCCCCTCCGGCAAACTCGCCTTGTCCGGCATGGCCGCCGCAGCCGCGACGCTCGCCCCAGCCTCCCCTCCGCTGCTTTCGGCCCTCCGCGGCCGCCGTGGAGGCCGGCTGCACCTCTCCCCACGCCGCGCCGCCGGGTGCCGCTGCAGGGCCACGGCGCAGACGTTCCAGGGGGGCCCCGCCGCCAGCTACGCCCGCGAGATGGAGCGCCTCTCCGCCAAGGAGTCCCTCCTCCTCGCCGTGAGCCCTCTCCCTCCCTGGTCTCCTGTTCTCCTCTCTTCCTTGCAGCATGACTGACGAGAAGCAAACCTGAGGCGTTTGGATTTGTGTATTAACCTGCTAATTAGCCACACTCAATTTTGCAAAATTACTGATTTCGTCGAGCAGTAAACGCTGAGCTTAAAGATGATTTCTCAATTATGGTTTGTTCCTACCCATTTCAGTTCAGAGATGCTGGAGGCTTCGAATCCTTGGTCAGTGGCAAGACCACGGAGATGCAGAAGATCGATGTTAACGAGCGGATCGTCGGCCTCGAACGCCTCAACCCCACTCCTCGACCCACAACGTAAGTGTTGTATCCGAAGAAACAATACCATGCGTCGTGGCTTATCTGAATAGCTTCCACAAAGGCACAGGAGTTTAATGGTGGCCCCATTAATATAATTTCTATGAAGAAAAGATTGGTGCAATCCTCAACGACGGAACCATTACTAGAAATAAGAGCAAGATTTCTATCATGTGAACAGTTTCATTGATCGTTACTTGTTAACATGTTTCATTTTTCAGGTCGCCCTATCTGGAAGGTCGTTGGAACTTTGAATGGTTTGGCGATAACAGTCCAGGAGCATTTGCAGCCCGGCTTTTATTCGAGTATGCCATTTAAATTGGATTTTTCCTTACTTTATTATCATTCGAATGAGTTACGTAGTTTGTTAAAATTTATTTTACAGCGCGGGTTGCAAATACATAAATCTCTACATTAATATTTCTCTGACTAAAATGTGTATCACATAGCAAGTATGCTGTTTTTGTTGGAGGTCGCCTACAAGTGTCGCTCACTTTACGGGGCTTGATGTGGTGATCAGGGATGGCTATTCCAAAGTTTCGTCGAACATCAAGTTATTTAATACGGTAATCTCTACATTAATATTTTCCCGATTTATATCTGTATATGGCTATGTTGAGTTCTGTTTTTCCACTCATGGTCAATTTTCTGCTGTTTGGTGTATGCAGATACAAAACAGATTCGTACTGACTACTCAACTGTCCGTAGAGGGGCCTATCAGGATGAAAGAGGAATACATCGAGGGATATTTGGAGACCCCCAAAATCAGTGAGGAAACACTACCTGAACAACTGAAGGGCTTTCTTGGACAAACTGCAGGAGCTCTACAACAACTTCCTGCTCCTATAAGGGATGCTGTTTCGGAGGGGGTTAAGTTACCTCTTAGTAAGTACATATGGCTTGAGTTATAGTTTTCTCATTAATCAATATGTTGGTGATTTAGATTAGTAGTATCAGATTCATTGTAGCAATTATATAAATTACCGAGTGCATCACTTTTCCAGTTTTTCTAGAGCATATTGCACATTCAGAGAAGGCAACAGCAAGATCTGTTACTGGCCTTTAGTTGTTAAAGAATTCCTGCTAGCTTTTAATGCATTTGTAGTCACTGAATTCTTTGCCAGGCGTATTAACTGTTGAAATGCTGTTTTTGTGTCCCTTGCTAAACTCCACTTTCAACAATGACTAGTAAGGAATGCTTCCATTACTTTAGGGCACCATCTCAGGATGGTTCAGTATAGTTATGCTATTTTCCATTCGGGGATGCCATGAATATGTAATAACTGAAGTGCATGTTGTTGAAGTGTATAAGTGAATTGTCTGACCCTTTCCATCAGATCGGTCTTTTGGAATAGTGGTCAGCGCATGAAGCTTGACATGGTATCAGAGCCAAGGTCTCGAGTTCGAGTCCTGGTTTGCGCAATTTGTTCTAAAATTGTTGCTGCCCCCTCTTTGTCCACGTATAGGCCTCTTGAGCCATACCTCTGAGATTCGCGCGCCGTCGCTCTCTTCCGGTTGCACGTGTTGGCCTCTCCCTCCCCGAGTCACACGTGAGAGGGGGTGTTGAAGTGTATAAGTGAATTGTCTGACCCTTTCCATCAGATTGGTCTTTTGGAATAGTGGTCAGCGCATGAAGCTTGACACATGTTACATGGATTTATAAGTTATATCACATTCCTCCTTTTCTGTTACAGATGGGATGTTCCAGCGCTTATTCATGATTTCTTACCTGGACGAAGAAATATTGGTATGCTTATCCCACACATCGAAATCATATCGTAATAACATGCATTCATGTCTAAATGCCTCTCGATGAGGGGGACTGCAGTAGTTTGAACTTCCACAAAATTTGGATTCAGTAAGTTTATAGCTAGCTTACACGCTTGAGTTGCATTGTATATCTAGTTCTTCTATTTCACGTCATATGTTGAACACACTTACTGAACTGTACCTGGTTCTTCTTTTAGAAACAAAACCTGGTTCTATACTTAGTTCATAAACACATTGATTCCAGAGAATATAAAAGCTGATGACAGACTGGCTTGGGAATGCTGAACAGGCTTCTCATCATTCTTTCTACACGGTTCAAATTGAGGTTCTTAATCCTCTGAAGTACCAGTTCATGGTATCCTTGTGAGAATGGTAGACCAGAACAAAAATGCACATACTTGTCAGTGTTATGGTTAAAAGAATCATGCTTCATGCATGGGATGCCAGCTTTATGACATGTATTACTATTAACATCATTTGCGGTTTAAGATGCTGATAATCTAATCAGCCTACCAACTCACCACACACTAGTGTCCTTTTGATGTTACTCGGAGCCATCAGTATCCACCATATTGCTGGGGAGATAACTTTGCCCTGAATCCTCTGTTTTAGACAAGTCAATTTAACCATGTTTCTTACGTACAGAATGGACGGTCCCTTGCTAACATTTTTTAAGTTCTGCAAAAGTTGCCGCTTCTCATGGTGCTGTGCTGTCTTCTCTTTCAGATTATCAGAGATGCTGCTGGAGCACCTGATGTCCTTACCAAACTGGAAGGGCCGCAGCCAAATCCAATGGACAGCACTCCAGATGTAGTGATTCCAGAATATCAGAGCTAGAGTTTGGTCACTAACTGGAACATGATGATTAACTTTTCGAGGGATCCTTTTACCATTTTGCCGGTTTGCACATACACGAAAATTGTAGTGCATGTTAGCAGTCAGTCGAGTCTGTAAGTTTAAGCTTGGTTTTTGTTGCTGGCTATAGTAGATACTGCTATTCTGGAGCTGAGCAATAACACACTGTGGCTAGTAACCACTGAAATAAGATGAAAATTTAGATCTGCAAAATGGGCAGCAAATCGCACTGTAAATTTGCTCGAGATAATTCCATACCCAGCTTGCATCGGTGCAAAGGTGCATAAAAGAAATGACATCTTTGTTCTACCTTCCAGTAGCAGCAATGTACATTAGGTTGGTCACTATCACAAACAGAAACATACAGCACGGGGACGGAATGTGGGTCCCGTGGCCACAGGCTAAGGTTTCTAACACGGAATGTTCTGTAAAACTAATGAGAACATGAATTCCAAGCTAATTTAATTTAAGGTTTGTCACAGGAGATCTCCATAGATCGAACCAAACATCATAATCCTAAATACACCAACAGACAGACAGAGAGGCTGGGGGCAAAAATTTCAGACTTAGCTCTAATAGCATGCGAGCGGAGCGGCTGATGGATCAGATACTAAAGCAGCCGTCCTCCTGGAAGGCGCTGAGCAGGAAGTCGTCGAGGCCATGGAAGAAGGCGTCGTACGTGTCCCCGAACCCGCGCGCGGCGATCCCTTCTTCCTCCGGCGACGCCGCGGCCTCCTCCCCCTTCACCTCCGTCTTGACGGCCGCCCCGTCGTTCATGTACCCCACCTTTCCGAACGCGCGCGGCGGCGACGCGGCGTCCTCCTCCACCTCAGCCTTGACGGCGACCGCTGAAGCCGGGGCGACGACGGCGCGGTCGGACGACGAGCCACCGGACGCCTGGGAAGACGACGACTCCGAGGCGGCGATCTCTGCGGACGACAACGACGAAGCCCTGTTTCCTCCTCCGACGCCTCTGCCGCCTCCTCCCCTCGGCTTGCCGGTGAGCCGCTGCACGAGCTCGCGGAACTGCCGCGCGTCCGTCTTGATCACCTTGGGCTCCTCGACGTGCACGATCCTGATCTTCCGCGGCGCCCCCTTGGCGATAGCGCGGGACCACCGGTGCGCGCCCATCCCGTCCGCCAGCGCCGCGCGGGACGGGACCTTCACGGCGGAGCAGTGCGGTGCCATTCTCGAGAGATGCGAGGAAAGACGGTGGCTTTAGGTGGGGTGATGAAGAGGAGGCAGTGGCCAGAGGAGGTTTATATAGACCCACCCGATGGTCCGGGCCGTCTGATGCTGTGAGTGCCTCCATCCAACGGCTGGCATAGAGATATACTATTTACTAGGGCTATGTAATTTTGTATATACTGATTTAATACCTATATTTGTAGCACAAAGATATGCCTGAATCTGAGATAGGAATATATATGCCTGAATTTAATTCAATGCCTGAAATTTTTCTAGACATGTGTGCTAAGTGAAAATTCCAATTTCTTAAATATCTTTGGTGAGCTAACCGTTTGCAATTATCTAGCAACACGTGGAGGAATACTCTGATGGTCTTAGGAATATTCTCCTGGATTAGAAGAAAATCTTCTCCAAGTTCACGAAGATATACCTAAACTTCATGTGGGACACGGCGATTTGGCTCATGGTTGCATCTGCACCCATTATGTATTTGTTTTTTAGTTTTTTTCAGAATGTCAAAAAATTCCGGAAAAAAATCCGGGTGTTAGCACAAAAAAAGGCAGGGTGAAAAAACTTTTTTTGTGATCTGTACAAAAAAGAGAAAAAACTGACGCGTACATATACGTTTCGGTGTGTCCGGATTTGTCTTTTGTGCACAGGTTGCAAAAAAACTTTTTTCTTCACATAACTTTTTGTGTCAACATGAAATGGCATGAACTGCATGCAAATTTTTTTTTTTGAAATTTACCTATGCACCCACTACCCGGATTGAATATCCGACTTCATGTGCCGCTTCTTATTTTTGTCAACAATGCTACAATGTGCATCTATATATGGTTCTTCGGATCTCCTAAACATGGAAGTGCTCCTACTTCTGATTTCTTCTCTGAGAAAAAACTTAGGGCACAGATGAACGAACCTAGAAGAAGCAAATCCGTGCTCAGTACCTACCCCTTCTGAACGGATTGATCCATATCCAAATCAGGCGCTAGAAAATCCATTCTTTTAATCTAATTAATTGCTTCCGTGGTAGTAGTATTTCCAATTTTCAAATAGCCTTCCTTTTCTCAACCGTTATAGCTAGGAAGCGTTTTTTTGTGTGCCAACGGAACAGAAATGCACGTCCATGCATGTCATAGGAAATATTTCATTTAGTAATATATATTTTTAATCTCGTGCCATCTGAAATCAATGCTGCATATTCGGCGATAAGATCCTAGGAGAAATGTCATAATTCAGTGCCCAATCTTTTCTTAGCGTCACTTTTAAATGCTGTGGTGAGATAAATGTTTTTTCTGTGAGGAAATGATTGGGGCCTGTGAATTTCTTTCTTGCACCGCCCCATGTATACTATAAGAGGCTTTTTTTTTTCAATTTCAAATTCGATGATATAATTTTCACGCCACATACTCACTCAGTCCACGAGAGAGCGTATTTCCAGCTTTTCATGAAAAGTAAAACTATCTCAAACTTTGATCGTGTTTATACAAAAGTATAACAGTATTTATGAAATCCAATAATTATATGATGGAAATATATTTTAGCATGGTACTAAATTGGTTGCATAAATATTGGTATCTTTTTGTATAAACATGGTCAAACTTAAAAAAGTTGGACTTCCCAAAAAAGTTGGAAGTACACTATTTCGTGTACGGAGGGAGCATGTATCATACTCCCTCCGTTTCAAAATATAAGTCTTTCCACCTACTTTCCACACACATGTATCTAGACATGTTTTAGTGCAAGATTCACGTGAATCTTGCACTAAAACATGTCTAGATACAATTTTGTGGAAAGTAGGTGGTGCGACTTATATTTTGAAACGGAGTGAGTATAATATTATTGGTTAAGAGGGTCAATTTTTTTTAGAGGACTAGTATAGATCAAGTTGACAAAACGATAATAGTTCTGTTAGTGTTACTCGAAAGCACAAAACGGCCAAACCCTTTGATTAGTGTAGGGAAGACCAGTATTACTCGAAGTCATAAACGAGTTGAGAATGACCCCTTAAAGATGGCAAAACTTTTGGGCAATCAATTTGCATGCAAGTGTACCCTGATATTTCCAGGCACAAATAACTCTAGGCAAGTGTGCACTAATGCCTGATGTGTGCTTGCGTCTCGGACCTTTCAACCCCTTGAAAAGTTGAAACAAGCATGTAAACGACTAATAAGTTTAGCTTGTTAACTTGTTAATGTGATCGGCTCATGGTTGACTTGAGATTTTTATCTTCTTAATTAAGTAAAAAAGAAAACAATATGGTTGACTTCACTTGGGTAACTAGGCTGGTCCACGAAGCAGAGCAGGCGAACAACCTCTCTACATATCAAAAGAAGAAGCAGAGTGGACGAGGCGAGCACGTACGCTGAGAACACTTGGCGGTCGATCGAGCTGACGACGTATACTCTGCTGGGCTGCTTGCTGGCTTCGAATGTGATGCCGCAACGACCTCGTTTCCTTTTCTCTCGCTACTCATCGGCGTACGTCGCTGTGCCATCGGCTTCGACATGAGCTACTGCATTAAGTCTCGCGGTTAAGGACTAAATTATGATGATAGCGTGAGTCGTCGAGGTGTGATGGGACATGCCGGTTTTGCTGGATAAGATGTAACGGTGGTAATCCGGTCGGCAAAACCAGGTCTGACTTGTCGTAGGAAGCTTAATTAGTTCGGATGCTGATTAATTAGGGTCTCTCTAGGGCGCAGTCGACTGAGAATTAAGCAAATTAATTCCCTGTCGAATGACGTCATGCTTTCTTCCTCAACTCCGGCGGCCTTTCTTCCTCAAATCTGGCGAACTCTCTCCCCAGCAGCCACCGCCGGCCTAACCGCCTGCCTCCCCGCCCGCGGCCGGCGCGCTGCCGCGACGCCTCGCCGCCCCGCCCTGCCCCGAGCTCCACCTCCGCCGGTCCGCCGCCGCCCCGGCCCTCCCTCTAAGCCTACCCCCGACTCCGGCGACCCCGCACTCCTCGCCTCCGCCGCCGTCGCGAGGAAGACGAAGACCTAGGGTTAGCACGAATCTTGGCGCAGCAAAAGGACGGCGGATCAGTCGACTGAGCGCTAACCTAAATCTCAGTCGACTGAGCCTTAGCAAAAATTGCATGTACTAGTCTAGGACAACATATGTAGTATAAATTGTATAATACAAAAATAACAACTTTAAATTTGTTAACGAGACGAGCAGTGTGGAGTCGGAGGAGCTGTGTGAGGTGGGACTAGTCGAGGTGCAGGCGGAGGCAGAGCTGTCGTGTCTCGTTCGGGCTCGTGCTTGCAGAGAAGGAGGAGACACGGTAAGGAAGTGGAAGGGATGAAGGTCGCTTGAGTGGCTCGTCACCCAGAGCTACAAACAGGAGTCATTGGTGGCCGCGCACAGGAGGAGAGCGATGACAACACTCGAGGCCAAGTTCCTCCGGATCCATGGTGCCCTTGAGAAGTGGTGGCGCATTCGAGTAGCGGCATGAATCTTCCGATTGAAGGTTGTGCATGTTGGCCTTTCCGTTATATAGCTGCAGCCCAAGTGTTTTATATTTGTAGCACTTTGTATTTTTTTTGTTCGATTTATAAATGGGCAAAATTTAAATAAATGGCGAGTGTTGGAGCAAGATTTTTTTTTTTTTGAATTTTATGTTGGAGCAAGATATTTGGCTCCCAATGAGCTAAAAAGAGTTGTGCCTTAAAATAGGGCAGTTGTTGAAGATGCTCTAAGAGAGTGGCGGCACCATAATGTCATGTGCAGTATATGGAAAACGATTTTTTGTATTCGGGTGAACGAGCAAATAATATTAATTGTAGCTTTTTCTGATCTGGTTATCAAGCTAGTGAGAGAAGGAGAAAACCGGAACGACGATCGAGTAGTGGAGCAGGTGAGGAGCAGGCAGTCTCTCTATCGGCTCGGCTCGGCTGGCTGGAACGTGATGCAAGCCGTCCTGCCGGGCCGTTGCGAGGCGGCCATGCCTTTTCGTGTGAGCGCGGGCCGTGCAGCCAGCGAGCTGCACGCACCTCTGCTTGCCTGAGCGTGGGGCTGCGGTGGCGGTGTGACGCCGGCACGAGCGTGCGGGGAAGGAGAGGAATCCGTCGCCCCCGTGCGGTACGTACGTACGAGGTGGTTGGTTGGTCCCGGCGCGGCTCGTGTATCCCATGCGCATCGGCGTACGGAATCGTGGGAGGAATAGGATAGATCCAACCGAGCCGAGGCCATCTCGCCTTCGCATAACCAGCCGCAGCCCGCGGGGAGCTTCTTCTGTACATCGCCCGCAGGCAACGCTGGAGCGTACTGTCGCCTGCGGGGTAGCGTTTCTGGCCCGGCCCGTTTCTACGTCCTTTTTTTTCTTAGTTTCTTTTTCTGTTTCTATCATTATTTTTCATTTTATGAAAATTGTTCAGATTTCGAAAAAATACAAAAAGAAATTTATTTATTTTTATTTTACGAAAATTGTTCAGATTTCGAAAAAAGATTCAAATTTGAAAAAAATTCGGACTTGAAAATAGTTTCGGATTTTGAAATATGAATAAATTTTTGAATTCGAAAATTTCGAAAAGAAAAACGGCGAACATCTTTTAAATATTAACAAAAAAATATTTGAACAATTTCTGAATTTGAACTATTTGATACTATGAACAAATTTTTGATGTGAACAATTTTCAAATATGAACAATTTTTTATAGGAATATTTTTCGTATTTGAACAAATTTGAAATATGAACCAAATTTTGATATGAACAATTTTCGAATTCATAAATTTGGATTTGAACAATATTCAAATCTCAAATTTTTAAATTTGAAATTTTTCGAAATAAAAACGAAAAAAGGAAAACAAAACAAAGAAAAAGAAAATTGGAAAGAAAACGGAAAAAAGAAGTAGAGAAGAAAAAGAAAGAAAGCAATGACTGATGGGCCGGCCCACCCGCGCGTGCCTTCAGGCGACGCTAGCAAAACTCATCGCCCGCGGGCGATGTATAGGATTTGCCCGGCCCGCGGGTAGGTGCCTGCCCAGTAGTTGGCCGCGTCTGTTTGGTTCTCGCTGTTCTCTCTACCGTCTACCAGCAGCGGCCCATCCTAGACGGCCTTTCGCCAATTCTCTCTGTGATTTGTACTGTTACTAGGCACACAAGACATTTTCCCTATAAAAAAAAGGTACACAAGACATTTAGATATATATATGGATGACACATCGACATACTTTTTACTTTAAAAAATCATTTCTGCTATATATAGGGAAAAGGATCTTGCTTACATTTCCATACTAATGTGATCTTATGAATTAGATAAGATTTATGGAAAAGGATCGTTCTTACATTTCCAACTAATAACCATAGAAAATAGGACTTCAGTTTAGCGCACAAAATACCATATGCAGTGATAAATATCAGCATGCTACAACAAATCTACAATTGAAAAAAACATGTATCTGAACAAAATAATGCTTAATTAAATCCACTAGTAAAAATAAATTTCTCACATTTTATTCATGTGTGCTTGTAAGAACCAATAATATTCATGTGTGCTTGTAAAAACATGTATTGAAAGGTATATAAGAAAGGAAATGACATATAGCTTGTGGCCAAATAAGCAAGTTTTATACAAAAGTAAAAGAGTTTAATATAATAAATTAGTAAGAGCGACGAATGTACTTCTTTTATTAGGGCATGTGAATTTGTTTAGACGGCAGGCGTCTGTACTACGTGTCCAAGTCACCTATAGACGACAGTACATACAGCACTTACAGCCGGCCGTCCCTTCGGGTGTCTACAGGAACTCGCGGCTGCATACAACATTAAAATAATTCCAATAATTGATTGTAAAATCAGACTATTGCAAGATTGGACTAATCATTTTTTTCCAGCCGGGAAGACTGGATTCATCCTAACCTATCTAGCTTTTTAGATCGACTAGGAGCTAATCGATACATAACCGATTATCTACGCCTGCTCATGCGGAGTAACGAGAAGAGACTCTCAGAGACCGAGGTTGCTTGTTTGGCTCGTGGTATGGTGGTAGTTCGATGTCCATCCAAGCTCCGCACCGGCGTCAAGATTCCCCCGAGGATCACGACGAGGCAGCGACCGTTCTCCAACTCTCGATCTGGCGAACACAGGTTGGGATCGTGAAGGGGTACTTCGGTGGGTAAACCGTCAAATTATAGACGCATCCGCATACAACGGGATTTTGGTTGTCTATAACTAGCGATTTTCTGGCGTATCGACCGTCCGCTGAATTACAGACGACTTGCTTCTCTCTCTTCGTTCTCTCCTCCACCTCACCCGAAATCTTAGGTGGCATCTGTTATAGAGAGCTGACTATTGTACATGCACTTAGTTGTAGTTCCTAGATGTTGGTTACAACATCTTGTTACAATATCTTTTAAAAAGTACCTATATCTAAATATAGGAGAAGTGATTTACAATATTTTGTTACCATATTCCAGGGCACCTCATAACGATACAAATCTCCTACTAGAAGTGATTTACACACTGCCGCAACCTGGGTGTTCAGTGCCAATTCGAAGCTGGTCGTGCTAGGCATGCGGGCTGAATATATGTTTTCTTTACTTCTTTGTATGCATGTGTAACAAGCAATGATGCATGCGATAACGTCGAAGGCGGTGCCACCACCAAAGGTCGTGCTGAAAGATACGTGTGTGATAGTGGGGATATGACATAACTTGTACCGAGAAGCCGTCGAAAGAGCACGTGTTCATCGCCGCCGCGAACAAGTTCTGCAAGCTTATGTCTGAGGTTTGTGCGCTCCATGATGTTTGTATATGCATGATTCTCTTTGCAATATAAAATGTAAAAATAAATCAACATAGAGTCTGGAGTCTTTTCCTACTTATGAACGGTTCATTTTAATCATGAAAACGTGGCATTCCACTGTCCGGGAGAAAAAGATACGCGTGGGCAACATGACGTTCGGGAAATAAATTTGAAACGGTACGCGTGGCAATTTACGCGGGTCGTAGCGTGTCGGTGAGCACCTGTGTTTTTATTTCAAGGAACTCCACGGTGTACGCGGCGCGTTCAGTGCAGCTTTCCACGTCACGCGCGAAATCTGGAAGGCTCTACAGAAAGAAAAAAATCCCACCTGAGCACCGCCACCGCCCTCCGATCACCATCGGACGCGTCCCCGGTCTCCGTTTGAGATACCCCGATCGAACCGCCAGAGGAAAATTTCGCGCAAAAACTCTGATTTCCCACGTCGCGCTTCCTTCCCCGCAACGGCCGGAGGAAGCTTCCCGGAGACGGTATCCGTACACGCGCATGCATCCAAATCTTGCGCGGTTAGAAACCGCGCTCGACGACGACGAACCGACCCCGACCACGTCACGCCACCTCCTTCCGCTTCTGTCTCTCTCCCGCTCCTATATAATCCCCTCCTCTTCTGGTCGATCGACGTCAGCGTCACAGTTTGAAAGTTCCCAAGCGCGCACAAGTTTCGCCATGGACGCCGCCTCGGTAGACGCTGCTGGTTTCGACTTCGACGACGACCTGGGTTTCCTGGACGCGCTGGAGTGCTTCGACCTGGACCTCCTCCCCACCGAGTTCGGCGGCGGCGATTCCTTTCACGCCGGGCCAGGCAAGGAGGGCGGTCTCGGTCTGGATTTGGGTTCCCCTGATGATGACGGCGGGAGAGAGAGCTCGCCGGATTCTGTGGTGACCGACGACGGGGCGACGTCGTCGGCGGGAGATCGCGACGACGGCGGCGAGATGTCGGGCTACGTGTGCGAGCTGGAGAGGTTCCTCATGGAGGACGACCACGACGATTACACGGCCAAGGAGGATCATGCTGCCGACAAGAACTTCCTCGGCGATTACTTTGGCGCCGAGCCAGGAGCGGAGGAGGAGCTTTCTCCCGACGACTACTTGTTGGACGACTACTATGTTGCGTACGACGTCTACGCCGAGCCGGCGGAGGGTGCCGCTGCCACCGTCGAGGATGCGGCGTCCGCGGGAGCGAAGGCGGAGGAGGACCTTGCCCCCTACGTGTACTTCTTCGGCGACTACGATGTCACGGACGGCTGCGGTTACGCCGAGCCGGCGTCATCCGGTGGCGCTGTGGTGGATCCGGCGTCGCCGATTTTGGAGGATGAGGTTTCTGCTGCTCGCGAGGACGAAGCGACCTCGAGGAAACGAGCAAGGTACGAATGAATTGAATCGAGTCGAGTTCATTCATTCATTGCGTGCTACTAATTGCAAAGTTCTTAATCTTAGGGTCCGATGTCAGTTAGAATCCGATGTTAGTTAGAAGTCCTAATGCAATTGCATAAGAACAATCTGTACATACATATATAAATATCAGTATTGCTAGAAGTGATGTGACAATTTGTCTAAGTTTGTTTCTCTGCATATTTGTCTCCTGCTATGACATATTATCACAGAATTGTCCACGGCATGTTATTTTTTTGGTAGCGAATTCGAGCTTTGCTTGTTTCAGTCGTCGGTACAATGCGTATTTTGCTCTTGGATATCATATACAATTGCAGCGAATTTGATTATGCCTGTTGATAATGGTATCCAGCAGCATCCATCCCGTGAGGCAGAGGAGAGGAGGTGCGGAGCAGAGCTCGTGTTGACGAGGAGGAGGCATTGCGTCTCGGTCCAATTACACGGGTGCGGCCGCCTTGGCCACCATCAGCTGCTATGCGGCAGCGCATGGCTCTCGACTTGATCGTCGTTTCGATCGGCTGGGAGGAAACAAATCTGCTCTCACCTCCTCTCATGGTGCCGACCTCAGGTATTTAAACAGGTAGGTGCAAAGTTCAGAGGAACACGGCATCTCAGTTTTCTTTACGATTTTAGTTTACTTTTCTGCTGGCCTGACCTGGCAAACCTACCGTCTACATAGACATTGTTGGTCGTAAGCTGTTGGATCAAGCCGAGGGCACCACCACGACACATCGTAAGCGAATCCGTCAAAAAACATGAGAGAACAATGAGAAATCCCCTTTTTTCATAAGTCTAAGAAGACAAAATTGACATTAAACTCTTGAACATGTTGCTTTATGATTGTTAAAAAAAATTAGCAACCCATACTAGAGAAAGAATTTAGTGAATCGAAGTGCTGTCTTGAACAACTACTCCCTCCGTTCGAAAAAGGATGTCACAAAAATGGTCTATCTATAGTTCATTTTTGTGACATCCTTTTGCGAACGGAGGGAGTAGATATTTAACATGGAAGGATCTAACACCCTGCTTAGATGTAGGTATTTTGGCTCAGAATTGGTATGTGGCATCCAACCACTTCTGAATATATATTTCACATTTGCCTGGTTATGGATTCGGGCTCGATGTTGAACTGATATTGGGTACACTCGCTTCCTCGTATCCTGCCGCCCGCCGCTGCGCCGGAGGAGTGGCCAGGCGCGGAAGAGGAGCTCGACAGTGCCGTAGTATGGCCCTTCCGTCTGGTGGTCTGCTTCTTCTTTAAGAATCGCTTCCATTATTCAGCCTGTCTACGTGTACTAAACTGGAATATGTCCACATTCTGATGCTTCTCGCCATGGTTGCCCATGTTCCTCTCTTGGCCCATGTTCCTCTCTTGCCACTAGTCACTAGAGCCACAAGAATGAAATAGACACTAGCTTCTCATCCTCTGATAAACACAAGATTTACTGTAGCATTTCTATTGCCGTCCTGAAGAAGCTTCAGGTACCATGCTTTTGATCCTTGCGAAGTAGTTGCTGATGCGTCAACATTGACCAGCTCTCAGTTTGTTGTCCCAGCCACAAATCAGGTACCAGCAAATAAAAAGAGAACTGCAATTTATTTGTCTAAGTTCTGAAGTTTTACCTCACTGGATTGAATAGTGGAGAGTAGACAGAGAGGATGCCCCCCCCCCCCCCCCCCCCCCCCGCGTCGCCCTCCTCCTGGCGACACGGGGGTAGCCCTAGCCGCCGCCGGCGCTAGAGGCCCCCGCCGTCCTCCTCCGCTCGCCGCCGCCGGAGGGGCAGCCGGCAAAGCTGAGCACGCCCCAGGGAAGGTGGCGGCAGGGCGGTTCCTTTTCGGTTCCCGGCGTTTCTCGTGGAGGCGAGTGGCGGCGGAGGTGCGGGTGCTCGGCGCTGCTCCGGCGGTGGCGCAGGCGTGGAGGAGGAGCGCTTCGCCGGCGCGTGGTGGTCGCCTGCAGCGGAGGTCGCCGGCGCGGGGATGGTGCCCAGATGGGTTTGGCGGGCCCGATCTGGGCCTGCCGGGCCGGGCACGGGCGCGCGCTTGCAGGGCGTCGGGAGCAAGGCGCAGCAGTGATGACGGAGGCTGCTGGCGGCTGGGCCGACCCTGGGCTTCGGTGCCGGAGTGGAGGGGCACGGCCGCGTTCCTGGGCGCGGTGCTGACGGTTGACGAGGAGGCAGCGTGTGGAGGAGATGGGCGGTTGCAGTGGCGGGCTCCTGGCCGTGGTGTTTGCCGGGAGGGCTGTGGCGCGCGAGGATGTGGGCCGCTGTTGGTCGCGTGAAGCTGGTGGAGATGCGGCGGCAGCGGCATGCGGCGGAGCTCGGCGGTTGACGACACGACCAGGACGCCGTCCTGCGGCTCCCGAAGCTTTGCGGTCGGGTTGAACTCCGGGCGAAAGCTCGCACGGACTTCGGTCGGTGCCGACGACGGCGGCGCCCTCGGGTGTCGTTCTCCTTCCTGTTGGCGTCGTTGTGGAGCTTTTCGACCTCGACTAACGCGTGTGGTTCCAAGAGCTCCGGGTGAAAACCTAGCTCCTTGGGAGCGGGCGGCGGTGACCATCTCGTCACTACCTTGTTGTAGGCGCCGCTTTGGAGCTCTTGGCCTGCGTGGTGCGACGGTTTCGCGGCGGATGTGCAAAATGGTGCGTGTGGTCGCGGGTGGTGGACGTCGGGGCGGCGGCCCCGGATGGTGGTGGACGTCGAGGCGGCGGCCTCGGTCTCCCACGCTACGACGGTTCTATGAGGCAGAGCCGTTGTCTAGCGGGGGTCTGGGTGGCGACCTGGATGGAGACTGCGAGGGCAGAGGGTTCGTCGACCTGACTGGATCATCTTCGGGCAATGCGAAGGTCGATCTGGTTGCTTCTCCGGGGCGGCGGCCCCGGTACATGGTGGTTTTGGTGGCAACCTGGATGAAGACTGCGCGGGCAGAGGGTTCGTCGACCATGACTGGATCGCTTTCGGGCAATGCGAAAGCCGATCTGGTTGCTTCGCCGGGACGGCGGTCCCGGAAACGGTGGTGTGTTTTGTGGCGTTTGGCTGACTTGTGTCGTGTGAGCGATGGGTCGCCTCGCTTGTGCGGTTTTTTGGCTCTGTTTTCCTTTATAAACAGGGCATTTGTATGGTTTTTGGGCCCGGTCTTCCTTATAAACTGGGTCAATTCTTTTCTATCTATTCGAGGGTGGTACGTTATCCTCAAAAATAGTGGAGAGTAACCATCAATGTTTATCACACCGTCACATAATTTCACATCTAGTGGTCCCCGAACCCAGCTTCCACATGTACATGTTTTCATATCTTGGAAATTGACGAGTATTTATGGATGCACTGCCTTGGACAATCATCGAGCTAGATACTTTGGTGTGAAAAATATAGTACCATCGATGGGCTCATCATTTTGTTTCATATACTCTGCAATGGTGTAGTTTATATTTGGCCATAAATCTTAATTTTGTTGGCTATATATATAAAGGTTGTATAGAGTGTCGAGGGTTACAAATTGGATGTACAGGCTAAGCAAGGTTTAGCCAAATTCAATATTCATAATACCGATGTCTCTGAATATTTTATTTACAATATCATTTATAATTTAAAGTATTTTTTTCACTATTTCACTCAGTACTAGATTTTTGCATTTACAATAGTTACACTGGCGTGGCAACGCGCGGAGTATTTTCTCGTATACTTAAATCAAGGGGCTCGTTTCCTCTAATACCCGGTACAGTCTCCTTGGTTGCCTGACATATGGTCCAGCCCAACTCTCCTCCTTACCCCTCGCTCCACGGTGCTCCTCGCGGTCGTCGTGGTGGTGCTCTTAATGTTATCCGTGTGAAGCGATGACTACAGGAGAGTCAAGCCGGCAATTCCGCCCATGGGCACCCGACCCTAATAGACAGGGTATGGGTCGCTATGTTCGCCCATGGGTCTCGCCCGTGGGCGACCCGATTAGTCATGGGTAGGGTATGGGCAGACATGTGTACCCATGGGCGACCCGATGGGTAACCCGGTTAGCTGACATGTGGGGTCTCATAGTAAGACATGACCAGAGCCCATGTAATTTCCAGCCCAGCCCAACAATTCAAATCCAACACGCACCGCACTAAGCCACTAACCCTAGGTGTGACCGTGTCCTCCCCAGTCTTCCTGGACGCCTTCCTGGACGTGTTTGCTGGTTGCCTTCCTGGGAGCTCTCTACTCCTCTTATCTGCTCCTGTATAAGCTTGTTAGTTTGTTGTAATGCTGGACAGTGGACACACAGTTGTGTGGCTTATTTGTGTGGCTGCTTGTCTGCCACTTGATGACTTGAATATTTGATGTAATTCTAGACACCAAGTTTGATGATATTGATGTACTGATGTTGTGATGCATTTCAACACTTATTATGATTTTATTGATGTACTGATGTAGTTTGACACATAAAATATGTCATTTTGGAGTGCCAGAATTGACATGAGGAGTTGTTGTATACAGACCCGACGGGCGACCCGACGGGTCGGGTGACCCAACGGGCATGGGCATGGGCATGAAATCTGACCCATGGGCAGGGTCACGGGCAGAGAAGCTTGCCCATTTGTTAAACGGGCATGGGTCTGGAAGAGGTCGACCCGACCAAACCCGACCCGATTGTCGGCCTTACAGGAGAGGGCTCTCAAATTTGCGGATTTTTTCTCCATCATGGTCTACAGCGCGGTGCGTTTCTCCCTGCCTGTGTCTTGTCGTCTTCATCTTGGTCAAGGCGATCATTAGGGGGGGTCTTCTATCTCACCATGGTGCTCATCCACGTCACATCCGACAACGCTCGAGAACCTCATGGCTTAGTATGAGTTAAAACATTATAACTTATTTATACTAAACTTTTTTACTTTTACATAGCTCATATCCTTATTGGAGTTATATTATCTTAGTGGTAAGCATCATTTCATATACCATGTTGAATACTACTTCTCATGTATAATTAGCAAGCAAGTGCATGCATATTAAGGTACGATTGACACTGTTGAAATATTTTTAACTATTTTATGATGTTTAAGAAACTCTCTTATGAAAATGGATTTAGTTCTACAACTTAATGAACCAACATGATTTATGTGTTCGGAGCGTATCATTTTCCATGGTACATTTAGATTCGTACATAACTTTAGCAGAGTGTCTTAGAGTGTATAAATCTGGCTAATAATTAGGCAGAGGTTTCCGGAGTAAATGCTAGTCTTGGTGGAAACTAAATAGACAATTCTAAATTGTACTCCCTCCGTCCAAAAATAAGTGTCTCAAGTTTGCTACAAATCGTGAACAATTATGAACTTTTCTTGAAGGCATCCTGATTCATGATATCAACTGCCTTAGGTCCTCGACTATCACGGGGGCAGGTGCCCCATGTGGCTTTTGAAAACCTACGAGGTTACATAGATTGTGACAATAGAACGCCCAAGTGCAAAAAAATGTAAAGGTTACAAAGTGGTGGCTTCAGACAACTTTCCTTTCACCAAAGAGATTTTTATTTGTAATTGTTTTAAGTTGTGTTTCAATACGATTGATACAATGTACTTTGCAATATAGTCAGTATAAATCCATTGTTCAAGAACCATCTCGTGTTTGGATGATGATTTTTTTAAAGAAGATCCATGTTCCGGTCGGTGTCGCAGTTTTAAACTCTCACTTCAAAATTGTTTTTGATCGGGGGAGTGGACTGCGTGTATCCGTGCAATACGTCGCTCTGAGATTAGAAATTTGAAAACGGTACACGTGGCACTCTGCGCGGTCAGTCGTTGAGCACCTGTGTTTTTCTTTCAAGAAAACTCCACACGTTGTACGCGGCAGTGGCACAGCATTCCACGTCACGTACGTGCAAATCTCGAAGCACTACAGAAAAAATCCCATATATGGGCCGCCGCCACCGGCCCCTCTCCGTTTGAGATTTTTTTTTTGAGACACAGACGAATTGTATTCAAAAGATCAGAAATACAAGCGTAGAATACAACCCGAAGGCTAAGGAAGCCCTCCTGTCTAACACTTTAACAAATACAACCCCGACAAAGGAAAGAAAAACACTGAAGTCCCTCGGAGTCGTCTTCTTCGTCTTCATCCATCCGTCGAACCGCCATAGGACTACGGGCCGCGCACCCTCACGTCACGTCGCGTTCCCTTCCCGATCGGGACGTGATTTCCTTCCGCGTGGAACGGCCGGAAGCTTGCTGGAGACGGAGCGCATGCATCCAGACCTTGCGCGGTAAGAAACCGCGCGCGGCACGATCGACGACGACGAACCGACCCCGACCACGTACGTCACGTCACCTCCTTCAGCGTCTGTCTCTCTCCCGCCCCTATATAAATCCCTCCTCTTCTCGTCGATCGACGTCCCCGTCACGTCCAGCGCGCGCTCCTTCTTTCGATCGTCCGTTGGTTGGTCTAAGTTTCGCCATGGACGCCGCCTCCGCAGATGTTGACATCGACTTCGGCGACTTGAGTTTCCTGGACGGCCAGGAGTGCTTCTTCGACCTGGACCTCCTCCGGCCAAGTTCGGCGACGGCGATTCCTTTCTCGCCGGGCCAGGCAAGGAGGGCAGTCTCGGTCTGGATTTGGATTCGTTTAAAAGTGGCGCCGGCCACGGCGTTGGGAGGGAGAGCTCGCCGGATTCCGTGGTGACCGACGACGGGGCGTCGTCGTCGTCGGGAGATCGCGACGACGGTTGTGAGATGTCGGACTACGTGAGCGAGCTGGAGAGGTTCCTCATGGAGGACGACCACGATTACGAGGCCAAGGGGGATCTTGCTGCCGACGAGAACGTCCTCGGCGGTTACTATGGCGCCGAGACGATGGGAGCGAAGGAGGAGCTTTCCCCCGATGATTACTTCTTGGACGACGACTACTATGTCGCAGACAATTTCTGCACCGAGCCGGGGTCGGGTGACGCCGTCAAGAATGTCTCGGCCGGGCCAAAGGAGGAGGAGGAGGAGCTTGCCGCCGACGACTACTTCTTCGGCGACTACTATGTTACAGGTGACGACGGTTACGCTGAGCCGGCGGCCAATACCGGCGTGGTGGATCCAGCTTCACCGGCGTTGGAGGAAGATGAGGAGGAGGATGCTGCTGCTCGCGAGGACGAAGCGACCTCGAGGAAGCGTGCAAGGTACGAATGAATTGAATCAGGTTCGCGTTCATTCATTCATTCCGTGCTAATTGCAAAGTTTCTTGGCCGATCTTAATTAAAAAAAATGAGCTTGTCCTAGGAGGAACTAGGGACAAGATTTTTAATAGATAGGAGCGAGGCTCGAACCCTGGCTGGCTAGGTCACCACCTCATGTGCTAGCCAGTAAGACCCAGGGTCTTTCTCGGCCGATGTTAATTAGATTTAGAAGTGCTAATGCAATTGCAGAAATGAAACAATCTGTACATACTGTTAAAAACGATATGGAAATTTGTAAAACTTTATTTTTCTCCATGTCCGTTCGCGTTTCATAAATCTCGAGTACTTGGTCTTGCGTATTTTCATCCCATCGTGTACTAGAAGAGTTGCTTGTTTGAAACTGTCAATGTGCATCTATTTTTGCTCCTGGATTGCATGATGTAATACAATCGAACCGAATTTGATTATATCTGCTGATAATGGCATCCAGCATCCATCCCCTGAGGCAGAGGAGGTGCGCCGGCTCGGTGCCCAGCGAAGCAGAGCTCGTGTTAACGAGGATGAGGCGCTGCATCTCGGTCCAATTACACGGGTGCCACCGCCATGGCTACCATCGGCTGCTATGCGGCATCGCATGGCTCTTGACTTGATCGCCGCTTCGATCGGCTGGGAGTAACCAAATCCGCTCTCGCCTCCTCATGGTGCCGTGCCGACCTCAGGTATTCAAACCGGTAGGTGCAAAGCTCAGAGGAACACGGCATCTCCGTTTTCTTTACGATTTTAGTTTTATTTTCTGCTGGCCTGACCAGGCAAACCTATTGGTCCAAAGCCGTTGGACCAAGCCGAGGGCACCACCACGACACCACGCAAGAGAATCTGCATAAAAAAACTGAGAGAACAATGAGAAATCCCCTTTTTCATAAGTCTAACAAGAAAATTTTGACATCAACTCTTGAACATGTTGCTTTAAGATTGTTAAAAAAAATCAGCAACCCATACTAGAGAAAGAGTTTAGTGAATCGAAGAGCCGTCTTGTACAACTAGATATTTGCCATGTAAGAATCCAACACCATGGTTGGAGGTAAACGTTCTTCCTCAGAATTGGTATTTGGCGTCCAACCACTTATGAATATCTAGATATCCCCGTTTGGTTGGTTGTGGATTCGGGCTCGACGTTAACTGTCCTCGGTTACACTCGCTTCCTCGTACCAAAGTGGAGCTCGATGGTGGCGCAGTATGGCCTTCCTCCTCCTCCCAACTTCCCGGGACGAGCGCGACTCCGGCTGTCCTCCGGCTGCAGGTATGATGTTTGAAACAGAAACACTGATTTACACTCAAGATGGTTAGACAAATTAATCCTCATCCGCTTGGCACATATATTGTGTGATGTAGCAATGTTTTCGGCAAAATACTGCCGGATACCAGGTGAAGCCAATGGTGTGCCGCCATTGGGAGATCATGGTACCTGATCTATGTCGGCATACTGAAGGACATATAGCCCGCCATGGACGAGATGCTTTCGATCGTTGAAAACTAGTTGCTGATGCGTCAACATTGACCAGCTCTCAGTTTGTTATCTCAGCCGCAAATCAGGTAACCGCAAACAAAAGGAGAACTGCAATTTATTTGTCAATTTCTGAAGTTTAACCACGATGGGAATGGATAGTGGAGAATGACCATCAATGTTTATCACACGGCCACATAATTTTAAGTCTTGGTGGCTGCGCGAACCCAACTTTTCCACACGTACATGTTTTCCTATCTTGGAAATTTTCGAGTATGTATGGATGCACTGTGGAGCAGTCAAGTAGATACTTTGGTGTACAAAAATATAGTACCTAGATGGGCTGATCATTTTGTTTCATATACTCTGATTATTTTGTTTTCATATAATCTGCAATGGTGTAGTTTATATTTGGTCATAAGTCTGAATTTTGGGCTATATATTTGTAAGTAGTACAGATAGTGTCCAGAGTTACAAATTGGATGTACACGCTAAGCAAGGTTTAGTCAAATTCAATATTCACAATACCAATGTCTTTGAATATTTTTATTTACGGTATCATTTGTAATATGATTTATAATTTACACAACTTCACTCAATATTAGTTTTTTTGCACGATTCCCATGGCAACGCTTGGTCCGCCCTACTTTCCTCTTTGCCCATCGGCTCGTCGTCTACTATCAGGCAACACGACATCCTAGTAGCGCTGAAGCCGAGCGCAGTCGTGCTCCTTGGCTCTTTTTGGCGCTGCTCTTAGTCTTGTTTGCGCGCAGCGACCACTATGGGCTGTCGGAGTCGGCAGCGCATTAACGTGCAGACGAGACCTCTCAAGATCGTGTCTTTCTTATGCAGTCTGTTATGCGACGCAGTGGGTTACTCCCTAACTGTGTTGCGGTGGAGTGTGTCTGGTCGCCTTCTTCCTAGTCAATGCCTTCACGACAGGCTTATCCGCGCCTGGACGTTCATCCACATTCTTCCCGACGCATGATATTTCTCTTGTATAATTAGCAAAACATTGCAAACACAATATTAAGGTACCAGCGACACTGTTCAACTATTTTTCATTACAAGGAATTTTTTATTTAATTTTGGATGTTTAGAAACTCCCTTATTACAATGGATTAGTTCTTAAACTTAGTAAACAAACATGATTTTACGTGTCGAGACGTATCATTTTTTCATAGTACACTTAGAATTCTACATAACTTTGTTAGAATGCCTAAGAGTGTATAAATATAGCTAATAACCTGGTAGATGTTTCTAGAGTAAATCTAGCAAATAACTAAATATGCATTTCTAGATTGTGTCATACAATGGCGAAGCTTCATTAGGGCCGGCCTGGGCCACGGCCCGCCCAAGTTTTTTGTCAAAAATATATACTCCCTCTTGTCCGCTTTAAGTGTCGCGGAGAAAGAACTGTCGACGTGCGTATAAGTGGGAGCCCCTATACTACGCGGTACGCGGAGGGAGCGAAGCTCCGCGTATCCGCCATGGGCCGCGGCCCACCTCCCCTTCTTCTTCCCCGACCCGCACCCTCTCCTTCTGCTTCTTCCTCTCTTCTTCTTCTTCCCTGACCCGCCCGCCGTCGTCGGCCTAACCGCCTACTCCCGCCCCCCGCGATCGGTGTCGCTACCGCGTCGCCTCCGCCCCCCGCCCTACTCGAGCCGCCGTCTCCACCGGTCCGCCGCCTCCCGGCCGCCATCCCTCTAAGCCCTCCCCCCCCCCCCCCCCCGCGCACCCTGAACCCTAACTCCGGTCGCCGGGAAGCCCCCACCCTCACCGCACCCGCACCTGCACCCCCCCCTTCGTTAAGTTTCTTCCTCGCCTCCACCGGCGACGCCGCGGCCAGCCGCGTCATCCCCGTCCCGTCGTGTGAGTGGCTATGGTGCCCTGCCCTTGGCGCCGTCGTCTTCCTCCTGCCCCCGCTCTGCTCTCGCACATCTCCGTGGGCCGGCCCATAGGGGGTACGCGGAGGTTCGCGATATAGGTTTTGCCTGTATAAGTGCGTATAAGCGCGACAATATTTTCGGATCAGGGGAGTATTAACTAGGAGTAGTAGTATGCAGGCTGAAAGGATCGAGTAGGTTGACTAGGGGGGGGGTGAATAGGCAACTACCAATTTTAATTTTCTTTTCAACAAGTTAAGGAATTGCTCAAATATAAGTTCTCTAGATATGCAACTAGGTGAACAATCCTATATGATGAGCAAGAAGCTAGCTAACAAGATATACTAAACAAGGTAAGCTAGCAATACAAGTAAAGGTATATATAAAAAGGATAAGCACACGGTGACACGGAGATGATTCCGAAGTTCACTTCCCAATGGAAGCTACGTCTTCGTTGGAGCGGTGCGGGGTCACAAGTGATCCCCGAATAGCCGTGATATGGCACACCGTATCTCCTCCACTATATGATGCCCTCGAGGTCGGCAACAAACCTTTACAAGGATGAGGCACACTCCACAACCGAATTGGAGGCTCTCACCAATTCCCACGGCTACCAAAGCCGCAAGAATCACAAGGCCGGGGCACGTCTCCACAACCGAATTGGAGGCTCCCGGCTAGTCCCCGGGCTCCCAAAGCCACAAGAACGACCAACGACCGTCTAGGGTTCCAATGAACCCAAGATGCACAAGTTCCTCAAAGGAATGGATGGGGAAATCAAATCTCTTTGGTGGAAGTGTAGATCTAGGTCAACTCTCCCAAGTCCTAGAAGGACAAGGTGTTTGAGTGGGTAGGGAGAGAGATCTACGAGTTTCAAGCTTTCAACAATGGTGGGTAAGATATTTCAGTCGTGGTGGTCCTCTTGGAGAAGAAGGACCCCCTTAAATAGGTCCACCGAAAAACTAGCCGTTTTTGACAGAAAACGTGCAATCCGAATGAATCCGTTTTTCATCCGGAATTCCGAATCATCGGAATATTCCGAACGTATAACAACCTGATTCCGGACCGATCCAGTACCGAATCGAGCTGTCTCGGAATCAGGTCGGAATGGTCCGGAAAATTCCGAATCACCCGGAATTCCGGACGAAAAACAACCCATTCGGAATCTGTACATTTTGGCTTGTTTTTCGATGGAACTATTACCATATTTTTCCACCTAGGTTGTAGGAAGACTGGGGAGAGTATATCTGGTATGTATATGTAAAATATGATTTCCCCCAAGCTTTCCAAAGAGCAACCCCACTTGATAGAACGGCTACCCTACGACTCAATAGAATTAAATCTACGGGCCACCGTCTTCAACCTTCTTCATCACTTTGAGGGGTCACTCAAGACCATGTGCATATCATCTATTGTACCTGTAGTACTTTGGCACACGGTAAGATCATCACTTATGTTGTTAACAAACACACAAAACTAGATAAGGAGACAATGTCCTTTCAATCTCCCCCTTTTTGGTGTTTGATGACAACATAAGGATTTGCATAGAGATATATATAAAATAAGAGCAATGCAATAGATTTACAAAAATATAGGAAGGCTCCCCCTTGATGTGTGCACTAATAGGAGTTGCATTTGAATACATAGAGTACACACAACAAGGATCAATACTCCCCCTATATTTTATAAACCAATAATATGTGCAACATTTAACAATAAAGCATAATCATGATGAATTTGCACAAATTGAGGTAAGACATGATAATATGAATGTAAAAGACCACACACAGGATATAGAGATAAACAACATAGTCTTTTAACATAACACACACAACACCGGGCAATGCATGTCTTACCACATGCTAGACATAGTTCACACACACCATAGGTAGTTCAACACATACTGAAAATAAAGCTAAAGAGTACAAGCTTATAAGATCAAATAAAGTGGCAAGAAGCTTGTACTCCACCCATGCAAATCCCCAGAGACAACCCTAATAGATCTCATTTCTCCCCCTTTGGCACCAAGACGCCAAAAAGGGAAAAAGAAGCGATGCTAACGACCAACCCCGCTAAGTCTCCTCTCCTCCCTTCGTCATCATCATCATCACTCTCATCATCATCCTCATCGCCGCAAGCCGGTGGGACCCCAAAGAAGAAATCATCATCTGTAATGGGTGGCATAGTGATATCCTTGAATGGAGTGGGAGCCAAAGAAGCATCATCGGCATCTTGAGGCAGGCCGGCAGCCCTCCTATCGGCATTCTGAATGCGACGGGCCTCCTTGGCCAACTCTCTAGCATCGTGGCTGTAAGCACGAGATCACGGCAAGCAGAAAACATGGTCTTGAAGAACTTAGAAACTGCGCTGCTGCTCTTCTTCTGAGAGGTGGAAGAGGCACGTGAAGTGGATGCACTAGCTTGAACCAAAGGTGTTTTGCCCTTGGCATACTCTGGAATTTCAGGGCCCTTGGTGAATACAGGAGCAAGCAATTCAGGCTCAAGTACCTCACGGCAAAGCATAATGTTCTTTCCAGCCAAACGGTTAATGAATTTCTGAAGGAGAGGGCCATATGCTGGAGTCCGCTTACCCTTGACTCCCATCTCAATCTCATTGTAGATGAAATCCATGACATCAATCTTCCTCTGACGGTTAGGCTTGGTGTAGTACATGAGGTTGATCATGTAACCCCGAACCGCAGACACATCACAGCCTTGCTCATAATGTTTTCACGGAAAATCTTAGCAAGCATGTTGTAGAAGGGGTACATCACACTAATGAAAGGAGGGTTGATATCAGCATACTCTGGAGGGTAGAAATCAGCAAGCAAGTCCTTGGAAAACTCAGGGGATGAGTGAATCTTGAAACCAAAGTCACCAGAGGTATTTTCCCAATCATAACCCAGAGCAGTAGCAAAGACAGATAAGTTGCTTGTGTATTTGGTTGATCCGGACATCCATGTCATGGTGCGCAAGCTATCATTCTTGAAGTGTACTGTGCAATAGAATTGACTAATGAGTTCGGGGCAATATGGTTGAGAGACCAATGCGACCTTCAAGATATCCATCTTCTTGAGTGTGTCATAGATGTGAGCAAGGGAACTTTCTTTGTGTTCATAGAGATATTCTTCATCAAGTTGCTTGGACTTCACCACTTTGTCCTTGAGAGTCATGTAGAACTCATTCCACATCTTAAACTGAGTGCAAGTCCAGAACCTCTCATCAGCGTCACATGTTGGTTCTGGAAAACGGTAAGGATTGAGCTTGCGCACCTCCCTCCAATTCTTGAGCTTCATTTTCTCAAAGTTTTCAATAGGAACTTGTTCTCCCTCCATCTCAACAGCGTCAATTTCTGGCTGTTTTCTTCCTCTGCCCGAGCCGGACGGCGGTTAGAATGACCACGAGATGACGGAGAGGTCTCACGACAACCTTGGAGCGCGGTTTCTTCCTCAAGGTCTCACGGCGGGCATTGCGGTCAGCACTATCACCTGTGAGAATAGGGCATAGGTACGCAGCAGGAGATAAGAACATATGCCAAAAGTTTTAAATTTTGAAATTTTAGTGAAAATAGGAAGTGCAATTTAAAACTGTGCATTCGGAATCAGTTCGGAATGAGCCGGAATATTCCGAACGGGCCGGAACATTCCGAGCCATTTCGGATTCATTCTGGATGCACATGATTTGTTTCACAAATTTGTTCAAAGAACAACCTACTTGCACTAGATTGAAAGGAGAAGGCAAGAATTAACGTGGTAAGCCTACATTAACAAGAAATCCCTAAGAAACTTGAATCCCAACTAGATAGGAAGAAACGAGAAGGGAAATCGCGAGAGGTACCCGAAGACATGGTGAAAAGGGGAACGGGTCGGTGAAGCTCTTCCAAGCTTGGAGGAGACCAAGCTCGGAGGAGATCCGGAGCTTCGGACGGCCGGAGTGCAGCCAGGCAGGGCGGCGAAGGAGGCGGCGAAGGGAGAGGAAACAGGGCGGGGGGAAGTGAGAACAGTAAGTCAAACCGCCCACCCGCACGAACAGATAAGAAAAAAAATTGCCGTTCGGAACAGATCCGGATTCAGTCCGGAATTCCGAGATACTCGGAAATTTCCGATACGATTCCGAACTCATTCCGAAAAACAAAAAGTGGTACTGGACCCGGTCGGAATGAGGTTGTTAGATAGCCGGAAAATTCCGGACCACTCGGAATTCCGGATGAAATCCGAACCAATTCCGAAAAAAAAGTTTTTGAAAAATGTGATTTTCTGAAGAATTTGGCATATGTCAATAGATGAAAAGACAGACTAGGTATATCAGCAGAGACACAAGAGAGGGTTATGGTTTCTACACATGCTTGTTGGATGAAGAACGAGAACACGATGAGCTACAACAAGCATGATTCGAATATAACAAGATAAAATTGAGGAAGCAATAATAAAGGTCTAACAACACCCAAATATCACGAGGAAATCCAACTCCTCAAGAAGAGGAGGGCGGTGGCCGTAGCCACCATGTTTGAGTATATATGACTTGACGCCGCGAAGATATATCTTGGGCTCAAAATCAAAACTCATCTTTGAAGCACATTTGGTCACACAAGTGACTATGATGCAAGATTTGTCTATTTGCGCATTATAAGGGAAGTGTTGACTCATGAGTTGAGCTACACTCCCCCTATGTCTATGCCTACATCTAAACCAAATAAGTATCGTCTAATATGGGTAGGTATGCAAGAAATCCACTAAATCCAATTGGATATGTCCACCACATTTAGTTCTCCTCTCAACTCCTTGAATCTTGCTTCACCAAGAGGCTTCGTGAACATATCGGCGAGTTGATGCTTGGTGTTGACATACTTGATTGCAATATCACCCTTCTCAACATGGTCTCGAATAAAATGATACCGAATCTCAATGTGCTTGGTCTTGCCATGAAGAACCGGGTTGTGTGCAATTTTAATAGCACTTTCATTGTCACATAAAAGAGGCACTTTGTCACAAATGACACCATAATCCTTTAAAGTTTGCCTCATCCATAATAATTGTGCACAACAACTACCGGCGGCGATGTATTCGGCTTCGGTGGATGACGAGGCCACACAATTTTGCTTCTTGGAAGACCAACTCACAAGGGACCTACCAAGGAATTGGCATGTACCCGAAGTTGATTTTCTATCCATTTTGCAACCCGCCCAATCCGCATCCGAATAACCAACAAGATCAAAGCTTGTACCATGGGGATACCAAAGACCATAGTTGGGAGTATCCAACAAATATCTTAGAATCCTTTTGACCGCGGTTTCATGACTTTCCCTAGGACTTGATTGGAATCTTGCACACATACCCACACTAAACATAATATCCGGTCTAGATGCACAAAGGTAAAGCAAAGATCCAATCATAGAACGATAAAGCTTTTGATCAACTTCCTTACCATCCGGATCTAAGTGAAGATCCGCCTTGGAGTCCATGGGAAACTTATATGGCTTGGCATTGTTCATATCAAATTTCTTGAGCATGTCCTTAATATACTTGGCTTGACATAAGAATGTTCCTTCTCGAAATTGGTGGATTTCAAAGCCAAGAAAATAATTCAATTTTCCCATCATGGACATCTCAAATTCCTTGGTCATTAGCTTGCCAAATTGATCACTAAATTCACGGTTAGTGGAACCAAAGATAATATCATCAACATATATTTGGCATACGAAAAAATCTCCATTTACCCTTTTTGTAAAAAGAGTGGGATCTATTACCCCAATTTCAAAGCCACGGTCTACTAAGAACTCCTTGAGATGATCATACCAAGCACGTGGAGCTTGCTTGAGCCCATAAAGAGCCTTATGTAGTAAGTAGACGTGGTTAGGAAATTTAGGGTCTTCGAAACCCGGTGGTTGTTTAACATACACCAATTCATTTAGTGGACCATTTAAGAAAGCACTTTTAACATCCATTTGATATAAGACAATATTATGAGTAGATGCATAAGCAATTAGTAAGCGAATGGATTCAAGTCTAGCAACGGGGGCATAGGTTTCACCGTAGTCGACTCCTTCGATTTGGGTGTAGCCTTGTGCAACCAATCTTGCTTTGTTGCGAATGACTTGACCATGTGAGTCTTGCTTGTTCTTAAATATCCACTTGGTTCCAATGACATTATGGGAGGAGTCATTGGGTCTTTCCACTAATGACCATACTTTGTTGCGCTCGAAGTTGTTCAACTCTTCATGCATAGCCGCAACCCAATCCATGTCTTCAAGAGCATCATATACCTTGAGAGGTTCTAAGCTAGACAAACAAGAGACATGACCACAAAAGTTAGATAATTGATTGCGTGTGGACACACCTCTACGGATACTCCCAAGGATATTTTCTTTGAAGTGTTGTTGGTAATCCAATTTTGATGCACGCCGGATGACCCGGCGTTCCGAGGCTTGACCAATTGTTTCACCAACACAAATATCTTCATCATTTTTATCTTGCTCATGGTCAACCCGAAGTGGAGTTCTTGGAGTTGTGGGTTCATTATGTTCTTGTTCACCACTAGAGTTGGGTGGGTCTTGACCATCTTCTTGATCAATATTGAGGTGGATGGCTCAACTTGAGTAGAACTTGTTCCTTCTTCTTGAGTATCATCAATAGGTCCTTCAATAGGAATTAGTTCTCCAATCCCCATAGTTCTTATGGCTTGAGATGGAGCATCATCACCTACATCATCATGATCAATATGCTCCGCTTGGGAGCCATTATCCTCGACAAACTCCACGTTCATAGATTCTTCAACACACCCGGTGGATATGTTGTAGACCCTATAAGCATGAGACTTTGCGGCATATCCAACAAATATACCATCAAAAGATCTAGATTCAAATTTAGCAATTTTGCAACCTTTAATGTAAACATGGCATTTGCATCCAAAGACTCGAAAGTAAGATACATTTGGCTTTTTACCGGTGAGGAGTTCATATGGTGTCATGTCCTTGAGAGGACGGAAGAAGAGCCGGTTTGAGTAATGACAAGCGGTGTTGATGGCTTCGGCCCAAAAGTTGTATGGGGAATTAAACTCGGCCATCATAGTTCTTGCCATATCAATAAGAGTGCGGTTCTTCCTTTCGGCAACACCATTTTGTTGGGGAGTATATGCAGCGGAATATTGGTGTTGAATGCCCTCCCCACTTAGGAAATCATCCATAGTGTAATTCTTGAACTCCGTACCATTGTCACTTCTAATTGCCAAAATCTTGGAGTCATATTGGCGTTGAACTAGGGTTGCAAAGTCAATGAATATCTTTTGAGTTTCACTCTTCTTCTTGATGTAGAAAGTCCAACAATATCTTGATAATCATCCACAATCACCAAACAATATTTCTTGCCACCAAGACTATCATATGTGGGAGGCCCAAAAGATCCATATGAAGGAGCTCCAAAGGCCTCTTAGTGGAGATAATGGTCTTCTTGGGGTGATTTTTCATGCATCTTTCCGGCTATGCAAGCACTACAAGGACGATCTTTGGAAAAATTAACATCGGTTAGTCCTACCACGTGTCCACCCTTTACAAGAGTTTGTAAATTTCTCATACCGACATGGCCAAGTCGGCGATGCCAAAGCCACCCCTTGTCGCCTTTAGCCATTAAACATGTAGCGATTTGAGTGGTCTCTTTTGAGAAATCAACCACATACAAACCGTTTTCACGAAATCCAACAAAGGCGACATTGAGTGTTTGAGTGAAAAGGATGGTCACGTGGTATTTATTAAAAATAACGGTGTAACCGGCATTGCATAATTGACCAACGGAAAGTAAATTGTATGAAAGAGATTCAACAAGAGGACCTTCTCAATGGATAACTCCGGAGTGATCACCACTTACCAACTCCCACTACCTTGAGTCTTGCATTGTTGCCAACGGTGACATGAGAGAATGAGAGTAGTTGTTTCAATAAGTCCTTTACTAGTTCTTTGCTTCCGGTCATATGGGATGAGCATCCACTATCAATGAGCCATGAAGATCCACCGGAAGAGAAACCCTACAATAATCAAGTCTTTGATTTAGGTACCCATTTTGGAATGGGTCCTCTTTTGTTAGTCACAAGGGTCTTTGGAACCCAAATAGCATAGTGATAATCATCTCCATATGAAGAGCCAACATATTTAGCAAAAACACAACCATTTGTAGATTTCAAAAGAACATATGAGGGGTTGTATTTTCCCGCAAAGTTATTGTGAGTGGCATTGCCCCTAGTGACATTACCACTCCCAATAGAGTTGTCATTTGCTTTGGCTAACTCCCCCTCCTTCACAAAAACAATATCTTTGGAAGGGGGAGTCGCCTTCTTCTTCTTGTTGTTGACCTTCTTAGAGTTGGGTGTGAACCCAATTCCTTCTTTGCCAACCACTCCCTTTTGATTGCTCAAAAGATCATTGAGGTTCTTTTCCCCTTGGATACAAGTGGCTAGGCCCTTCTCAAGTTGGGCCTTCAACCTAGTGTTTTCCTCAATAAGAGATGCCTTGACACATAAAGGGTTAGTGGAACAAGCATTTGCATCTTTATCATTATGAGAAGTGGTGAAGCTAGCATAGATAAATTGAGCTTGTAGTTTGGCATATGACTCCTTGAGTGTAGTGAGCTCACTTGAGGTCACCTTGTGGGTTTCCCTAAGTTGCTCAAAACCCTCAAAGAGCTTGTTATGACTCTCTACAAGTTCCTCATTTTTACTTTTTAGATCAATAGCAATTTGAATAGAGGTTTCACGAGTTTCTTTTGCCTTGGAAAGATCCATGGCATGTGTCTCCTCAAGTTGCTCACGGAGCAATTGTTCCTCAACAAGTTGATCTTCTAGCTCACCAATTTTGTCGGCATGATCACATGCATGCCCTTCGAGCTCACAAATCCTAACATCCTTCTCATTAAGAAGATGCTTGGCTTCTCCATATTGATACATGAGGGCCTCAACCATTTTCTTGGTTGGACCTTGGAGCTTGCTAATGAAGATAGAAATTTTATCCTCTTCTTCAATTTTCCCTACATCCTCAACACAATCCAATAGTGATGGGTTAGAGGAGATAGTAATTTTTGGTGGGGAATTCACCTTTGTTTCCTTGGCCATGAGGCACAGGCTTGGAGATCTTGTCGTCGTTTGGAGATGAGAAGAGGTTGGCCAATGATGGAGGAAGGGTGCCCATTGCAAGAGCCGCCATTCCTACTTCTTCACTTGGTTCTTTATCCTCCTCACCTCCGGACTCGTATTCCTCTTGATGGGATGCCACAAGAGCCTTTTGAGGTGATCTCTTCATGTAGGTAGGCTTGGGGTGGTACTTGTTCTTCTTTAGAATGAGTTGACCACCATTATCCTCTCTTCTTTCATAGGGGCAATCCTTCACAAGATGAGTGTCCTTTCCACAATTGAAGCACATTCTTTTTATTGGTGGAGGGTTGACGCTCTTGTTCTTCTTGTTCCAAAACCGGGTGGCGGCAAGTGCAAGAACTTCATTGAGCTCACCCTCCAAGTCTTCTTCACCTTCATAGACCGGGCTTTCTTCATATCTTGGATGGTCTACCACACGAGCCTTCAAAGCAAGAGTCTTTGGGCCACGGACTTGGTTGAAAGACTTGGATGTGGACTTCAATGTATCATATGTGACAAATTGAGCCAAGATGTCATTGGGAGTCATTGTTGTGTAATCCGCTCTTGCATGGAGGTTCATCACCATAGTTTCACTATATGGCATAATTGCTTGAAGGAACTTGGCCTTGACCCATTCATCATCCATATCCTTCTTTCCATTTTCCCTACATGTCACCACAAGCTTGTAGAGTCTTCGGTAAAGTTCGGTCGGAGTCTCTTCGTCTAGCATGATGAAGTTGTCAACTTGATGTTGAAGGACGGCCGCATTGGAGCGTTGAATGCCCTCATTTCCTTCATACACGGTTTCAAGATAGAGCCAAGCCTCATTGCAAGTTTTGAGATTCCGCACATGATCTTCATCATTTGCGGTCATAGCACTCTCAAGAATGTACTTGGCATTTGCATCAAGTTGCTCATCAATCTCTTCTTGCTTGGTCAAGTTGTTGGGATCAACTGGGTTGAAACCATGTAGAACCACCCTCCAAAGATGCACCGATGAGCTGCGAAAATAAGACTCCATAGATTTCTTCCAAGTGAAATAACGAGTATTATCAAGCTTAGGAGGGGGTCTACCAAGGTTGGTTATATGAGGTTGAGTGAGTGCAACTTGAGTGAGATAAGAGCTAGGTGGAGCAAAGTTAAGAGAAGGCTTCTCATTAGGTTTATCATTTTTATCCTTGTCACTAGCACCCTTAATAGGGCTAGCGGTTGATGAGGAGCCATTTTGATTAGATACCCGAGTATACACCTCATCCACCATTTTGCCTTTCATGAACCCAAAAAGTTCAATCATGGACTTCATGGTGATTGGGGCATCACCCTCGGGAGGGATTATTCCCGCTTCGATTAGTTCTTTGTCAAGTTGTTCTCTATCAAATTTTTCTTGTTCCTTAGCAAGTCTTAACTCCTCATCTTTAGCACGTTGTACATCCTCCGCACTAGCCATCCTCCTCTTTAGGCGATTAAGCCCTTAATAAAGAGACCTTGCTCTGATACCAATTGAAAGGATCGAGTAGGTTGACTAGAGGGGGGGTGAATAGGCAACTACCAATTTTAATTTTCTTTTCAACAAGTTAAGGAATTGCTCAAATATAAGTTCTCTAGATATGCAACTAGGTGAACAATCCTATATGATGAGCAAGAAGCTAGCTAACAAGATATACTAAACAAGGTAAGCTAGCAATACAAGTAAAGGTATATATAAAAAGGATAAGCACACGGTGACACGGAGATGATTCCCGAAGTTCACTTCCCAATGGAAGCTACGTCTTCGTTGGAGCGGTGCGGGGTCACAAGTGATCCCCGAATAGCCGTGATATGGCACACCGTATCTCCTCCACTATATGATGCCCTCGAGGTCGGCAACAAACCTTTACAAGGATGAGGCACACTCCACAACCGAATTGGAGGCTCTCACCAATTCCCACGGCTACCAAAGCCGCAAGAATCACAAGGCCGGGGCACGTCTCCACAACCGAATTGGAGGCTCCCGGCTAGTCCCCGCGGCTCCCAAAGCCACAAGAACGACCAACGACCGTCTAGGGTTCCAATGAACCCAAGATGCACAAGTTCCTCAAAGGAATGGATGGGGGAAATCAAATCTCTTTGGTGGAAGTGTAGATCTAGGTCAACTCTCCCAAGTCCTAGAAGGACAAGGTGTTTGAGTGGGTAGGGAGAGAGATCTACGAGTTTCAAGCTTTCAACAATGGTGGGTAAGATATTTCAGGTCGTGGTGGTCCTCTTGGAGAAGAAGGACCCCCTTAAATAGGTCCACCGAAAAACTAGCCGTTTTTGATAGAAAACGTGCAATCCGGAATGAATCCGTTTTTCATCCGGAATTCCGAATCATCCGGAATATTCCGAACGTATAACAACCTGATTCCGGACCGATCCAGTACCGAATCGAGCTGTCTCGGAATCAGGTCGGAATGGTCCGGAAAATTCCGAATCACCCGGAATTCCGGACGAAAAACAACCCATTCGGAATTGTACATTTTGGCTTGTTTTTCGATGGAACTATTACCATATTTTTTCACCTAGGTTGTAGGAAGACTGGGAGAGTATATCTGGTATGTATATGTAAAATATGATTTCCCCCAAGCTTTCCAAAGAGCAACCCCACTTGATAGAACGGCAACCCTACGACTCAATAGAATTAAATCTACGGGCCACCGTCTTCAACCTTCTTCATCACTTTGAGGGGTCACTCTAGCCATGTGCATATCATCTATTGTACCTGTAGTACTTTGGCACACGGTAAGATCATCACTTATGTTGTTAACAAAACACACAAAACTAAATAAGGAGACAATGTCCTTTCACAGGCGGCCCAGCCCATCAGCTCATTGCTTCTTTGCTCGAGTCCTATCATCTCCCCGAGTCCAGGTTCTCATGACCAATCTGCTCACGATAGAACCATGGCCATGGAGATGGCTAGGTCTAGAGATTTGGAGAGGATTTAGACAAGAAAAAAAAAAAGGGGAAAAGGGGGGAAATCGGTGCAGGCATCAGGAGGTAGCAGCGCTAGCTGCCATTTGCAGCCAGGGTGCGGCCATTGGGCATCTCCGCACGGGCACGATGCATCGTGCCGGCAGACGGCAATCGATGCTGCGAGCTGCTTCCCAGGAATCGAGCCCTATTCTTCTCCAATTTCGTTGCCCAGATACTTTTTCTTTCTTTCCCCGGATTTTTAGTTGGCAATTTGATAACAGGGAAGATTGCTTACCTAATTTATTTTTCAATATTGGACGGCCGGGCCAGGAAAGGAAAGTATATAAACCATACCACTTCAATTAGTAATGTATTAGTCGTTCTCCAATTTTGCCTTCACATTGGTTACAAGTTCAACATATACATTTGATATATATATTACTACCAAATTTCACTAATGTCATCTCCTTTTCTTTGCAATACCAAATCAATTCTTCTCTGAGTTGCATTTCCCATGACCAACAATAATGGGCTTCTTTGAGAGAAATTGGAAAAACACAGGAGCAAAACAGAGAATTACAAAACAGAGAAAAACTACAGGAATGGTCGTTTGGATGGAACACAAGAAAAACACGGGAAAAGTGCCTCCATCCTACGCGAATGAGTATAAAAAAGAGATTATAATGGATGTTAAAATTCCTATGCGATTGAGGTGTAGAAATACAATCAATAAGAATTTTGGAGGTGTCATTCCTTTGATCCAAAGGAATTTCTTTAGAAAAATCCAATGGATTGAAATCCTCCACTACTCCTATGAAAAACTTTCATTCCAAATAGGCCATTTGTTTCAAGCTCCGCCACTGGTGTCATAGCATGAAGCATGACTTTGGACATCACCTTAAATCCCTCTAAAAAATCATGTACGGTGATCCCCAAATCATTTCATTTTAATTTTTTTCAACTTCCACGTCTCTCTTCGAAATCCGTTGTTCGACGAAGCGCCATGTCACCACACAGCAGCCATCGCCGGCCACGCGTGGTATTCACCGCTGCCGCGGCCGCCAACTCGGAATCCCCTGACGCATCTTCCTCCTGGGAGTCGCTTCCCGCAGACCTGGTCCATCTGATCGGGTGGCGGCTGCTGGACACCGGCGACCTGCTCGACTACGTCCGCCTCCGCGCCGTCTGCCGCGGATGGCGCTCCGCAACCGTCTCCCCGCGCGGCCTCGGCGTCCTCGATCCGCGCTTCCACCCGCGCCGGTGGATGATGGATGCTCCCCGAGGGCCACGGCCTGCACCCCGGCCACGGCAGGCTACGCGGCTACATCCGCTTCCTCAGCCTCTCCACCGGCGCCATCGTCCGCGTACACCTCCCGATCTTCAGCGACCACTGCATCCTCGACTCCGTCGACGGGATCCTCCTGCTGCAGCGTGACCAGGACACCGCCGTCCGCCTGCTCCACCCCTTCACCGGCGACATTGCAGAGCTCCCGCCGCTCGCGACCCTCAGGACGGGTTAGAGCTGCGGCTAATGGGCTGGTGTTTTTTCAGGACCGTCGGTGCTACCGCCTTCAGTGTGGGCGGAGACGGAGTAGTCACTGTCATGATTGCGCTTCACCGGCTAGGGCGCATAGCCTATGCCACCAGCATCGACCAGCAGTGGAAGCTCTCCACAACCACATGGACCATCGGAAACCATTCGCGTCCAATATCATTCCATGGCAAAATATACTTCTTAGATTTTCACTCTATTTTTAGTGACCTGAAGATTTTCGAGGTCGATCTGCCCCGGCACGACAACACAGGCGTTCTGTGTCTGCCCACACCGAAGTTGATTGCCACTTGTCCGCAGGCAAAATTCATGTCCCTTACCGCCTCGCGGAATGTGACTCGGAGATCTTGGTGATCGGCCGTAGAGATGGGGATTCTGCACACAATCTGGTTTACAAACTAGCTCACATTATGCTAGGCAGGATTGCGCCGATAACGAGCATCGGGGACAATGCTCTGTTTGTTGAAGAAAGAGTTCTCAGTGTCAGCAGCAGAGTGAACCCTACCATTGCGGGTGACGCCATTGTAATTCTCACCCTCATAGGCATTACCTTGGTCAATACCACCTCGCCGGTGGGACATGGTTGCCAACAGCGGACGGATATCTCAAAGAGGACAATGGTGGTGTACCGAGTCCTTCAAGCCTCATCTACCATATCTTCACCTGTTGCCGCCGTTCTACTTGGTGAGTGACTTTTTTCCTTGTTGTCACTTAATTGCAAGTCTCTGTTCTACTCGGTGAGCTAATTATTATTGCTCCTATTATTGTAGGAACAAAGGGGCACTTCTTTTTCAGGGTAAACGACGACCTTCTTGGAAGGTGAAGAGGAAGTGGCGAGACGGGGTGAGTACATATGACCTGCGATACCTTTCTGCATTTTCTTTAGTTTACTGATGATCCGTTACTCAGACTTCTTATAGCCACAGCTAACTAATTAATTTCCGGTGCGCAAACATCTCCAGATTGAGATGTGTGCAAGTCTGTCTATATAAGTTGTAAAAATGGTTATGCGGAATTTTCATGCTGATCTGGTTGCCTAAGCAAAAGCTGACTGCGTGATCATGTGGTCGCATTAGCATATGTTTTCAAATGACAACAAGTTCGTAAACAAACTGTTTGTTCAGCATTCCTAGAGAGAATAGCCAATTGCCACCAGCTGTAAATACAACAGTGATGGATCTTGCCCAGGGATACAACACACACATATACACAGTGGAGAAGAAGATGAACACACGGGAGAGTTGCAGCACACGCACTTGTGCTCTTTTCTCTATTCCTCAACTTCTCAATAAACTCAGCTGATTACAACGGCTTAAGTAGCCGGGCCAACAGGCTAACACGCAGCCACTAACCCACTACTCACGCACCCACCTTTGCATGCACGCCCACGCACACGGTCAAGCTAACCACATAACAGCCTGATCCACTAATAGCTCACTAATTAGGCTTGCAACCAACTAATACAACTGGCTTCGCATGTGTACAGATCACATCTCGTGCACACATTGCCGCAGCCTCGCGTCTATGAAACTCAACTGAAACAAAACATGATCTAAATAACTACTCTTAGCACTAATAACAAGATTGGTGCCAACAATCACCTCCCAATCTTGTTATTGCTTATTCCTCTCTTGAAGCCCATGGCCGTCGATGTCGTCGGTTGCAACACGCAGACAGCCTCCATTGCCATCTTGTCGCGCCGATTGCCGCCGCCGCCGCTGGCCTCCCACGAGAGGCGCACACCTCCTGCGCTTCACCACGACCATGCCGCCATGACATGCTCGCTGCCTCATATGCATCACCGGTGCCCCGCTCGCCGATGACCCGACTCCATGTTGTCGCCGATGACGACCTTGTCGACGACTCGAACATGTTCACCACCGGTGCCGCAGCTTGCCGGTGACCCGCCTTCATGTTGCCGTCGATGGCGCGCCTTGTCGACGACTCGCACATATTCATCACCGGTGCGCAGCTCGCCGGTGACTCGCCTCCATGTTGCCGCCGATGACACGCCTTGTCGACGACTCGCACATGTTCATCACCGGTGCCGCAGCTCGCGGTGACTCGCCTCCATGTTGTCGTCGATGACGCACCTTGTCGACGACTTGACATGGATGAAGAACTCCTCACGGCAATGGCCTCGCGCCATGGCCGTCACCTCTTTGCCGCCGGTGCCACGACTTACGGGCAGCACACTCGCTCTGATACCAAATGATGGATCTTGCCCAGGGATACAACACACACAATACACAGTGGAGAAGAGAAGAACACACGGGAGAGTTGCAGCACACGCACTTGTGCTCTTTTCTCTATTCCTCAACTTCTCAATAAACTCAGCTGATTACAACGGCTTAAGTAGCCGGGCCAACAGGCTAACACGCAGCCACTAACCCACTACTCACGCACCCACCTTTGCATGCACGCCCACGCACACGGTCAAGCTAACCACTAACAGCCTGATCCACTAATAGCTCCACTAATTAGGCTTGCAACCAACTAATACAACTGGCTTCGCATGTGTACAGATCACATCTCGTGCACACATTGCCGCAGCCTCGCGTCTATGAAACTCAACTGAAACAAAACATGATCTAAATAACTACTCTTAGCACTAATAACAAGATTGGTGCCAACAAACAGGGTTCATAGCAACTTATTTTTTTTGAAAGATGGTTCATAAACGTGTAGGACAGGCTCTTACTGCGTTGCATTGAGCATAATCGGGCCAATATTAAGACTGTGAAGAGATATTGAGCCCCATATGGCATAAATGAAACACAATTTGAATTGTCAATTGAGATTTTTGTCGTCCTTCTTGACTATATGAACTACTAGTAGCTAGGCTGAGATCTGCTTTGAAAACGCTCAAGTCAGGAACTCCTAATAGGGGTCATGTTGTCGAATAACTTGCTAATTATCTGCTTCCAAATGCATCAGGCATGAGCTGTCGTGGAAGCGTCGAAGGAAAGGGCCGCTGAAATTTCTGTTTCTTCTGGTGTATCACTCTATCATGTCCAGCAAGTGTTTCAGAAGGCACACACTCAGAGAACAAGTGCCTCGACGTCTCCTCTTTGTTATTAGGCTGGCATCACAAACGTTCACAGAATTACTAGTGCTCACGAGGTCCACAGGAAAACATACATCCTTCTTGTTGTATATGAGCAAATTGGGGAGAGTGGGCAAACCCAATTCCATGTTGGATAATTTTGTTTTGCGTGTGTTTTTCTGTGCTGTCAAATTGTTACCAATATTGGGATTTACCGAGATCAAAGGCAGTTCACTGAACCAAATTGCCCAATCCCTACCCTCTGCTGGCATTTTACAAGCCAGAGACGTGAGGACGATAGATAGCGTGGAAGGAGTCGGGAATCCTATCCCACTCTTGAGTCTGAATATATTCTGTTACAACGCTGGCTCCCAGGCCCACCCGTGGTCATTCATACCAAAGACGCAAACGCCACGCTAACACGCCTTTTACCAGTGTCGTCACCGTGCAGCTAACCGTCTCATCTCACCTCGTTCTGTCGCGTTTTCCTCAACCAGTTTTGTCTCGTTTTCCTCAACCAAATCCGTTGTTCGCGTAAGCGCCAGGTCCCTCGCGGCCGCGATCGCGCACAGCAGCAGCAGCAAGCGCCGCCGACGCGCGACAATCACCGTCTCCGCCACTTCGGAATCCCCCGACCCAGTATCATCCCTATCATGCCAAGCTATAGACATTGTCCAGCAAGTGTTTCTCAAGGCATACTCAGGAAAGGAGTGCCTCGGCATCTCCCGTTAGAGTTAATGGCACCAGCGGTCACACAACTCGTCGTCGATGTGCACTTAAGTCAACTTCTCCAGAACGTGATTATTTGGTCACACAACTCGACAAGTGCGTGCACGTAGGTCACTGACCCCACTTGTCAGTCCGTTTTGGACGGTAAATTTTCAGAAAACCCCCTGGAGTAATATTAATTTTACAAAATGGTCTCCTAATTTTACAAAATGGTCCTTCTAATTTTACAAAATGGTCCTCCTAATTTTACAAAATGGTCCTTCTAATTTTACACAATGGTCCTCCAGGGGAACCATTTTGTAAAATTAATATTACTCCAGGGGGTTTTCTGAAAATTTACCGTCCAAAACGGACTGACAAGTGGGGTCAGTGACCTGCGTGCACGCACTTGTCGAGTTGTGTGACCAATAATCACGTTCTGTAGAAGTGTGACTTAAGTGCACATTGACATCGAGTTGTGTGACCGCGGGTGCCATTAACTCCCTCCGTTAGGTTGGCATTACAAGTGTTCAAATTTAAGGGGCAAAGCTTTTGCCCCCCGTTAAAAAAAAAAGTGTTCAAATTTCGAAATTGAACTGCCATTGTTGAGCATGCATTCACCTTGTTAGCATTAGCCGCCTTTTCAGCTAGCTGTCTGAGTAGAATTTTGGTCGAAATGATAAACTGCAGGTGATTTTACCGGTTCTTGTACTGTTGGGAGTCCAACACACAGGCTTGTGTATTGGTAGCTTGAGGTGGATACGGTGTGAGAAAGTTTGGGTAGTTGGCAAACCCAATTCCATGTTTAGATAATTTTGTTGTGCGTTGTGTTCTTCTGTTCTGCCATTTCATCATATCAATTTACAGTTCATAGTCACTGATTTGACATCTCTTTCTCTAGTTCTCGTTTTTTTGGGCCTAAATGAGTCTTGTACCATGGGAGGTGGCTTCACACGAGAAGGAGACGATTCTTAACTATTGACTTGCTTTATCATTTTGCGTTTTGGGTATATAGACAAAACATATACCTCAGGTATGCATATGTTGGGTATATAGGAGGTATGCATAACCTTGGGTATGCGTATTCAAGTTATCTACGTGGTATATATATCTCAGATATGTGTGTCCAATAGTACGGCGTACAAATCAAGTATATATATAGTTTTGGTAATTTGCGGCTGAACTATACTAAGCAACCAAGAGCATATTTGAACAAGATTTCAGACATTGGAAACACATCATCAGGACTTCCTGCACTACATTGTTGAGTGATAAAAGATCTCCTGACTTTCTACCAGACACGCGTACTAATTTCCGACCTCCATAAAAGTGCATAATGCAGAAGCTTACAACACTCCGAGCCATTTCATCATCGATGCTAACTAATTCTCTGCTAAGATGGCCAAAAAAACAAAGGGATTTACTCCTAAGAACTGATCCTTCCTCCTCCTATGAATGTGTACTAATCTCTTTGTACAAACAGGCGCGCCCGCCATAATATAATAGGTAACTATACAATTGGTGTGCAACCGGATCATTTCCGCTAGACGGCCATTCGAGGACTACTTCGGTGTGAGTGCTCAGTAACACCGATAGCCTCTGCAAATGGCGCAAGAACGCAAAACCAGGGGGTTCAGGGCAAGTCATCAGCGGTGATATATGACACTCAGGTTGTCAACCGAGTGTCTTTAGATATCCTCTCTTCCTGTATTTCCTCAGTTCATCACCCTCGCTCCGCTTACCTGCTTGCTCCTTCCAGTAAGAAATCAACTTCTTCAACCGCATGATTTCTTTCGGGGCAACATGCTTGCTTGTGTCATTGACAATGCAGCGCACTCGTGAAGCATACCTGCAAGGCAACGAACAATGCTAGTGAACAACTGCGTGCAGAAAATACAGGAACAAAACAAGAAAGGCCTAAACTGGAACAATATTCGAAAATTTCAAGGTCCCAAAACCATGGAAACCAAAAAAAAGTTATCATATGTATGTGACAGAAGAGACTCAAATTATCACAGAAGGTACATGTATGATGCAAGATATAAATTATCGTACGAGGTATGCAAGAAAATTCAGCCAAACTTTTCAGACAAAACATTCAGAGATATGCAGAGCAAGGGTGTCCGTACATTAGTGAGTTGTAAGTCTCCTCCAAGTTCGACTCTGCCGGTGAAACATTCACAAACATTAATGTTTTTGCATTGCCTCCAAGCGAATCACTCATAAGCATTGTCAACTTATGGTTCCGGTAAGGTATATGTTGTCCATCAGAAGATAAAGCGCCAATGACATCAGCCAATGCAGAAAGAGATTTATTGATGCTTTGTGCTTCTTTTAATTGTTTTCCTGCTGAGCCAGACTTTTTCACCCTCTCAGAACCAGCAAGGTCCACGAAGCTTAGCTGTTATACAAAGAACGCTGTCGACGTTAGTAATCTATTGAGAAAAAATAAATTAGCATCTTGTAACGCTACATTTTCTAGTTGATTAATCATATCCAACAAATGAAACAAGATAAACCTTATGAAAACATGGCTTGCTTATGAGCTAGACCAAGCAGGCAAGTACGTCAAGATATCACATCTTCAGAAGGAAATAAAACAACTTACATTCAACTAGAAATAGTCAAAACAAATGGCTGCAAAAACAAAAGGCCAAATAAACTGACGTACAGCCAGCAGTGGTTGGATAATCTCATGCCAGTAGACAATTTAAGGTAGAACACTAGAACCTTTTTTGGGGAAATGATAGATCAAACAAAAACAAGCTAGTTACTAGACTTAAACCAAAATTTTGATTATGTGAACTTTTCAAGTTCATCATATCTTACCTTTCCTCTTGAATAAGACTGAGTTTGGAGATTAGTGCTTTCAATTATGATAGAAAGGACTAGATGAGATCTTGAGCTCTCATCATTCATATTTGTTCCGGCAGTGTGTCTTCTCTCAGAACCTCTTGTGATTATAGCGCTCAATTCTTCAAAACTTGAAATGTTCACAACTGTAACATTTTCAACAGTAACAACACCCTAGAAATAAAAGCATAAGTTAAGTAGCTCCACAGAAATATAACGTATCTGCTGTTCATGAAAGAAAGTAAGAAACGCTTCCACATGTTAACAAAGGGAAGTGACTCCAGTACTCCACACTCTGCACTTCCCAACAGAATTGTGCAAGTGGAGATGATGAGTTTTCCCCAACCAATACTACTCTCCAACCATAGTTATTAAAAATTATACAGCTTTATTATGGAGGTATACCAAATTAGTCACCATTAGATAAATGTTAAGAGTAGTATATTATTTAAAAGTGACAAAATTATCTGCTCGTACATCAACTATAAAAGTAAACAGAGGTAGCTTAGGATCTATAGAAGGTGTTGCTCAAAAGCGCACAAGAAAAGTTAACAGGAAATTTTGTAACTTGTCTTATTAAAGAGCCACAGGACAAAATGTGAAATATGGAAGAATTATAGGATGAGTGGCTGACCATTAACTCTAGGGAACTGTGAAAAATCTGAAGTTAAATGCATACGAGGAAGAAGCTTTTATACCTTGGAGTCCTTTTTTATTTCTAATTTTTGTCGAGTAGCATTTTTGGGCAACAACAGGTCCACAAGATTATCTTGGTAAAGTTCCACCATATATGCCTGGGAGTTGTATGATACGCATCAGTGATTATATTCAATGAAGATAACTTAAGTCATAGTTTAAATTAAGTTAAGCAAAAAATGCAACTAAAAAACTGGTATGCTTCCCAAGTCATGTAATAATAAACACTGTATTGCCAATAACAATACAAAACACTTCATCAACATTATAAAAATTATAGATTAGTCCATAGAGAATAGATGTCTATCATGCCATGTGAAATCACTCAATGCACATGAAAAATATTCCTTACCTTCAAGGAAAATGAATATTTGTTGCCATCACGCTTTATCACCCTAAAAAGTTCTGACGTGGCCCTTGGAGTAAGACCAGGATTGTTATCTGAACCATATATAGTAAAAGTCTTCCCAGAACCAGTTTGGCCATAAGCAAATATACAGACATTATATCCATCGACAGCTGATTGTACTAGGTACTGCAGCACATTCAACAAAAGCATATGAAAACCAGCGGTTTATAATCTCAGGAACACAATCTATATCACAACAGTAATGAAACTTAAATTTAGAAATATGTTACCTTCGTGTCCTCGAATACATCTTCTTGAGTAGTGTATGCGTCAAAAACACGGTCATATATATGTTGCTTTGACTTGTCATCTTTCCACGGATGTGCAATTGTAAATTCATCAGGACTGCATACAATATTTTTGTCCTTGAAAGAAAGCTCCTTGTCGTTTAGAGGACGCAAGCGACAAAATACTCTTATTTTTCCTTTCATATCTGTGAATAATTGTAACTCAATTCATAATCAAGTTATTGGCAAAATACCCTAGTAGAGTGTGAATAGTGTATTTTACCTTCAATTGTGTTATAGTAACGTTTTCGCAAAACCTGTTCTTGCTTATAAAGACTTTCAAGCTCAACTAACTGTGCTCCTTGCCTTTTAAGAATCTCAACGGTCTGTTGGTTCTTTCTGTCAACGTCCTGAAACGTTGCAAAACGGAACTATGTGAGTTTATACAGAACCGAAGAAACGCTGAATTTAGCTATTATGCCTTACACATACCGCTTTGAACTCTCTTAACTCATCAAGCTCTTTGAGAGTATTTTGCAACGCATCCACCTCGGCATTTCTCGAGGCAAGAGTTGATTCAGCAACATTTAAGGAGTGTGTTGTACTTTCCAATTTTTGCTCCAGTTTAGCTGTATGATCTTTTAACTTACGACATTCACCCTCGTAAGTCCGTTCCATTGTACTTTTCTGCGTAGTTAAAGTCATTTTTTCAGAAATATGAAGAGAGTAAAGTATCCCTGTGAAAAACAGAACAGGAAAAAGGAAAGTTTGATGATTAACAAAAAACCTCTTCACTTTTTGCTCTTTCAAGCCTTTGAATCTTCTGTTCTAGCATATTCCTTTCCATCATCAACTTCTTTGAAATTTCTTTTGATGCATCAAGCTCTTTTTGACATGATTTCAACTTCTCCTCGAGCTTAGTTAACATCTTTTCAAACACGAGGTAAGTTAATGAACCATGAAATCTTAGGAAATATAAGTTTTGCCACAGAAGTTATAAGCCATGCTGAACTCGTAGATTTAGATGATTGTTTAAAAATACCTCAATGCTATTGTTGACGCTGCCTACGGTTGTCAAAGTATCTCTTTCACATTGGTTTCCAGATACTTCTGATTTAGAGTTGTTCTCTTGGCCCTGACCACCTGTTAATCTGGTCTCCAATCTACTTTTCTCCACCAATGCAACCTAATAAAATAGCAAGTTAGATGATTCAAGCAATTTAACTATGCAAATTGTATATCACCAATTCACCATACCTGCAAAGAAGAATCCTTTTCGTCACATAGAGATTTTAGCTTATCCCGCTCGCTTGTTACTTCTTTAATGATATGTCGTTCAGATTGTAAGGTATCTCTTAGCCCTTCCAATTCTTCTTGCATCTCTCTTTCTTGTTTTGTCTTCCTTTGTAACTCTTCCCGCAACTAACAATGCAAAAGGACAATCATGTACTTAGATGGCTAACAATGTACAAGATAGTGACATATTTTCCAATATAACGTCGACAATAGTTAGATTGTGAAAGCATCACCTAACTATTACTGGAATTTTCAGTCCTTAACCTTTATGAAAGAAGTCATGAACACAGAATGTTTATTAATTACATGCATGGTATATAATCCTTTTGACCTACTGGTCGTTCGTTATAATTTGCAATCCAATTGCAGGGAAATGATTTGGATTTTTACGTTAGACTAACACAGAATATTCTAGTATGCTAACATCATTTACTAGGTAATGGGCCATTTCTCACGAAGTTCTAAACTCTAAGCACCATGTGGCACCATTAGTGTTTCTTTATGAACAAAATAACTCACCTGGTCTGCTTTCTTTTGAGACTCATCAACTTCTTTTGACAGTTCTTGGACACGTTTGTCATACATTTCACCATTTGGTGTCTTCTCTGCTTGAGAAACATCATTTTGAGAAACTGTGCTAGTAGCGGAGCCAGAGCGCGCTTTTGAATATCTGCGGAGCATCACATCATTTATATGTGTTTGAAGAGCTACACATATTTCTTCACCCTAAAAATACAAGCACTTGGTTATTTTGGCCCAGTAAAAACATGGCTATTTGACAGCTTTATATGATATAACAAGATGACATAAATGCTGATGTACTATCTCTGAGGCCTAAAAATAACCTGCTTAGTTTCAAATTGAAAGATATGAAGAACACCAGCAACTCGCATCTTAAAGAAAACAGCAGTATTGCTGCTCCCGAATTGCATTATGTCTCTCAACTCTGCAGAATGTAGGTATTCCTTAGGAACCGGACGGAAAAAGTGAACCTGCGTTAAAGCAGAATTACAAGATCAGCTTCAATTAGTAGTAGAACAAATATACTATTTTTTCATATGATAAGGCATCCTACCCCTCGTTTGTTAATTCCCAAAATGATTCTTCCAGGTAAAAGTCCTATTGGATCATCAATTTTCCGAACGCTGAAGAAAACTGAATTGCCGTATGGAAGAGTCCTTAAGATTCTGAGAAACTGGTTCCTTGCATCATCTTTTGACAAGTGTTCCTGGATGCAACAGCGAAGTACTTAGGTGATTGAGGTATCACATGTGCTTGCTAATGTAAATTCAGATCGTAAAATTTACTATTTTGTCAGCACGTCCATCAAAACTAATTCCTTGACAAAACCTCAGACTAACTAAAATTTAAAACAATGTCACTTTCTTACATGTTAGTAAGATGTGTGATGCATCTACAAATACAGTCGATGTTATAATCAATGCAGAACATGGAGGTCAATAAGAAAATGTGTTGAAAATCAAGTAAACAACAAATTGTATGATATGTAATGCATCGAAGGTTGCTATGTAATAGCATAAAGTTGCACAGCTAGATGAATACCATTAACTGATAGCGTGAGATGATGTCGAGCTCCCAGTCTCGCTTTGCTCTAGTAATTGCAACTTGTCTAGGTAGAAACCTCTCTAGAAGAGATATCCATTCGCTAGCAAGAACAAAAATGGCATCTCAGGAAAGAGATAGGATGAATTATTATTAAGAAAGTACTAAATTGACAAGAAAAATAAGAGATCAGGCAGATTACGTACACACAGGACTCGGGATTGTCAATGAATCCAATCTCAACCAATATTTGCAGAGCAGTGAGTTGTGCAGCATCATCCCTGCCTACTGGGTAGTTCCCTAAAATATAATCATGTTGTAACTGCAGAAGAAGGATATTAATTAGTGCTATGTGAAGCATGGCCTAAGAACAGTAAGCACTTCAACTGACTACGCAAATCAGTACCTGGACATATGATAGCTGACGAACATCGGATCAGTCACAGCCTCATCAGACTCACGAAAGAGGCGTTTCTTAAATACGAGCTTGCAGTGCAAAATTTCTCCTTTATTGCGATCCTTGGCTGACTTGAATTCAGATAGCAAGTCACCAATATATTTGTTATCGTCTAATCCAATGTATTCCTCTGCATGACAGAAATAAGGAAATGCAACTATTATGTGAGAAACTTCCATTCGTTCATATATTTCCTTCAACCCCACTATATCAAACGCACATGCACTATGTTAGACTGAAGGGGGGAGGCATGCGAGTTCTGAGTGAAAAGAAATACCGTTGCCAACTTCTGAAGACTTTGATCCATTAACAATCTTTCGGCATTCAAAAAGACTGAAACTGGAATACACTGAAAGTTTGATAATGCCAGCAAGTTCCTGCAATAATAGCATATTTCGTTTACTTAGTCAACTTCAAGTAAATAAAAAGACACTGGTCAAACAAATTTAAACAAAAAAGTATAACAAGAGAACACATAGAGTACTCTTACACTATACTGGGTTGTCATAGGTTGAATATCCACTATTTGGTCGACTAGATCTAATGAACTGAAGCCAAAGTAATGTTGTACCCAATGATAACAAAGTCTATTAATATTAGAGTTCATAATATCAGGGAAATAGGTAAATAAGCAGCAGGTCCTATGTATGACACAGAGCAAAAAGTGCCAACACCTTCGCAAAGTTGAGTAGTGTGCATTCATCTTTTGGAACTATGGGAACTGAAGAAGGTGCCTGTGACTTGTGACTATAACTCCCCTGAGTGTTCAATGGTGACAAAAGCAGTCAAAACCTCATTTTAGAACTGATCAAGATTCATTTTGACGCACTACCTACAGCCTTATATGGTAGTTAAGCTCAGTCATGAGGTATCTAAAATTCCAAACAGAGGAACTCTTCAGAGTGTAGATACCCACCCAGTAGCAATGAGCTACATAGTAGATAGTACAAGTGAACCCAACCATAGATGCTGTAGCGGAGGTTCTTTTAAACTATTGTTGAATGGTTCTGGCCAAATGCACGTTTGATCTATGAATGGACGACTGTATTGAACAAATCCTTGTGTACAGTATAGCACCTTTATGAATATATTTGAAGAAAATAGTCAAAGGCTACAAAAGTAACAAAACTGAAAAACAATTCAATGAACCACCCTTTGTACATAAGAGGTAAGTCTGTAAGTTATGACTATCCAGGCCAATTACTTGGTTAATATCATCGTTGTTATACCAAAAGTAACAACTTAAATCGCAATTGCATACACACCAAGCAGTGCTCCAGATCTGACTAGGTATCCAAACCACCATCAGTTTAAGAGAAATGTGGATACCTCAACAGCATCAGCAACAGTTGTTGCCATGTCGTAGGTGATCTCTTCAAATGTTTCATCCAAGAAAAATACAATTGTTGTAAGCTTCCGGCTGGTTAAGAGAGCTTCTATCTCCTCCCGTGCAGGAATTGTAACCCGTGGCCCTGCCTTAACCGAACGTTTTAATGCATTCAGTGTGTTCAATGCTAGAACTCGAACATCAGAATCAGTTGTGGCTCCATGAGCAATATAGTGAACATACTCAGACAAGTATGCCCCAATATCTTTGCTTGGTGGCATGGAAGATGCGCATAAATACATTAGCTCCCAAGCTCTTATCAACCAACTCCTGTAAGAATAACAAAATTGTGATTCCAAAAGTAAGTCTGAAATCAACAGGTGCTTGTTATACATGAGAAGCCCATTACTTACCGATCAGGATTGTTACGTGTTTGTTTTGAAATCTGTGCAAACAGCTCATCTCGAAGTTCAGAACGCTTCAAAGTATGCTTATAGAGCTTTGCAACAAGTTCGATTCTCTCTTCCAAACTTATTATTGCGGGTGAATCAATGCCCATGTACTTTAATATGACATGGAATAATTTTATTGAGCGGCTTACAAGGTCGTTAGTTACTTTCAGTAACGAAGTTGGAATAGGATCCTGTCAAAGAGAACAAAGAACAAAATGGCATCATGATAATTTCATGGTGATCTTATAGTTCTGCATATGATAATACGAACGGAATAAGAGAACATGCTCAGAAATCAGACAGCAGCCAAATAATCTCATACAGGGAATGGAGTTCGATAACATTACCTTTTGGAAGCACAACATGTCTTCCAAAGTGAACTTCTCACGAACTTGCGAGCCCACAGATTTCTTAATAAAAAAACCACGCTTTCCAGATGACTGGATCTGTTTTTGCATTGCTTTGAGAAATCCTTCCACCTGTTATATTTGAGAAATAATTTTAACATGGGACAAAGTGACTATTTGGAACCATATTAGTGCTTACTAACTGATGCAGAAAAATTGTAAATTAATAAACCTGATCCTACTGAAATGTTTCGGTGCACCTATACAGTGATTAACAATAATTGCCCAGGGTGACAGAAAATACGAGACATGCAGAGGTACCCAACTAAATAAAGGATAACTGTTACTATCAATTTGAATGGAGAGAGCATGACTACGTAGCGATCAACTTCATCTGAAGAGAGAACAAAATTCTAGCCGTCCCACACATCAACAGAACAATGTGTTATGTGTTCATGGTAGAGTAAACATTTCGTAAACCGGCATAGGCACCACGTAGCTACCAACCATCACAGGGTAAGCTAGGATCAAGGAGACGCATACCTGGAACCTATCAATCAGCGGGATTGCTCCAGCAAGCTCCGGGGGAATGGACATGGACAAAGTCGACGGAGTACTGAAAAAAAAGTATCCCAGAAATTAAATATCCCGAACATGTCATCAGGTAACGAGAAGGAGCATGCAAAATGTGACACAGAATAGAAGACAGAATACTAACACTATTTCCAGTTCGAAATAACTATCAAACTGGTACCTAAAGCACTTAACAAGCGGGGAGGTAGGCCAGGCTGAGGAATCCAACAAGCATAACCCAGTTATAGCGACAATTAACCTGAATAAACTTTTCCTTAACTTTCCACCAGGCGGGGAAGGGAAAGTTTTCGGTTATCCAATAACACTAGAAAATTCAAAATATGTGACCCACAGACGTAAGCAGCAATACGAAAATCTACTCTGGTCGCTAGACTAAAATCGAAGCAGCGGTATAGACTATTATTTTCGTCAAAACGAGGTGGCTACATGAGACGGCTGAGGATCGAGGCTGGCTGGGGTGGTACTCACGGCGGCGCGAAGTTGTAGCCGTCGCTGTCGTACCCATCGCCGTTGACGCTGGCGGCCGCGGAGCCGTGCAGCGGCGTGGCCGCGGCGGAGACGGTCCCGCCGTTGCTTCCCGAGCCACCGAGCTGCGCAGCGGGGCCCACGCCGCCGGCCGCCATCTGGCTTCTCCGCCCGTGGACCTCCGCAGCAGGGGACCGGGACGAACACCGCCTATCAGGCCTCAACTCCCATCCGCCAAGCAAGCTCTAGTGGCGGCCGACCCTCACCGGCACGGAGCTGCGAGGTCTCCGGTCAGTCAGATCCAGCGGCGCGGTAAATGGCGGGCAGAGGCGCCGGCTCCAAGCTCCAGCCTCTGGCTGAGCAGAGGTAGAGACGGACGGTGCGCCGGTGGCTACGAGCGACAAATGGAGCAGATCCCCCGCAATGCGAGCGGCGGGCGGGCGGGCGGCGGTATAACTAGGGGCGGTGGGGACGAGGACCGGGTCGCCGCCGCGTCCCTCCGGCTGCGGCCGGCAGGCAGGGCGAGATCCGAGGCGAGGGATGAGGTGGGGACGGAGAGGAGAGGGGCTCACGAGGAGGAGAGGGGAGGGAGTAGTAGTGGCGAGGAGGATGGAGGAGGCGAGATTAAAGAAATCACGCGGAGAACGAAGGAGACGGCCCTGCTGGTTTTTGGCAGCAGCGCGAGCGAGGGAATTTACTGCCCCCCTCATTTCGCGTTTTCTTTTTTTTTTTTTTTTTTTTTGAGATTCTCATTTCGCGTTTTCATTTGCGCGCTTTGCCGTGCGACCGAGAGCGGAATTTAAGAATTCGAATTTAGTATTGTTTCTAGTGGATGAAATTAGTAATAGTACTTGGTAGAAAATGATCAAGTACTCAATTTTAAATTATCGCTCCAAATGCAAAATGAAGACTGCAAAGTGAAGACGCATCTTTCTCTCGATGCCATATCTCTTAAACTTTTTTGGTTTTCAAGCGAGTTGCATCTGTTTTGATCTTGTAATCATTGGCGATGTCGGTAATGCGCAACTTTATTTTCATCTTTCTTGATCAGTTATATTCTTTTTTCTATCTCTTCTTTTCTTTTCTTTTTTCAATCTTCTTCGTGGCCTCCTCCATCTTCCGATCTGTCTCTTGAGTTTGCTCTAACTTTTTTTTTTTTTATCTTTTTTCTCATCGACTGTGAAGTTCAAACTTTTCAAAATATGCATTTTGCATTGAAGACAATGATTCAACTTGGTTTTCACACCTCGAATATTACAGTTACATATTGAATCCCAGATGGTAACAATGCATAAACCAATCAAATCTAATTGCATAATCTCGGACTAAACTCAAAATTTGAGCAAACCCTACAAATCATATGTTATGCCCCGAGTTCTACTTTGTATTCCTCTCCAACTCTCCCTCTCCAATCTAGCAAACTACCTTGTATCGGATTTGAATCAGAGGAATACATAGAGAGTAGAACTCGGGGCATAACATTTGGTATTCAGAGCCACTCGAAATCTGGGCGATGGAGGATCTGGCGAAGGCGATGCGGGAGATGGCGGCGTCGATGAACTCGGTGAAGACCACCGTCGACGACTCGCAGGCCATCCTGAAGGAGATCGGGACTTGGAAACCGCAGATCGACGGGGCGATTCAAGAGCTCCGCGCGGACGTCACGACTCTGCGGCAGCAGCTCGGGAGCGTGGCGCTGAATCCGATTCTGAGCATGGATCCGGCCACGCTGCAGCCGAGGGGCGCGTCCACGGCCGCCGAACTCGGCGGAGCCACGACGCGGAACGGCGACGACGGTCGTGGGCCAGGTGGCCACCACGGTGCCCAACAGCTTCGGGGGTTGTCGAACGGAGGGGATCTGACCCTCGCGACACCTCCGGCAAAGGGTACGTTTCTCGATCCGCTTCATTCTCCGTCCAGTTTTGATTCTGGTGGGTTCCTGCATCGGGGTGGATCGTCTTCGGCGGGCAAATATGCGCCGCGGCCGAAGATGGATTTTCCAGCGTTTGCGGGGGACAGGCCCAAATCATGGCGGAGGCAGTGCGAAGCTTATTTTCGTGTGTTCAGCATGCACCCTGATCAGTGGGTGAATGCGGCCACGATGCATTTCTCGGGGGCGGCAGCGCTGTGGTTGGAGAATTGCGGGTTGGAGGTGGAGAAATTGAGTTGGGAAGCTTTCTGCACGATGTTGTGTGAGCAGTTCGGGCGAGATGAGTTTCAGAAGTTGCTCCGGCAACTGTTTCATCTGAAACAGACCGGCTCGGTGGCGGAGTATGTGCAGGAATTCATGGAGGTGATGCATGCCTTGCGTGCACACTCCACAGCTTGGGATCCGGAGTTGTTCCCTTCACGATTTGTGGATGGATTGAAGGAGGAGATCCGTGTTGTTGTGCTTGTTCATCAACCCAAGGGTTTGGATGCTGCTGTCTCGCTTGCTCTGTTACAGGAAGAAGCATGGGACATCTGGCGCAAGCGTGATTCGAGGCGAACGGAGGCGCCATTTTACTCCAAGGGCACTTACCGTGCTAATGCGGGTGCGGCGACTGGTGGCGATCGCGCTGGCGCTGCTTCCACTACTTCCACGACTTCGCCATACTCTACACCAAGGTCGTCTACTACCTCGGAGGATAAGCGAGGCCAGGAGGCCGCGCGCGAATCGAGTCCGGGCAAAGGCGAGGACCGAGCGTCGGCGCTCAAGGCGTATCGGCGATCACGTGGCTTGTGTTTTATCTGCGGCGAGAAATGGTCGCCGGGGCACAAGTGTGGCACCTCCGTTCAGCTTCATGTGGTGCAGGAATTGCTGGACGCCGTGGGTTTCGATGCAATTGAAGAGGAAGACAAGGAGAATGTTCTTCCAATGGAGAACTGTGCTATTTCATTGGCAGCTGTGAAGGGTACGGAAGCACCAAGTACTTTTCGCATCCTTGGGCAAATTCAGAAACACAAGGTATTAATGCTGGTGGACTCCGGCAGTTCGCACTGTTTTGTTAATGAACAAGTTGCTGCTCAGTTGCAAGGCACAGTGAGGAGTATTTCCCCAGTGCAAGTAAAAATTGCGGATGGTGGAATTTTGACCTGTGACAAGGAATTGGTGGGCTGTGAATGGTGGTGCCAAGGTACCACGTTCCGGTCAAATCTGAAAGTGCTGCCACTAGGTGGGTATGATGTTATCATTGGAATGGATTGGTTACAAGCACATACACCCATGGGAGTGGACTGGTTGGGCAAGAGAATGGCATTCTGGAATGAAGGGAAGTTGGTGTTGCTGACAGGAATTCAATCGCAAGTCGGCTCTTGTAAGCAAGTAGACCCTCAAGTGTTGATCAACATGGTGCACCAAGCAGCAGTGATGGAGATTGTCGAAATTCAAGAGATGGAGTTGACTGGCAGAGAAACAGAGGAAGTGCCTGAAGAGATTACTGCAGCAATATCTGAATTTGAGCAAGTGTTTCAGGAACCAGAGGGTTTACCACCGCCGAGGTCGTTTGATCATTCGATTCCTTTAGTGCCAGGAGCAAAACCAGTGAATTTGCGACCTTACCGATACAGTCCTGCTCAGAAAGACGAGATTGAGAAGCAGATTGCAAAAATGTTGCAACAAGGGATAATTCGACCAAGCTGCAGCCCCTTCGCCTCACCTGTTCTGCTAGTACTGAAGAAGGACTTGACATGGCGTTTCTGTATTGACTATCGCCATCTGAACTTCATTACTGTCAAGAATCGGTATCCTCTGCCTATTATTGAGGAGTTGATTGATGAGTTAGCTGGAGCAAAGTGGTTTACCAGTTTGGATTTAAGGGCAGGATACCATCAAATCCGTATGAACCCTGAAGACGAAGCTAAAACGGCGTTCAAGACTCACAATGGGCATTACGAATTTCGTGTTATGTCATTTGGACTTACAGGAGCACCAGCCACATTCCAAAATACAATGAATACAATTTTGGCGCCACTGTTGCGCAAGGGAGTTCTGGTCTTCATTGACGATATTTTGGTGTATAGCAAGACCCTAGCTGAGCACACTCAGTTGCTAAGGCAGGTGCTTACATTGCTGGATCAGCATCAGCTAAAAGTGAAGAAGACCAAGTGTACTTTTGCACAGCAAAGACTGGTGTATCTCGGGCACGTGATCAGTGCAGATGGCGTAGCCCCTGATCCGAAAAATATTGCTGCCATCTTACAGTGGCCCAGGCCTACTAATCTCAAGGGAGTCAGACGCATCTTGGGGATGGCAGGATACTATCGCAAATTCGTGCGTGATTTTGGCCTGATCAGCCGTCCTTTGACTGACTTGCTCAAGAAGGATACACCTTTTATCTGGACTGACAGCACTGAACAAGCTTTCAGAACTCTGCAGCAACTGTTATCTACAACTCCAGTCTTGATAATTCCTGATTTTGCTAAACCCTTCGTGGTTGAAACAGATGCCTCAGCTGAAGGTATTGGGGCAGTTCTCTCTCAAGATGGACACCCAGTGGCGTATTTGAGCAGAGCTTTGGGACCAAAAAATCAGGGACTGTCAACCTATGAAAAAGAATTTCTCGCAATTCTGTTAGCCATTGATCATTGGCGTCCGTATCTGCAAGTGCAAGAGTTTACCATTCTCTCGGATCATAGGAGCCTGGCTAGCCTTGACGAACAGAGACTGCACACACCATGGCAGCGCAAGGCACGGACCAAGTTGCTTGGACTGCGTTACAAAATCTTGTATAAACCAGGAAAGGAAAATGGCGCAGCTGACGCCTTGTCGAGACAGACTACCGGAGCCGAGCTGGCTGTAGTCACCATGAGTGTTCCTAGCTGGTTGTCCCAAGTCATAGCAAGCTATACTTCTGACAACACTATACAAGAATTGTTGGCCAAGATTGCACGACAGGAGGATGCAGTGAAGGAATTCATAGTGCAAGATGGTTTGATTCGCAAGGAAGGCAGAGTGTGGTTAGGTACCAATCAAGCAGTAAGGGACATGATACTGCGATCTGTGCATGACAGTGCGGTTGGGGGTCATTCTGGTGTGCAAGCTACATATCAACGATTACACCGCAATTTTGCTTGGAAAGGGATGAAGAAATCTGTAGAGGAATATGTGGAACGCTGCACTGTTTGTAAGCAAGCTAAAAACGAAAGGGTTCGTTATCCAGGTCTGCTGCAACCGCTACCTGTTCCTCGTTCTGCCTGGCAGACAGTGACTCTGGACTTCGTGGAGGGCTTGCCCAGGTCACGGAATGCAAATTGCATCATGGTAGTGGTGGACAAAATGACCAAATATGCCCATTTCGTGGCGCTCTCACATCCGTATACTGCACTGCAAGTAGCCATGGCGTATGTGGACAATATCTTCAAATTGCATAGCCTACCTGAAGTGATGGTGTCTGACCGTGATCCAGTGTTTACTAGCAAGCTGTGGACTGAATTATTTCGCTTGACGGGTACGGAACTGGCTATGAGTTCTTCTCGACATCCACAGACGGATGGGCAGACCGAAAGGGTGAACCAGTGCCTTGAAACTTACTTGAGATGCTTTGTGCATGCGTGTCCAAAACAATGGCATCATTGGCTACCACTCGCGGAGTACTGGTACAATACCTCTTACCACTCCGCAATTCATACTTCTCCTTTTGAGGCATTGTATGCACATCCTCCTCGCCATTTTGGTATCATTGATACATCAGTGTGTCGCTCACCTGCCCTGGCAACATGGCTGACGGAAAGGGCACTGATGCAAGACGTGCTTAACCAGCATTTGACAAGAGCTCGTCAAATCATGAAGGATCAAGCTGATAAGCATCGCAGCTACCGCCAATTTGATGTTGGGGATTGGGTTTTTCTCAAGGTGCAACCTTATGTGCAACATTCTGTTGCTAATCGGGCTAGCCACAAGCTGGCATTTCGCTATTTTGGTCCGTTTCAGGTGCTCTCTCGTGTTGGGGAGGTTTCGTACAGGCTCCAGTTACCTGAGAAGACGCTGATCCATCCCGTGGTGCATGTATCTCTGCTTCGACGTGCTCCAGCGCCCACAAGCGAGGACCAGGTTCGACTACCACCTGAACCAGTCGAGGAAGGGGCGGCCGGTGCTCAGGACCAGCCGTGGCGTGTTCTCCAGCGTCGACAATACTTGCGGGGATCACGCAGGTCCTGATTCAGTGGTCCTTCTTGCCAGCGTCTCTTGCAACCTGGGAAGATGAAGCTCAGCTTCGCGCTCGGTTTCCTGAAGCTGCGGCTTGGGGTCAAGCCGCCTTTGAAGGAGAGGGTAATGTCACGCCCACGTCGACCTCTACAAGCGCTGCGACTACTGAAGCCACGGAGCCATCGCCAACACCGACCCAGCTGGCTCCAGCAAGACCGGTACGCCAACGCCGAGCCAATACGCTGCTGAACCCAGACATGTGGGACCTTAAGTAGCAGAGATCCCGAAGTGGATGCGGTCGAATATGAGAACTCTGAACTTTCTCTCTCGCTTTCCTCTCTTACTTTCCCCTCTCAGATTTGTATTCCTCTCCAACTCTCCCTCTCCAATCTAGCAAACTACCTTGTATCGGATTTGAATCAGAGGAATACATAGAGAGTAGAACTCGGGGCATAACATCATACAATACCTAAATCGGAGGAGGTGCTGTGCCCATCGCCCAAGAGGGAAACCTAATCGGAAAGCTGGACGTACGAGAAAGCTGTGAGAGAGGTTCAGTGGAGCCAGAAGGGGTTGGGGTTGAAATAGGGCCTCCGTGAAGGAGGCGGCGATTTGGGTAGTGGGTCTAGATGCACCCATTAGGTAATTTATTTTTGGTTTTTTTTTCAGAATGTCAAAAAATTCCAGAAAAAAATCTGGATTTACATTACAGCGTGATGTGTTAGCACAAAAATTGGTATGGTGAAAAAACTTTTTTAGCAACCTGTACAAAAAAGACAAATTCGGACAAGTTTTTTCTTCGCGTAACTTTTTGTGCTGACTTGAAATGTGTTGAACTACATGCAAAAAATTTATTTTGGATTTTTTGACATTTAGAAAATTGTTTTTTGGGTAGTGGGTGCATCTGCACCCACCACCCGTTGTGAATATCCGCTCCGTGAAGCTCTTCTCTGCCGAAAATATGGTCGGAAAGGTGAGTTGGGAGTGCGCATAGCGGCGGGGGGGTGCAAGGGGACTACGGTGAGTCTAGTTAAGTGGTAGAGGAGCTACGAAAGGAGAGTGCAACAGTAAGAAATTAAGACGGCTGGTCGGACGAGTAATTGGTCTGATTTAAGTGATATGAATTGGGTCTGACATGATGAAAGTATAACGTTGCGAGCGCGTGCGGATGCGCCCGGGCAATCCTCATACCCGAGTTCTAGGTATGAAGGGTGATGGACACCTCGTACATTTAGTTAGATATAGGTCATGTTCGGTTTGTCCGTATGTTGGAGATGCTCTAACTCCAAATGTAGCAACTAGCTGCAACTTGCGTATTTTTCCAAATATGACCCTTGACCTAATCAAATACCAAGATCTGGCTCCTGGCCGAAACTATTTTCAAATTTGACACCCCCCCCCCCCCCCCCCCCCCCGATATCGGTGACAAAGGGGATGTGACCGAAATTGCGTAGATCGACACCAAATCAAGACATTTTGGCACCCAGATGCTCCAGTGGGTCGGCGCCAAGCTCCGTGGAGCCGAACCTCTGTTCGGCGCTAGATTTGGTTGGCGTCGTCTTGCACGAATTCAGTTTCATTCTATGTGACGCCAAACTCAGGGGTCAAATTTCAAAGTAGTTTTGAATATGGGCTAGATCTAGGCTAGGGGGCAAATTTGACAAAAAAATACGCAAGCTGACGACCATACAATATCCGTTTATCATACGAAATGTCTTGCCGGCCGATTAAACTTGTTTTGTTGTGCCGCTAGCGCTAGCGCTATGCTATCCAGCCTACAGCGGAAGGGGACGCGCGGGGACGTGGACGTGCCTTTTGGCAGAACGTCGTGCTCTTGCTACTGGTCACTGGTCAGTCCAAATGGAGCACGTAGAAATGCATTAGTGCCGACAGATACTCCAACCAACCATAACCTCCTCTAAACGTACATTTTGCTCGAGCTCCTCTAACTGTAAACACTCTAACCTTCTCCGTGCTGATTAAGCAATAAGCATGCGCAGCTAGCTAGTCACCTATACACAAATTTGTACGTACGGTTGCTGCAGCGTAAAGCTTTGAGCAACATGTTGTCAAGATTCTGGGTGTTTTCGCACACTGTAAGTGCGTATGGTTTTTTGTTGTGTACACATGGGCAACATGTTGTCAAGATTCTGGGTGTATATTGCTTCACAGGGATTTTCTCATGCTGACAAATGTGTTTCTTTATTCCTATCCGTGTTGGTTATATATGTTGCATGTTTTTGGTCTTCATGTTGCATGTGTTACAACACACTCTTCAAATCCACGTCAATACCCTGGATTTTCTGCTACATGGGCAAATTTCAAGGTTGTCACGAATTTGGATGATTTTTTACGGGTCTCAAGGAGATTCGTCGCGTTGATGTTGCAGGTAACAAAAAATGTTGCGAGCGGGAGCTTTATGTTCAACGACGGATGACCTAGCTTCGCAGTTTTAACTATATCAGACGGGGAGAAAGAGGACTGATCTTCCCCGTTTCCCCGGGGGACGCCTGGCGTGGTCATGTTTCTTTATCCAAGATTATTATGCGCTATGTTTTTCCCTAACATTTCATGTTATCCGTACATGCATGTCTCATGCTAACCCTAGATGTACTTCTCCGTTTTCAAATATAAGATGTTTTAACTTTTCTCGGTTTTGTCACATTCATATTCTTCTAGACGTGTTTTATGTCTATATTCATTAATTTTATTCCATATGTAGTCTACATTCTAATATTAGAACATCTTATAACTAGAAACAGAGGGGATAGCAACTAGCGGCAAGCTGACGACCATGGAGTATCCGTGTATCATATGAAATGGTCACTTTCGCTCACGTTCGCACCGTATCCTTGTCGTGCCGGCCGGTTAAACTTGTCTGTTGTGCGGTATGCTATCCAGCCCTAGAGCAGAAGGCGACGCGCGGGGACGTGAACGTGCCCTTTGGCAGAACGTCGTGCTCTGGCGCCTACAAATGGAGGAGCACGTACAAATGCTCCAACCATAAGCCCATAACCTCCTCTAAACGTACTATTTGCTCGAGCTCCCTCTAACCGTAAACCAACTACCCTTCTCCATGCTAATTAAGCATGCGGAGCTAGCTAGTCAGCTATACACAAATTTTGTACGGTTGCTGCAGCGTAAAGCTTTCAGCTTACCCTCCACCACTTAGCCATTTGAAAATTATACATCATACTGACTTACTGATCGATAGTGCTCGTCAAACCTTTAAGCTCTTAAAAAGAATCCGCTTTTTAGGGTAACTCCAGCGCAACGGCTCATTTGGTCTGTTTCTGTCCGTTCTGCGAAAAACTACCGACTAACGCGCCGACGCATTTGGAATGTGGTCCGTTTTTTTTGTCCGCGCGGGCTCAATTCTGGCCCAAATTTGAGCCGGTTTTGCGTCGAAGCGGACACGCAAGGACAACCGCGGCGTCCTCCACTTGTCCTTCCACTGGCCCGTCAGCCAGCCACAGAAATCCCAAATCCTGCCATTTCCTCTCCCGCCTCTCTCCCAGCTCTCACTCGCGAAAACATTATAGCCGACGAACCAGCCGCCGCCGCGCCACAACCAGGCGAACCAGGGCCGGCACCGCCATGTTGAAGCCGAATAAGGAGCTCAGCCCGGACAAGAGGGTGGCGGAGTCGGTGAAGCAGAGCGATCGGAAGAAGAACGTGAAGACCAAAACCCTAGCCGCGAAGGCTGCCACCAAAGCCGTTGCTGACACGGAAGCCCTCGCCGCCAAACCCACCACGTCCGCCCTCCTCATGCTTGGGTTAGGGTCTGGCTACGCCCACTCCAGCCACACCTCGGCCGCAACAGCTAGCTCAGTGTCGTCGGGGAGGCCGTCGCCGACCATTTTCACAACGCCCTCGCCCACATACGGCTTCTTGCCTGACACCGCGCCCGCCACTGCCCCGACAGGCATGTCTTACCTCTTCACATTGTTGGAAATGGGCTATTCTACACCGACCGAGCAGGCGCAATGATGTCCTCCCACCATGTGAGGACGCTACAGTCAGCAGGAGGGGTGGCGATCCTGAGCTCGCCATGCCATCCAAAAAATCTCTCTCACAGCGGTCGAGAAACTGCAATCAAGCATGAGGTGCTGCATAGAGTTTTTAATATGAGGTAGTTTGAACGAATTTTTACTAGATGAGATAATTGGAGGTCATAAACGCATAAAGAGTACTCCATCCGTTCTAAAATAGATGACTTCCATTTGTGTATCTAGACATATTACGTGTATAGATATATCCACTTTTGGACAAATGAAAGTCATCTATTTTGGAACGGAGGGAGTACTAGGCAAAATGTGAAATTTACTCTAAAATCAGGGCAATTGCAATTATGAAACGTATGATGTTCATCCGGATCCGGACAAGCTTTTCCCGTGCGAACGTACGCACATACACCGTTCCGGTCCTGGGCGCGGTCCCATTATGTTGAGCTAAAAATTCTAAGGTCCAGACGAGCAGCGCGGCGTATGAATATGTGGATGTAGGTGTCACAGTAGCAGCAGCGCGGGGCGGCGCATTGTTCTGCTGCCGCTGTACGTACGTACTGAAACGGGGTACCCCTGCACGTGAAACGCCAAAGAGAAATGGTCCCAGGAGGCCAGGAGGCACGGCCAACCAGCTAGAGATTGTTCCATGTCCAAATGCGTTGGATTCTCTCAAATTGGATTCTAGTAGTAGTAAGCAGGAGTAACTAGTAGCAGTAAGAAGAACCACTGTTTGAATCGGGAGGGGCTAGTTTAAGCGCATGAGCTCACCCACGGCCGCCCTGCCCTACTCGAATCACGGCCTTTATCAGTCCGTTGTCGCCCCGGCCATCTCCACTAAATCCCCTTATACACCCTTCTTCTCTAGGTTCGGCGCATTACCCCACACCCTCCCCCTAGTTAAGTCAATTGCTCGGCGCCGGCGAGGACTCCATCCTCGCCGGCGCCTTTTTCGTCGCAGCTAGTCCTCGCCGGCGCCTTTTTCGTCGCAGCTCCTCTCGATAACAGAGGCATCGGCACGGCCAACCAGCTAGAGATTGTTCCATTTCCAAATGCGCTGGATCCTCTCCATTTGGATTCTTGCAGAAAAAAGAACCACGGTTAATTACTTACAACATTTTCACCGACACCACCAAACCATCAAAAAGACGCATTGGACACCGAACACGAAAAACGGCCACGCCAACACCCACAAGTGTCCGAACCGATCCGTTTTCTATCCAGCACCATTGACCGGGCCTCAAAACTTGGGGGTGGACTCGGGGCAGTCGAACAGTGCCTCCGACAAGCGGGCCCCGCCTATCATAGACACGCAACCAGTTGTCATAGACAAGCAACCGGTTAGCCGTGGGTTAATTGGTCATGCAGGAGGCCGTTTCGCCACTTAATGACGTGCACTTCACCGGGTGGTTCCCCAGACGACGTGACAGGGTGGGAGGCGAAGAGACGAGATGGCGGTTCGCCTGCCAGCACACGTCGCATTAACGTCGGCGCCAGCGCAGCGCCAATCCACGCCTGGCTTCGCGGTGTTACTACACAATGCACACAATGCATTTACGCCTGCAACGCAGGCACGCCGCCGACCTCGACAATACAAGCCTCGCGTGGCCCGCTCCTCCCCTCGCATCGCATTGCACATCGCCTCCACACCTTCTCCCACCTCGCTTCCACTCGCAATGGTGAACAACTGCATGGCGGGCAGCTCGACACACCGATGCGGTCGCACCGGGCCTCAACCTCAAGGAGGCGCGGGACATCTACCGGTACAGGCTACTCGTCTCGCCGGATTCCTGCCCGCGAAAGGGTGGTCCGTCTCCAACGGCGGGCTATCCGTGCGGGCACTGCCGAAAACCCCATAGTAGATCCGACGGGCCATCACCAGACATCGGAGCTGGCTGACACAGGAGGAGCGAGCCCGCCCGAAGAACGATGGCAACAAGTGGGCCTGGTGGGTCCAGCGCTTCGCCCTCGAGCACCCGAGGCTCTCGAGTTCTACGACGGCTGGAGCCCGCCGTCACGCTGCAACGCAGGCGGGCGACACGACTGGTGGGAGGGGACCGGCCACACCATCGCCTCCGTCATTGAGGTCGTCTGCCAGCACACCGCATCAGGGAACCCAACCCCATTACGGCTGCTGCCACCGGTCCCATAACGCTGCAACGGCCAGGCCCACACCTGCCGGCCGGTGAAAGTAGGAGCGGCGCTCGCCACCGTGTCGGGAAGGTGGAGTCCCCGACATCGTCATCCGCGATCGCCGCAAGCCACCACAAGGTTTCCTGGTGATCCGCAACTTCGGCCCAACCTAGAGATCCCCCACCGCGCGGCCTCCTCTGGTTTTGTTTGGCTACCACATGTCGTCGCCGTTGCGGGACGAGGCGCACGACGGTCTCCCCCACTGTGGGCTGGGCTCTGGTGGCCTCGGTCAGCGAGATCGAGAAGGACTCGCCCGTCTTCTTGGAGACCATCGAGGCCTGGACGCAGATAGCCTCGGCGTCCTCCTCTGGCGGCGCCTCCACCTCGCGTGTGCCTTGGGCGGCGCCTCCACCTCCCGTGATGCCTCATCCTCCAATGTCGTCTACCTCAACGACAACGACAACGTCGACTGGGACAAACTCGGTGATGAGTAGGTTAGAGCTATGCTTAGGGACACCGGTGAGGCCGATTTTGTTTTAATTTCATTCAAATCCGGTAAAATATAACTAAGTTTGAATGAAAAATGAAACACTTTATCCCATAATTTTTTAAATTTATGTTTGGGATACCGATGTGGACAACACCCGTGATTGACCGGAAAAGTATCTGGCACCCAAAACAGATAAAAACTGAACCCGTGCTTTACAAGATCATGCAGGATGCTCTTTAATCTGAACCGTGGGGAAAGGAAAATAATCTTCCGTACGCAAAATCATGTTACGTGATTGTACGGAAAAAGCCATTAGCGCGGGTTCATCCATCATTCCGACACGAGTAACCGCGTGCTTTACAAGATTCTGTTGTACCTTTTGTTCCATCACACACGAGGTCGATCACGAGCACCTCGGCTAGGATATGAGAGAAAAGGACGAGACGACGACTGAGATCTATCTACACAACGGTCTGTAGTGCAGATCATCACACACTCCTTTTTGTTTAATCCTGTTCGCTTGTCTGTGTCCTTTTGGAATAATCGGAGGTAGGCCTACCCACGTGAAAATCCCGGGCGAGGAGACCTATGCTACATTGAGGGCGAAAGCCACCGCGCAACGACGATGATGCTCCACATAAGATAAGAGTCGTTTTCCGGCAAAAGAAAATACAGAGAAAATCATGACAAGATTCTTTCGTCGGCTTTTTTATGCCTTTACTCAGAAGAAGAAGAGATCAAAGTGCAGGTAGGGAGAACTAGTTCCGAGTCAGCATCACGCTGATACAGCTTTGTGGGGGTAGGGTAGATACCAAGTCAAGACAGCTCAGGCAGGAGCTGCTCACTTCAAGTTTTGCCAAGGCAGCTGGTACTACAGTATTAGCTTAGCTAGCTGGACTATCCAACTGCTGGCCAGCAACGACCGGTCGCACCGATATAGTCTCTGGTCAGGATTATTGTGATATCCAAGTTTTAATTACGATCAGGTGCCCGCAGTTGCTAATTGGCTTGTGAGTAATAAAAACGCATATGCGTCGCTTTTGCATGCAGTGGTAAGAAAATGCTAATACGACACTGAGCTTGTTTACAGCACTAGTGATGGGTGTTAAGCGTGTAGCCCCCAAATGGAAGGGTGGCATGCATTCGACACCGGAATATGGCGTCGATAGGGACCGACGGATGGACATGAGAGTACCGCCGACCCCGAACCAGGAGTTGAAGCCAAGATGGGCCAATAGCGACACTGCATCCGAGCTTGGGATTGGACAGATGGTGTAATCTGGACAGAATTTCCTCTTTCTGCCTTTTTTTTTTCGACAGAAAATCACCTTCTCTACATAGGCCCGCCGTTTCGGATGCCCCCTCAGTCTTTGTAAACAAGTTACCATTTTGTGGACTGTGGTAACTTGTTTACAAAAGAGAATGTGCTACAGGTGCTTATCCAAATCAAATGGTGGTTTGGAACTTAAGTTGGGCAGAGGCCAGCCGACAGCTGCGGATCGATTTGTATCTCGGCGTGGCTCCAAGCTCATCAGGTCTCGACTCAATGGCTCCAGGCACGGGCCGGGAAGCTGCCACTGGCAGGCAAAGATGCAGAGACGGGCAAACAGCGTTGCGTGCGTCACTTTCAGAGGAAAACCTAGGCTACACAGCACAACACTGGAGCAGAGGACAGCGCTGCTCGCCGCAGCAGGCATTCAGTTCACGTGCATCTCTTCTCTGCTGGCCCGCGAGCTACTGCAGCCGCGTGCCTTGGCTGAGCTTTTATTCTGCCGTTTGTTCGTTACCCTGCGGTTCAGTTCAGAGTGTTTTACGCCCTGCAGCGCAGGCGAATGATTCACATTGGATCCACCCGGGGACTAATCCTGTTTTACTATACCTAGGACTACCGAACAAAGTTGTAATAATGATCCAAAAGAGAGGCACCACCGACTGTGACCAACAGAGTGCAACGAAAAGGAAGGCCTCAACCATCTCCAGGTTCAGAAAACGTGGAGGTTAGACACATGGGATGCAATTCGTCATTCAAGGTCGGCAGACACAGTAATCACAAGACATTCGGAGACACATGAAGGAGTATCATCATCTAAGCACCATCCATCCATCCATTCATGCCTTGGTAAAAAAAGAACGGCAAACCCGTCAACACAAAGACGAATGGAATAATAGCTATGTAGCTTCTTGGAACTCCGTACAGGCCTGTGAATTTTTTTGAAATATACTCACTGACACTCTGGACTCTTGTGTCCGTCCGCCGCCGCTTCCTATAGTTCATCCAGGCAGGTGCGCTGTCCACCCGACAACACACACACCCCCTATCCCGTTTGCATCGCGTCTGAAACTAGCTGATGAAGCTATGTCCTGACCAATTCAACAGGTTCAGAAGAACAAAAAATGATCAATGCTGCTTCGAGTTCAGAAGCGTCTTCCTCAACGTCTCCATCGCGGACCGGATCTTATCCGACATCTTCCCATAAAGCCATCGCTGCGCTGCCTCGTCCAGCCCATCCGGCTCGATGGTCGGCCAACCCTTCCTTTCAAAGGATGTGTCTTGGGGTATCGTTGCTGCTTCCTGCTTTAAGCTTGGCAGATCAAACTCTACCGGTTCTCCCACGATCATTTGTATCTCCTTGCCGCAGAGAGGCAATGGTGGACGACGCCCAAAGAATGATTTCTCTGGCATGACCTACAGTCAAATAGGGAGATGTTTAAAGTAACACACAATGAAATCTTAGTTTCATCAAAGGGGATACAGATGAATAGTGCTGGGAGTCATGTAGTTTCATACTATTTCATTAAGAGATACTCCCTCCGTTCCAAATTACTTGTCTTTCATTTGTACACATGTGGATGTATGAGGGAGTACAATATATACATTTGATCTGAAATGCCTATCTTCATGCAGTGCAACTCTAACAAAAAAAAATGATGGTATCTCAGAGACGCAAAGATTTATATACCTTTTCAAAACCAGTGTGAATAATAGGCAAAACTATTGGAGTTACAGGTGCTCGGACAATAAGACTGGCAGTTCCCCACTTCAATCGTCTGATTGGTTGGTGATCTTGGGCTACTTTTCCTTCAGGGAATGAATGCAACTGTTTGAATATGTCATGACCAAATTTACAATCAATTAAAGGCCAGTATTTGTAAACGTAAGCACACCATCCGTTAATGACAGAATAACTGATGCTGAAGTGGAGAAGTCCATATGGTCTTGATAAATTCCAGCCCCTCTTGTAATCGGCACACATTTCCCTGCGCATACATCATTTGTCGATAACAAGATTGTCAAATTATGCGATGCATAGCTATACCAAGGCTGCTTTGCAACAAAACCCTAAAAATGCAAAGATGAGAAAAATACAAGAATGAAGATGACAAAACACAAACTGAACATCTAAAATAGCAAATGAACTAGAGATCAGATGACATAAATGTTAGATAGCTCATCATTGTTTATTGATTACTATCACAACATGGCAAGTATCATGTCATGTCATTTGATATGAGGTACTCGAAAACAGAAAAGCAATTTAATGGTAAGTATCTACTATAAGGCAATGTGAAATACAGAATAAATGAGCAGGGAGAACAACATTACATAATGCCTGGAAAAGATGACTTTTTTTGTAAACTCTCTAAAGCTAGTCTTTGTATTGCGTGCGATAAATCAGGATCTCTTGCGTAATAAAATATCTATGAAGATTGTTAACAGCTCAGTACAAATGATGTGAGTTAGCATGGCAGCAATGACGGTTCTTGGCATTTAAAATAAACATTAGGTGAAAGCGAACGAGTCCCCTAGATTAATTGGGGTTATTATATGGTTAAGTGAAGGATGCCATAAAATGGCTCCAGCATTTCTTATCTCTAAATAAACTACAATCTACGCCGGAGTATGCTCCACAACATAACTTACAACTAATGAAAGTGATGTTTCATGAAGATAATTATGCCTACATTCGACCATAAAATTCAGCGCATATATGCAATGTAAATAACAAAGAAGCACAAGGAGCCTCACCAACTCGAAACACGTAAGACATGAATACATTCCTGAAGCAGATATCCTCAGCTGTCAGCACATATCTTGCAAGCTTCGCATCTGTAATAGGGAAACCCTTGAATCCCCACATAAAAGGGTCATCTATCCTGTACAAAAAAGTTCAGGATGGCCTCAAGGTTACGAAAACTTCGGACGCACAAGAACCATATACAGCAAATAAGACATATCTAACTAATTTGTAAATCTCTACCACTGGCACCTATACATGACACATATACCATACAACAGATGCAAATACAACACATCTAGATAAACAGATGTGTCTTGCACATCCAGATAAAGTTTAATTAAATATGAATAGTAATATATGCTAAGTAGATGTGGCATGTAAGAAAAATGAGCAACATGAAGGCTTCTACAATGTGCCATGCTAAGAATGTGCTTTAACTACACTTTATAGTTAATATCATGTGGACGCGTACTGAGGACCGATGCGTGTCAGAAACTCCGAACTGTATATGCAGTTAAAAGATATTATTTCAGCAATTTCAGTACTACATACGAATTCAAAAAATATTTTAAAAATTTCAAATATTTAAATAAATTTTAAGAGAAAATTTCGGTCATTTGGCCGAATCATAAACTGAAATTACTGAATTTCAGTGATTTCGGTAGTAGCCGAAATTTTTCCGAAACTGAAATTTAAAACCATGATATGGACACAATGTGGACACAGTGTGCTCTAGAAAAACCCCAATGAAGACAGACACGATCAAATACGTGATTTCTAGTGCTAAATAATTGAAGGATCTTATTTGCAGGTTGCCGACCCGAGTAATTGGCACAGTTTTCTCAACCAGGTTGCTCTCAAAAGGACAGATCAGAAGTACTCAGAAGAAACACGGCACCGCCGATCTGTCTCCGCCTAAATCTAGTTCAAGGCCACAACCAGCAAGAGCAATACACGGGGTAGCGGGACGAGTGGGGAAGAGCGAAGGGGAACATACGTGGACATGTGGTTGCTGACGGTGAGCAGCGGCGTGCCGGAGGGCCGCGAGTTGACGACGCGGTGGAGGGCGTCGGCGTTGTGGACGGTGGTGGTGTTGAGCAGCGTCACGTACGCCTTGGCGACCGTGCCTATGGCGCCGATCACGGCGGCGCGGGGGACGCCGCCGAGGTGGCCCGCGCGGCCCGCCCACCGCAGCGTCCGCGCCGCCGCCGCCGTCGCCGCGTCGGCGGCCGCCTCCATCTTCTGCCCCCTTTATTTCTTCTCGGTGTTCTTTTTTTTTTCGTTCTCTCTGCCGTGTAGGCCCAGACTATGGACTTGCAACGGTTTGGTGAGGCCGTGCGGGAGATTTTCCTTGGAAAGTTGGAACTTTGGAAGGAAAGACGAATTCGAATTCCGTTTTGTCTAGGAGTAAGGAGTCTACAAGTAATATAACTGTGAATCTCTTTGATCCTGATTTAGAGCTCTAGTTTGTATCTACCTCGAGTATGCCAAACATATTTCGAATAGGATATGTTGTATCCGTTGACCATTGGAATAGGATTTGGACTTGCACCGGTTGGTGAGGGAGATTTTCCTCGGAAAGTTGGAAGGAACAACGAGTTACAAATCTGTTTTGTCTATGAATAAGGAATCCGAATCTATAAGTACATCTACAAGAAAGGAATTTATAAGTAAGGACATTATAAGCGTCCTTCGGTTTCGTCGCTTGCGGCGGACAGCTTCTGCGGCTTTCTCCATGAGTGGAGTTCTTCCTTCCCGGGGTGTGCGGCGACCTGGTGGCTCCATCTCCGGCGGTGCTCGGTGTTGGAGCTCTTCTTCAGGCATCTGCGGTGGTTCAGCTTCTTTTGCTGTTGTGTTGAGTTCTTCAGCTTGCTTCATTTGCGTTTTCCTGTACTTCTGTTGTTGTATGCTGTGTTGATTTCGCAATGAAGATCCTTGTCAAAAAAAGAATTGCAATATTAAGTAAAAAAAACTATGAATTGCATGAAGAGTTTGATGCTGAGTTAGACTAAACGTTGGCGACATCCGTAAACACATATGCCAATCTAACGGGAATTGATGTTTCCTTGTTTTAATTGACAATGGCGCTCCTATGATTTTCATGTGTCATCTTTGAAGAGGAGTGTTCATGATAAGGAGGACGTGAGATAACGAAATTGGTTTTTTCCATACTTCGTAAAAGAGAATGGAGATTTTTTACCACCGAGGTCTAGTGCTCCCTCCAGTTAATTTTTTTTTGAATATCATATTTATGATTTTAATTTTTTTAAATAACAAAATCTGATAAAGTTTGGAGATTTGAAGATATGTATAATCATATCACACAGTATTTGAAGTTGACATTTTTCATGTTTGTGGGATACACCGTTAGCTATATCTGTTTTTTTTAACTCATAAATATAATTTCTAATTTTTTAAAATGGAGGGAGAACTGGGACTCTGTGGTTACGAAGAAAATCGTGGTAATGCATGCATGGCCACATTTGTCGTCTATGCACGTAGCCACGTGTGGCTATATGTAGATTGCGCAGGTGCAGTGCTTTATGTTTCCCCGGTACGTCAAGTGAGCCCGGGTTTCTACCCTCGGCCGCTGCTTCTGCCCGACTGCTCGTGACCACGAGTTTTTTCTTTTAAGAGGGAGCCGTCAGCGGTCAGCCGTGGCCCGTGGCCACGAATCTCTACTATATAATACGAGTAAACGACCGTGGTACGTCACGCGTTTTGCAATTTAACTCTCCAATATCTGTGTAATTAACCTGCAGTCCAGATACAGGGGTCGACTTGTAAAAACTACCGAAGGGAAAAGAATCCCAAATTTCTTCCCGTCGCCGGCCGGGAGGGGCTGTGCAGAGTGCGCGCCTGCCCGGATCCTCCGGCGGCGGCCCGTCCCGCCGACGCCACGGAGATGGACGCAGCCCCAGACGCGCGCCAGCCCTAAATTATCCGGCGGGATCGCGGGTCTTCGCCCTTACTGTGCCGGCACGTAGCCCAAGCGCCGCCGGGTACGGCAGCTTCGCTATTCTCGGCCAGTGCCCCTGCGGACGCGGCAGGACACCGATGCGCCGCCCCTCAACCTCCGCTCACGCGACGTCACCATCGACTCACGCACGCTATGCCGGCCCGCTGGTGCTCCCGCCTGGTCATCCTCGATATGAAAGACCCACTGCTGAGTGGTCGCCATGACCTGTAGCCTGTAGGTAGTAGGAGCAGGCACGCGCTCAAGTAGGCCCTTGACAAGTTTGTGCTCGGAGGCCAGCTCCGCTTCCAGATCCTGCATGCATGTCCGGCAGCTCATCACCAAGGTGCCCACTGCAAGTCAGTAGTATTGTTTTTCCCATCTCTCGATTGCTGCATACTTCCTCTGAATTTGGGGAACTGAGGCAAGATCACCAATATCAGGAGACCTAACACACGGTGGACTCTTCAGACGAATACCTGCTCTTGCTATGTTGGACGAGGACTGACATGAGTTCTACCTGCTGACAGTGTGGCTGCGTATGATTCAGATGCCAAGCGTGGCCGCATATGATTCAGACGCCGCTGTAACATGAGGAGTGTCTACAGATATTTGACGGCATGGTTGCATAGGATGTTGTCACTGTGTTAGCATTAGCCATTAGACATAGTGGGACGCATCTGCTTTTCATTATCATCTTCAGTGAATTAATTTTTGCACTCTTTGACGTTGCCCATTGGGATGTGAACACATTCAGCCGTTGCATCTGAAACCATGACCACCAACAGCTAGCAAATTATTACTAACTCCTGTCGTAAATACATGTCGTCAGTCCTAAATGGCACATTACTACTTAACTCCGATTGTAAATGCATGTCGTTATATTATACTATTAACATTCTTAGGGCCAAAAAAAAATATACGAGAGGCCCTGTTGATGGCAACTCCTTGTAGGATATCTGGTCGACCTTGCAGCCAGCAACGCGAATTCGCGCTGGCTTTTACATCAACAATATGATTTTAGAATTTATTTTGCAGCCTTATGTATATTTCTTTACAATCATCAACCTCTTCCCTTGAAGATGGTTTTCTTTCTAGGGGAAAAATTCTTAATAAACTAAGGGGTTTCTGATTTATTTGGTTCCATATTTGTCCTGATCAGAAAACAGGTAAAATATAACGTACAAATATGAGAATCCAAAAACATATCATTCTAAGTAACTTGAGAATTCAAAAATCCCGTAGCAACGCACGGGCATATTTGCTAGTATACAGTACGATTCTATACTCGTGACCGGCGGTCGACCGCGGGCCGGAGCCACGGTTTGATTCTATACTGTAGCCTCGGCCCGGTCTAATCTAGCGAGCTATGTCTTTTTTTTTAAACACAGATCTAGCTAAGCTATTTTTTTTTGAGGTAAAGCTAAGCTAGCTATGTCACGACCCCTGATCGGCGCAGTAAGGTGACCCGAGACCGACAGTACTGTGGGCCGAGCTGGCCGCGACCGTGTCGTCTGCTGGAACTCAGTGGAGAGAAGCAGCTCATGGTCATTGTAAATTGTACTACTCCCTCCGTTCCAATTTAATTGACTTCCTATCCATCACTCGGAAGTCAATTAAATTGGAACGGAGGGAGTAGTAATAAAGAACGCATTCACGGCAACGTTACTAAAAATTTAAAATCTTCTTATGAGAGAGTTAACAAGAGAAGTGTCTACTCTCCAAATCATCAAATCCAGATGCATCTGTAGATAAAGAAAGAACACAAATCCATAAGAGTTCGCTTGGCACTCCTAGTCTCATTTCAATTGGCTGAAATGAAATGAAAGAGCATTTGGTTTGTGTTTCTCAAGGTCCCAAGAATTTCTTATTGATGTAAATTCATTAAAAAACAGATATTAACAACGTAATACTACTTGCTCAAAGCTTTGCATTAACGGAAGCTAATAAACAAGCAATATAAGAAGGAAGGAATATTATGGTATAAAAGTTCCTTGCCAGGTTACATAGTACATTAGTACTAGACTACTAGTACTCCAAAATTAAGGAGTATCTTTTTTTTTAGATAAAGAGATTTTATTACTTAAGAGTTTTAAGTATTACACCCGGCCTCTGCATAACAAGGATGCACACAGCCACAAGTTCACGAGTACCCAAACTGAAAATAAAACAAGGCGGATTACATATCATGATGAGAAATTGTAAAGCCGCCTAAGAGGATGGTAGATCAATCCGGAGACTATGTTGCCATCCGTGCCGGGAAAATAACTCCCTGGCCGCTGCCTCCAAACGTAACGCCACCTCCAAAAACAAGTCTCGGTGCTCCACACGCTGCAGGGCCGACCAAGCTCGAAGCGTTGCTGTACATCGATGAATAACCTGCATAAAAGAACCATTTTTGTCGTTAAAAACCTTGTCATTTCTACATAGGCACAGCGACCAAATAACGGCAATCGCTCCCACCCTACTGAATAGTTTAAACCTAGGATCAACCCCGTTTAACCAGTTGCCAAAAATGTTTGCAACAGAAGTCGGGGATGTAAGGTAGAACCTATCTGGATGACTGACCATATAGACCTAGCGAACTCGCACTGAAAGAATAAGTGTGTAATAGTCTCGTCGTGTTGACAGAAGACACACTTTTTACTTCCATGCCAATTGCGTTTGGCAAGGTTATCTTTTGTAAGAATTACACCTCGACGGAGATACCACGCAAACACCTTAGTTTTTAGCGGGATCTTCATCTTCCAAATTTTGTTATTGTCCTTAATAACGACTGGTACTTCGGGTAAGATTAATGCTCTATACATGGAATCAACCGAGAATTTACCATTCTTCGTAAGATTCCATCGAAATTTATCTGGACCTTCCGACAGATGGATGGAATCCAATCGGATGAGCAAGGCATTCCAAGATGCTTGTCTTGTTCCAAGTAAACTTCTACTGAACGAAACATTTGGTGGGGAGGTACCCAACACCTTAGCAATCGTGTCGCTCTTGTTTCGTACAATCGCATACAAAGCCGGATATTGCTCTCTGAGAGTGGATGGGCCTAGCCATTTATCCTCCCAAAAGCGAATTTCCGATCCATCCCTAATTGAGAAAGATCCTTGTGGGAAAAAGAACTTCTTCGTAGCCATCAGGCCTGCCCAGAAGTGCGAATCGCCAGGCTTCCAAAGAATCTGAGATACAGCTTGATTTCCCACATACTTTCTCCTAAGGAGAGTTTGCCAAACTCCATCTTCAGAAAGAAGCTTGAAGAGCCATTTACCCAGCAAAGCTCTGTTCTTAACCTCAAGGTCATGAACTCCGAGCCCTCCTTGGTCTTTAGGGCAGCAAACCACACTCCACTTAGTAAGCCGATATTTTTCTTCTCACAATCCCCTTGCCAAAAGAATCTAGATCGGAAATAATCCAATCGTTTTAAGACTCTTTTAGGTAGTTGGAAGAATGAAATCATATACAGTACCATGTTTGTTAGTACCGAATTTATGAGGACCAATCTTCCACCAAGAGATAGGAGTTTGCCTTTCCAGCTATTTAGTCTTATTTGAAGTCTTTCCTCCACCTTTTTCCACTCAGCATTTGTAAGTCTCCGATAATGAATCGGAATACCCAAATAGTTGATAGGAAATTGACCTTGTTCACAGCCGAAAAGTTCAGCATACAAGGCGGTGTTTTCTTGAGCCTCGTTGAAGCAGAACAATTCACTTTTATGGAAATTAATCTTAAGACCCGAAAGTTGCTCGAATGCTGACAAAATCAGCTTTAAGTTACGAGCTTTTTCGATGTCATGTTCCATAAAAAGAATTGTGTCGTCGGCATATTGAAGAATCGATAAACCACCATCGACTAGATGTGGAATCACACCTTCAATTTGGCCCCCAGCTTTTGCGCGTTCGATCAAGATGACCAACATATCAGCCACTATATTAAATAGTATTGGCGATAATGGGTCACCTTGTCTAAGACCTTTTTTCGTTTGGAAGAATTTACCAGTATCATCATTGCCTTTGATGGCTACACTTCCTCCCGAAACAAAGCTATCTATTAACGCTCTCCACTCAGAAGAAAAACCTTTCATTCTGAGTGTTTGCTGAAGAAAAGACCAATTGACTTTATCATAGGCTTTCTCAAAATCGATTTTAAGAATTACCCCATTCAGCTTTTTCCTATGTAGTTCGTGAACTGTTTCATGTAAGATCGCCACCCCATCCAGGATATTACGACCTTGCATAAAAGCCGTCTGAGACGGACAAACCACATGATCTGCCACACTGTTCAATCGAATCGTAGCAACTTTGGTAAATATTTTAAAACTAACGTTAAGGATGCATATAGGTATGTATTGTTGAATCCTTTCAGCCTCATTAACCTTAGGTAATAAAATTATCTCACCAAAATTGAGACGAAACAACTCTAGTTGTCCATCATGAAGACATGCGAACAGTTGTAATAAATCAGACTTGATGATATCCCAAAAATTCTGATAAAACTCAGCCGGGAAGCCGTCAGATCCAGGTGCTTTATTATGTTTCATTTGGAAAACCGCCTTTCTCACCTCATCCTCTGAGTAGAGTTTAGTAAGTAAGCTATTTTCCTCATTTGAAACCTGGAGTATATCCTCTGTTCGAAACTCATCCAGTGTGAAGTTTCCTTCCTCTGGGGCTTCGAACAGGCCTTCATAATAATTTGTAATGTACGACTTTAGTTGTTCCTGGCCCTCGATCATTCCCTCCTCCTGGACTAGAGAGTGAATATGCTTTTTCCTGTGTCTGCAATTGGCAATACTATGGAAATAGTGGGTATTCGAGTCTCCTTCTAGGATAAATTGGGTTTTGGATTTTTGATACCATTTTAACTCCTCTGCTAGAAGCTGAGACATGTAGGGATGGCTCTTATCCAAAAAATAAGGAGTGACTCGCGGCTCATTCGTATCTACTGTCTCTGGCTCTCTGCGACAAGCCGACAACAAATTTTTAAGCAGGGCATCCTGCCAAAGATAGCCTTTTTCGGCGCCAGCCTGCCACCGCACCAATAACTAGCCAATGCTTCCATTCAGAGCAGCAGCTTCCAGCAAACGAATATTCCTGCAGTTTTTATGTGTTTTGCAATCATCTATTCTATAGGGCAAACGTGTCATCTATGTCTATTCATGCGTCTCTCAATCCTTCAATCCAAAGAGGTCCGGTCCAAGGATTAGTCCAATAGTCGAGCAAGGCTTCTGGACAAAAAGTTACTCTATCAAAACAATTATAAATCTTGTGATAAATTTCATAAAAACCAGATATTAATAGCAAAGTAATTCTTGCTCAGGGCTCCGTATTAATAGAACCTAAGAGCATCTCCAGCAGCAGCGCTAGGCGTCGGCGCGCTAAATTTTTTTTGCGGCGCCAGAATTGCGATTTCTCGCGCGCGTCGCCAGTTTTGCTTTAGCAGACACGCTATAAATGTAGCGCGGCGCTGTCGCGGTTCAGCAGTCGCGCTAAAATGCAGCGCGCGTGAGCAGCGCCATAGCAAATTCCATAGCAAAATAGCAACATAGCACATTTAAATAGCAACATAGCAAATTCCATAGCAACATAGCACAATAGCAACATAGCAAATTCATAGCACAAATTCACCAAAGTGCATACAACAAGTTTATTTCTCTCCAATTTCTTTCTCCACCTCCTCTTCTTCCTCCTCCTTCTCTTCACCTTGTCCACAACCATCTTCATCATTGACGGGGACGGTGCTTGCACTATTTCCACATGCACCATCCGAAGGCATAGGAGACACCATGGTAGTATTGCCTCTACCCATGGTTGCACCCAAGTTAACCGGCGGTGTACCCATTCCTCCCATGGTGCCCATCCCACCATATGCTCCAAATATATTTGGAGATGCACCCATGCTTCCCATGCCCATTGGAGGTACTCCCATGCCCATCGGAGGTACTCCCATGGTAACACCAACGCCTCCCATGCCGCCCATCCCTCCATACGGTCCCATGCCTCCCAAAAGAGAGCCAAAACTCATGCCTCCCATGCCCATCGGAGGTGCATTCATCACTCCATTTCCTCCCATGCCCTCCATGCTTGTTCCTATACCTCCAAAGCCTCCCATGGTACCACCAACGCCTCCCATGCCCATCATTCTTTTCTTCATCAATAGTTCATCACGGCGTATGTTGAGATACTCCTTTTGCTTGTCATCACTCAAACTACAAATAAGTTGAAGATAGTCAAGTAAGGGGACGAATCAAAGCGAATTGTCAAGCAAGATGGACAAAAGTACCTCCTAGGAATTTCGTCAAGCACCCGTCCACCTTCATCTTCTTGGCTGCCGCCACCGTCGTCGCCGCCGCAATCGAGCGCTTGGGGAGGACGTTCCGCCGCTGCGCTCCGGGCGCCTGCGCGACGGCTCCGACGGAGTTCGGCCGTGGCGCCGTGAAAAGGCCGCGCGCGAGCCCCAGGCCAGGATTTGGTGCGGCGCCGGCGGCGGGGTTGGTCACGCTCGCGCTAGGGTTTGCGGCGGCGCCGACGGGAGAGGGGTCGCGCACGTAGGGCGGCGTCGGAGGGACGCTCGAGTCGCCTTCCATCGCCGGAATTTCGCCGGCGGCACCGCGCGCTACGCGAAGCGAGGGCGACGGCGGGAGCAGTGGAGAATTTTCCGGGTGGTGGTTGCTCTCTCGCGCGCAATTTCCTTTCGACCGCGCGCGCTGGAGCGGCCGCCCCAAATTCAGCGCAAGGAGTACCGCTCGGGCCAGCGCGCTGGCCCCTTTTTACCGCGCGCGGAGTTTTAGCGCGGCTGCTGGAGACGCCGAAACGGGTGCGCGCGCGCGATATCGGCGGTTTCTTGGGCGCGCGCTGTTTTTAGCGCTGCTGTTGGAGATGCTCTAATAGAGGAGTGACGCGGCTCATTCCCATCCACCGCCTCTGCTGCTGCACATTATATAAACACTAGAGGCTGGGGCGCCTCCTAGCCGGTCATCTGCATGCTAATCATCGTCCCAAATAACAGAAGATTATGAGATTTCATAATCAACGCAAGAGCCAAAAGCTGCATAAACATATATTCTTCGAGCTTTCTTCGGGTATTGTATAGTTCTACGATACAAAATTAGTTCATTGCCGAGGTATCTCTCTTTTCTTAACTGTTGATTCAAATCACCTCACTGTACAAGCTCTCTAGGATTTCCTCGTGAAATTTCATTTCAGAACAAGAAAAAGATCTACAAAAGAATGAAAGAATAGGCAGTGCAGTGCGGGCATAAACGTAGAACTGTATGCCCTGCCCAAAGAGTAAGAACACCAAACTATACAAATTTCTATGTTCATTTTATCAAATGGACAGTACTACTGGAAGGCAATTCCACAAAGGCCTATATACTCCATGACGTTAGGATTTCAAGTTCAGCCCACCACAATCCGGTTTTCCTTGGGATCGAATGATCTTGAGAAAACCCAGCGATCTTGTGCACCCTTCTGGTTACCCCTGCCACTGTCGTCTCAGCCCTGGGCTATCATTTAGGCACGGTTTTACCAGCTCAGTGAGTGCTCTGACCTGCTCCTCGGGGTGATTTGCGTGTTGGGTCAATAATACCTGCCAAGGGCTTTTCGGCGGTGAGGTACCAGTGTGCCCATAGAATCAGGAGCACCTGCAATTGGAGTATTAATTAATGACAAGAGCATAATAACTGCCTGTAGCAGGAGTCATATTGGCAGGATGCACAGCAAAATGAACTTGGGAATTCTTACCATGCAAGTGCTCAAATAGTGATCCATTTGAAATATATTCAAACACCATCATTCGGGTGAATGGTTCTTTGTCTTCACAGTAACCCACAAGTTTCATGAAATTTGTATGGTTCACTTGCGACAAGATAAAAGTCTAGGATACATCATATCTATGTTAGATTCTCATCTCACAACATGAAAAACAATTAAACAGAAAATAGAGTTACATAACTTAGCTATATAACTACATAAGGACTATCTGGCATAGTGTCCGGGATAGATGGAGATGGCTGTTTACCAGAACATCAAGTTAGCCATGCACAACATGGCAAGCGAAGACAAGGTATGTCCAACACTTCAAATATTACATGAAAAAAAAAGATTGAATGTATTAGAACATCACTTTCCTATACAAATATTACAGGTGCTTGCAAGGGACGAATATAATCATCCCATCTCCTAGTATGGATTTTTATTGTAATGGTTAGCTGAGTCTTTAGATCTAATCAGATGCAATGGATCCATGAAAAAAATAAAAACATTAAATCCCGATGAGAAAAAGGGATAATTTTCTATGCTAACCTGACTGCCACTACCATGCAAGAAAATAGTAGTAAACATGCATAACTAAGGGAAATTATTCAATCAGCGTCATTACAAAATCTTGTCACAGATTACATTACAAGAATATATGCTCCATTCTTTTTCAATATGAAGGTGTTACCAAATTCTAGGCTACAAAATCAAGAAAAATAGGAAGGGGCAAGACAAAGCAAATTGTATAGTGCCACTACCTGAGAAATAATATGGCTTTGTAGCATTTTATCAATTCTAGAATCTATGTGACATGCAGATATAGAACTGCAGAAAGCTCATATAGTGCTTGAAATTTAAACTGCATTTACAGAAACACTCAATATGAAAAGTAGGGTTAATATACAAGAACCTACATTGACTTAGTAGAGTTCAGCAAATAAGGTCAGTTGACTTACTTTGCAACAAGGCCATCATTAGCTAGCTGTAACATGTGTTGCCCAGGCAGAGATAGCGCCGACGAAAATAAAGAGCAAATAAGTACATTATTAGATAGATGTTCACAGCATGGATAATTAGTAAGAGGCATTAGTATACATCCATATTTATCCACAGTTTTTGGCATACCAAAACTGAAAATTTCAGCCTTTACATGGCAGCTTTGGACAGAAAAAATAGTTTATTTTTTACCACAGAATGTGTCAACAAAGATAATGGTTCAATACCTGCTGCTTTATTGGCCAGTTAATATGACCTTCAGCTGTAGTAGGAGGAGCAGTAGTTCTGGACAGGAAAGACTTTGAAAGACACAGCTTGCAGGCCATTATAGTCTAGCTTTGTCATACGTGCTTCATCAGCAGAGCATCACCATTCGTAACTGAAGAAGAATACATGTAAGAAAATGCCGATGAGCCTGATTCAACACTTCATGACATATAGTTCAATGATGCTTAGATAGAAACATGTCAAACAGGTGGTGCAGTACGAGCTGAAGTCTAAACTGCAAACAAGGAATAATTATCACAAAAGGAGAAGAAAAGATCATGCACCACATTCGCAAAATAATAAGCAGTACAAACACTCAAGGTATATTATGATTTTTCTACTGGCTCTAAGCCCCAAAAGAATGAGCAGGAAAAGAATATATATCAGGAAACAGGACTATACATCTGACAGAAATAAAAGTGCCCGATAACAAATATAAGAGCATAATCATGAATACTATTAGCGCATGGTATTTCTCTATAAATATAGAGATACATGTGCATAAAAATCCATCTAGAATAACAGTGCTACACCAATCCTGAATACAGAACCTGGTGACTCGATGCCACATTATCAAACAACAAATACAGTAACGGAAAAAGAGAATAGTTCAGAAAGGATATGCATATAGGATGGTGACCGTAATGCGCAAGTTGTGATGGCATTTCAATCTAAGATGTTCTTCAGTCATTGGATGGATAAATGTACCTCAACAGAGAACGTTCTAAGGGGGTCACTGCTTTTGCCTGATCCCCTCCGGAATCCCATTCTTTTCTTCCTTCCGGGATTATCAACACCCATAGCAGCCCTTGAAAGTTTGATTGCGTTGCTGGCTTCTTTTTTCGTGGGGTCAATTAGGTACTCAGGGACGTCACGCAGGTGAACAGGAATTGCTTTGTTGCTTAGTATCTTGTCATGTTTGAGCAAATCTGAAAAAAAGGTAAAAGATTAAGCATCATAAATTAGAAAATTCAAATACTGACGTGGGCTCTTCTGAATAAGATTGATAAATCTAACCAAGGTCTGTCGGATTCTCCTGAAAATGAGCCTTCAACCTACAAGACAAAAGAAATTAGCGTCGCTGTTAGAAGGGAAATACAGGCAGAAATGACTGGAAACTGAAGGTGTTTCCTAATGAAATTTTAATGAATAGTGAGATGCTATATCTTTATGCCTTGCACCAATAAGTGCTATATCATGAAATGACTGGCCAATTATATATCTTGATGCTTTATCTACTAACTGCTATATCATGAAATGACAGATAGTGAATAGGAAATGAGGTGGACTGTAAAGCAACTAATAATATATTAAGAGGTCGTTTTCAAACACAGCGCAAACATGGCAATGTGAAATTGTGCAATTCCTTTTCCCCACGAAATTCCATTTGCGCATTTTCTTCACTTGGTTATTTACTCAACGGCAGAAGACTTTCTTACTTATCAGAACTGAGGATTTCATTCTTTATGTCTTGACGGCGTGCTTCCTGTCACACTCCTAGCAACATCCTGCAAAAGGAACATCAATCAACATTAGCTAACACAAAATTAATGTTGTTTTCCACATAGTACAGAAATATATTCAGTAACCATGTCTGTTGAAAGCTAGAGAGTGGTTAAAAGAAGTACGCAGAATGGCCCAAATGTAAAGTTAGCACCGATGGTGTTCAGTTATAGAAGTTCTGAACAGACAAAACCAAGCTGGTCTTCATAGCCTCATTTTTTTTTCGAAAAGCTTGGCAAACTCACCTCCATTAGAACAATGGCAACTTACCTCAACCCTATGCACCAGCTACCATGAATTCCATCGCAAAGAAGATCGAAGGAAATAAGGGCATACCTTGCTGCCTTGGCGGTGCTTGACGAGGAGAGTGGAATGTACTCCTCCCGCTGAGGCCAGGCCTGCGGGCCGCCTCCAACACCGGGGTCGCCCCTCCTCCTTCCTCCTCCTCCCAGCGAGGCGACGAACCGCTGCGGCCTACAACAGCCACCGAACTCGACCTCCCCTCCGGCCGAGGCCGGGCCCGAGGGCGGCGTCCCCCACCGCTAAATATCTACTCATCATACAGCCGAGGAAGAAACCACTCAAAGTGCCAAATCACCTGCTTGCAAATGACATCAGCCTGTTGACATGTAAAGGGGAAAATATGTGAGTGGACTGAAAAGCAAGTTTTGATGGCAAACAAGACTCCTGATTATTACTACTATATACATAAGATGAAATTGTAGGTATCAAGAGTCCATTGTTCCGCTACCAATTTCTCTGAGAAAAAGGTAATTAGTTGCACTCTCCATTAACGAAGTCACTAATAAAAGTGAAACTGTCGGAGGAAAAAAAAGGGCGTAGGAGATGGGAAGCATACAGGCAGTGGTCGTCGGCGGCGGACCAGTCGGCGAGAAGCTTGGTGAACTTGGCGACGCCGCGGTTGGCGCACTGGTCCCCAATTCCTGCTCCACAGAGGCGCAAGCCAATCAATCGCTCAATCATTTGGTTTCCTAGAAGGCTAGAACACGTCGCCCATGGATGGAAGTGAAGTAAACTGAAGCGGAACTAACCGTGCAGGACGACGAAGGGTAGGGCCTCTTCCTCCTCCCGCCGAGGCGACGACCCACTGTGGGCTCCGGACAGCCGACGTCATCCAACAGCTGCTGGCACCATCCTCGAGCAAGCGTGCGGGAAATGAGATCGACAACGCAGGCTCGGGGAGGCTAGCTATTCCTGCGGCGACCGGCCATCTCCCACCGCCAGAACTCATCCCCGCCGTCACAGATCGACCGGTCCCCACCACCCAGAGACGAGCCGGCGCGGCGGCCGTTCGGCGGCGGAAGGTGCGGCGGCCATGACACCGGAGCGGTCGCTGCCTCCACCCCTCATCCTCGTGGTCCACCCGCCTCCTGCTTCGAGCTCCGGCGTCGTGCTGCCTCCAGCCCGCCTCCTCTGGACCGGCCTGATTGGAGTTGGAGCGGGGGAGAGGAGAGGGAGCCGCCACCGCCGCCCTCGCCGCCGCACGTCGTGCTATTCCCGGTAGCCGCCGCCGCCAGAAAGAGTGGGACGGGAGAGAGGTAGGGTTTGGACAGGGGAGTGTTGCGTGAGATGGAAGGTTTGTCCGGATTCTTTTTCCCTTGCTCGCGCGGAGCGCAGTACAGCTGCAGTACATCGAGTTTCAGATTTTTTTTCGTCCAGCGCGAGCGCACCACGCGGCAATCGTGGATAGCGCCAAAAGCCTCGCTAGGAGGTAGCGACAAAACGAGGAGGCCACGTGGATAGCCCCCCTGGGCGCCCAGGGGGTGGGCGATTGCTTGTTCTCAATGGCATCCTGCCAAAAATCGCCTTTTTCAGTGCCAGACAATGCTTCCATTCACAGCAGCTTCCAGCACTCCCGAGTCCAGGCTCCATGAGCCCCTCCTGGACAGCCACCGGAAACACCAGCGGAAACCACTTGCTCCCGATATTCCAATTTCTCATAAGATACTGCCTGTCGTCGCGTACGTCCCATGAGAAATACCAGTTGCACCGCACACGTAACGTAAGCAGCAGGACAATCAGACCCACCCTTTTCCGACCCTGATCCTGCATGGATTATATTAAACGAATCATTGCCAGAAACAAGTGGTGCATCAGTAAGATATTTCCATTGCTGTAATCTAAACAAAAAACCAGTTGCATAACATGCCGAAAGAGGTAGGCCTGGATTAGCATCAAGATACTCCAATTGGCTTATGCCGCGGCATGCATGTTCATTTCGTGCGGCTATCAGCCTGGGAATGGTGCGAAACCCACCCCTAATCCACCCCACACCGCATGAGATTAACCTAAATTCCCAACCCACCCCACACCAACGACTTATTTCATTGATCCGCACCGCCCCGCCCCGCCCCGCACGAATTTTCCGGCCGCACCGCACCGCTCCTCATGGATAATTCGGGTTCAGCCCGTGGATCCAACCCGTGGGTTCTTGCCAAAGCTAGTCGTCGGCTGCTAGCTACTCCGTAGGTGAGTGGATGGATTAAAGCTGGTGTGTACTGCAGCTAGCTAGCTAGATGAGAGAATAACGTGGTTTCACTGCCTCGCTGTTAGCTAGGTGAGTCAATTCCTGGGAACGCTCATATGTAGTGTAGGTCTGCAGCTGCTACCTATAAAGTGTGGGAGAGTAAATTACAAGAATCTAACACATTTGGGGCTCTGACAGCAGGTCAGTACCATTCTTGGTAATTTTTTCAAGTCAGTACCTACCGTGGGGCTAACGACAACAGATTGAGCAAATCTCGTTCTAATAGCATTTTGTCAGCAGCTCTGGCAAGTGAGGCCCATATGTAAGGTCTAGGTGGCAGCACACCTGGAGTGGGAGCTGATATATAGGTGGCCCATATGTAAGGCCCATTTATTTTTAAAATCGTTCATATAACATAAATGTTCATATTTTAATATTGGTAAAATAATAGTAATAGATACTCCTTCCGTTACATGATATAAGGTGTTTAAGGTTTTGGCAAGGATATTAAGACGTCAGTATTTTACATGCGGTGGACTAATTTGCTCTTGAAAAAAAATGAGAGAAAGGAGCCCCTAAGCTACAAATTGAAAACAATCCGTCAAATTGCTCCATTCAAAATTGTGACTCGTTTTTTGATGGTTAAAATTGTCCATAAATCTCCGAATAAGAAATTGGAAAAATAAAAATGAGAAACAGCCGAATCAGTAGACGCTAGCTATTTTCCTTAGAATCAGCAGTAAACGCTAACTTTTTTTTTTTGGAGGAGAAGCAGTACCAGAGAATTCCTCAAAGAAAAAGCAACACGTGAATTGGGCCTAGCCCAGAACGTTCGTGCGGAGCGCATCGCCCACAGGTACACGTAGACCGGGAAATAGCTCACACGTACTACTCTAGCTCAGAACGTTCCCGGAGACTTGCTCGACCGCGTGGGGTGTCGCGCACGGCGACGCGGGTTTGAACCCACGGGTTCAGCCCATTTCCGAGTTTGTTTTTTCGGACCAGACCGCACCGCCCCACACCGTTCAGCTGGTAAACCCACACCGCTCCGCACCGTTTGTTGTTTGCATCCATTTAAGACCAAACCAAACCAAACGATCCCACGAGAGAACCCACACCCAAAAAACCATTTCCACCCGCACCATTCCCAGGCTGAGCGGCTATTCCCAACGCAGGCTCCATTTAGATGTATATTAGGGGCTTCCACTGGACCATAAACAATACTGCCAAGTGCATGCATGGATGGAAACTGTACACTGCCAAGCGGCTATTCCCAACGCAGGCTCTCATTTGGAGCGAGCTGAGCACTGTCCAGGTGAGAAGGATCAGAGGATGCAGAAACTGTACTGCTATACCTGCAGAGGGATGCAAAAACTGGTTTCCTGCGTTACCTGGAATGGAGCTGCCTATAAGTAGATAGATGCTACCCCACAGGAGAACACTTCATCCTGTTCTGATTCCGGATAGTAAGGTTAAGGTTGGACTCTGGTGCCTGCACAGTAGCCAGTCAACATGTCTGACGACTCAAGGAGTGTCCCCCAGGGGCAGCTGCCGTCAGAAGACCTCCACCCACCGCCAATGCCAGTGATCAACCTGGGCCACCTCATGCTTGATGCTGAGAAACGGTCTGGCGTGGTGGAAGAGATCGCCAAAGCATGCCATGATCGAGGGTACTTCCAGGTATGCTCCTTGAGAACATATATTGTTTTCTTCCCTTTTACCATGGCATTTCTCTCCTTGTCCAAACTCTGATTGATAAGACTGTTCACTTGTGCACACTGTGCTAGAATGCCAACGAGCAAGCTGACCTGTAAAGGGGAAAACCGAGAAAAATAAATTAGATGTGTCATTGCGGTCTTGCAGAAACATTCCAAAAGAGCTAGGAGGACGTTCTTTGAAATACGCAAATAGCTGTTACAGCATCGTATTTGTTGGTACACACAGAATATTACAGAAGGAGCAATCTTTTGCCTATACTTAATTACATGATTTGATGAGCTCCATTTCTCACTTTTTTTTGTCCAGAAACGCAAAGGACCTTGGCGTTTCATTTTATAGAAAAGATAAGAGTGTTTGGTCACAATCCTCCTAGGAGGCGAAAGTACAAGTTACATGGTTCAGTGAACATCCCAGGTAGATGGCAAAATGACTCGTAAGCCAAGGGCACCTGCCCATGCCAACTTTTGCCCCCCAAATGAGGAGATCGGGCTGTGTACGATTAGGTGTATATAGAGTATAATAGACCACACACTTGATTGTATGAGGCAATGCCGCTTGTCTTGTCTAAAAATAGATGACAAGTAGAAGATCAGTTCCACTATGTCGCTTAGTTGCAGGGAAGCTGACACATAACATGAAGCAGAGAAGTTCAATGCCCATTCCGCCCTTTAGTAATTCAATATTCATTGGAATGACACACCTACTGGTTTGAAGCTCATTTTAGTACTCACGAATTGTAGATTATTCTCATCCCTTGTCGTACTTTTATAGTTTTCATCATGTGCACATATCCTTAAGCATTGCCCTTTATGTAAATTATTCTTGACCTGTAAATTAGTCTTCATTAAGTCAATGTGCAACATGTACTATAAAGTGTCTACACAGTCAATATGTACAAGCATCTATGTTCTTCATTATGTGTCAACAGTTGGTCAAAGTTGTAAACTTGTAACCAAGTCTAAGCCTACTCATTAATGGCTGGTTTCAACTATGGCGCTATTGTTTTGGCGTTACTGGGGCGTGTTTTCTGACAAAGTGACCTTCCAGTAAGGGAGATAAAAATGATTCAATCCAAAGGTGCCTTTTATTATGCATATAGAATACTCAGCTTCAAGGTTCAAACATAAGCAATGCCAAGGTTCTCAAAGACTAATGACTAAAACATAAGTTGAAGGAAAGAAAGATTCATCAGAATGTTTCTTCTTGTGATCGAGAACACTACAGAAGAGGACATTAAGCTACTGTCTTTTCCTAGAACTCTTGTTGGACAGTCCACTAACTAGCAGGTGTTAAGCGAACAAAGAAAACTCACTTGTGTATCCAGTCTCTGATGATTCCTCCATTTTGCAGGTTATAAACCATGGGATCAGTCAATCTGTCATGGATGGTGCTGTTGGAGCAGCTTTAGATTTCTTCAAACTGCCAAGTGAGATAAAGGAAGAGTTCGCATCAGACGACCTTCGACAGCCCGTTAGATACGACACCAGCTCAAAGGATGGCATTAGTATGTCACGGTCATTCCTAAAGCATTATGCTCATCCCCTTAGTGATTGGATGAAACATTGGCCAGAAAAACCACCAATCTATAGGTAAAAGGCCTTCCTACAAAATCTTCTTAAATTTCAAACTACAGAACTAAATGATCGTGTCTGTACGAGCTGACATAAGTCCAATTTTGTTTGCTGAAAACAGGGAAGACATGGGAAATTTTGCTGTTGAAGTAAGGAGGGTGGCTTTGCAACTCATGGAGGCAATAGTTGAAGGCCTAGGATTGGGCAAAGATTACCAGCATGAGAAATTTGAGGAAGGAATGCAGCTAATGTCAGTGAATTGCTACCCTAAAGAATCAGAAGGTGACGTGGATATAGGGCTGGCAGCGCATTCTGATTACGGGTTCCTTACCATCTTGCTCACAAGTTGCCGGGGCCTGGAGGTCATTGACCGCAACAGCAACAGCTGGAAAGTGGTACAGACACTTCCACATGCATTGCATGTCCACGTAGGAGACCAAATGGAAGTTCTGAGTAATGGTCGTGTAAAGACTGTTGTTCACCGTGTTCTTCTGAATCCTGAAGAAGAAAGGATCTCTATAGCTAGCATCCATGGTTTTGCACTGCATGAGAAGGTCTCCTGTGCCAAAGAGCTGGTGGATGAACAAAATCCCAAAAAGTACAGCGAGAGCAGCTTCAACGACTTCCTAGATCATCTCACAAGTAATATGGAGAACAAGGACAGGAACTTTCTTGAGAGCATAAGGATGTGAGGAGCATAATTACTAATTAGGGTATAATCTTTACTTGAAGTCCAGATGCTATGATAAGCTCTACGCTTACAAAGTTCACCTCTATTTGCTTTGGACTACTTATCTGTAATCGTTCCTAAGTATGTATGAGTTGTTTGTTTTCATGTTGTTTTTCCCTTTCATCGTTCTATATCATAATGGGTTTGTAATAGGTAAAGGAAAATTAACCATGTAAATTTACCCTGTAAGATGTATTGTACTACTGTTAAAACCTCCATGTTACATACTTACATGTGAGTGCATTTTTTTTTGAAAGAAAACTGTAGGGGAAGCCCCAACCACATGAACAAACTCTTCCTCACTTCCTTCGGTGTTTTAATTCCAGATGCCACATGAGTGAATATAAAAAAACGTGGTCAACGGGGGAATGATCCCTCCCTTGACTTTACGTTGTTAGGTAGGTGAGATGCCCGGTTTATTCAAGTATGCCTCGGCGCAGCCTTTTAGGCGCAGCTGGGACTCGAACCCGGGCCGGCTAGGCGCGCACTCGCAGCCTCTGCCACTGGGTTAGCACCCAGTTATGCAACTCCTGATATCGACATTCCAGGGCATGCCACTTTGATAGTACCACTCCTGACACACGTCCATTCTTAGTCTGTCAGACTGTCAGTCTGTCCCTTTGTGACACATCTAGTTTAGTTGATATTCAGATTTATGACATTTCCGGAGGGAACTAAATCGAAAGTTCCACACCGACTAGATCTCAAGCACTAGAAAAATTCAATTAGAAAGGAGATGGTAACCCACCTGATCCAAATTCCAAATTATCTTTGCTGAACTTGCATCAATTAGACGGTCACATGGAAATGCAGAATTAAGGTATTGCAATCCGGTTCTTCCGATGTATAACCTACCTCAGCAGCACAATTTGTGTGCCAAGTGCCCGATTGGACTGGCACCGAGGGAATTGTCCGGGACCGCGCGTAAACCCTGCTATCAGAGACACCCACTTGTTAGATGTTGCCACATAATCCATGAAAACTAAAGAATTGACCAGCGATCCACTTGCAAGCTTACACAAAACAAAAACAGCACTGCATAAGCACGTCCCGCCCTCGTCCAGCTTCCTCCGGACTACCACCTCTTCCCCGCTCGCAGTTGGCGGTTACGAAGCGCCGTATCAGCGCCTGTAGAGGTACCTGTCGATGGGGGAGTCGGCCCCGGCGGGGTTGAGGAGATCTAATTGGACGGCGGTGCCAGAGGGTGAGAAGCAGCGGGCGGATTCTACTAACCCTGCATGGCGTCTTCGCCGAGGAAGCAGTCCCAGCCGCTGTTCAGGATGGGAGGTGTCGGGACGTACCAGTACCAGCGGCGAGGTGCCGGCCGCCGCTCCACCGCCGTCGAGACATTTCAAGCGGCGTATCACCGGAATTGCCTGCGCTGGTAAATTGGTTTCCCATCTCCCCCGCCGCAGTGGCCACGGGCCCACGACTCCGGGCTGGCCTGCAATGGCCTGGAGAGATGGGCTGGGCCTGAACCCAAACCCTTCCACGATGACTGCTGTAGAGCCCTTCCGTTGCGCAAACCCTATATATCGCCTTCTGCGAGTCAGAGTTACGACTCGCCTGCGTGTTTCTTCTTTTCGGGCCGGCCCAACTGCGCTTCGCCGCTTCCTTCTTTTCTCGTTCTCCTTCTTATTTTCTTCCGTCTCGTTCCTCTCCTCCCCAGATTTCCGCTCTCTCTGAGAGCTCTTCCACTGGGCGGATCCTTCACCTGCCCCGGCGCTATCCATGGCGGCTCCAGGTTCGCGTTCGCTGCTACTGTTTTCTTCCAGCTCGGTCCATCGATAGTCGATTTTCTCGCTGGATCGATAGTCGCTTTCTCGTTCGATTTCCTAGTTGCGTTGTCGCTCGATCTATAGTTTCTAGACTTTTCTCACCGATTTTTCGCGTGATTATGCCATCCATGTGGGTGATTGTTAGGCTTGTGTATATCGTTCCGTCCCGTTGTATTGGCTTTCTATGTTCTGTTTGCCCTAACCCTAGGTTTAATGTTTCCTAAATCCCTAGAAACTATAGTTGGAATTTAGGGGAGGAGACTGTGTAGGTTTCTAGGGTTTACTTTTTAATTGAGATTCATTGTTAATCATATGCCCCCGAGCTGGTCCTAAATATTAGTAGTTACTTTTTCAGTAGGTCATTGTTCATATCTCGTGTAGTAGTTATTACTAGTTAGCATTTTTATCTTGTTCATTTGTTTCTGTGTACACTGCCCCCTTTTATTGTGTTGGTCCCCTTTTGTAGAAACTTATGATCGTAGACTTGCTAAAACCATATCCATTATGAACTTTTGCTCATTTTGAATTGTGTTTTTTTAACTGGAAAACCTTATCGTAGCGGCTGTAGTTAAGATCCTATTGGAGATTAACAGTAGTTCAAATACAAACAACGAACCAACGGGGGAACATGTGTTTGGACCTATAAGTAGAGTTAATATAGACACTTCTACTTTCTATTGATGTAATTTTACCAAAACTACCATATGGGGTAGAGAGCTATATGTGTGAAACAATTAAGTAAATTCGCAGTTTTTTTTTCTAGGTTCAGGTGTGTTTAGATTTCATGAGTCTTTTCTTGAAATAAGTAGCACAATTCAGTTCTGTTTTTTTCTACGCACAAAAAACTGCAATGTTGACTACAAAATTCGAATTATTTCTCCTTTCCTTTCTTTTTTCTTTCTTACATCTCATCTCCAGCTAGACGTTTATAACCATGTGTTATATTAACATTATAATCATGTGATGTTTTTTGTAGTCTTAGTCCATTTTGATTTTTGTTTGTTCCTTTTTCTCTCTTTTTTGATGTTATAGGGGTCGATATGCCTGCTGGTGTTCGTGGTAGAGCAACCATAAGATCCAGGTTTTCAACGCTTCGGTATAATAAAGTTGCCAAACAGTTTATTCCTGTTCAGAGGGGTCATATCATCAGTAATGGGTTTCCATTTCTTCTTAACCTCCAGGATCACTTGATGATACCGATGCCCCTCACTCATTGGATCATTGACCACATTGAGTATGGCTGTGAGGGTATTTTTAGACACAAGTCTAAGTCATTCACCTTCTACAAAGACATGGTTAATGCTATTTTTGGTTTCGGCTACGGTTTGAGGCCATTTGTCTTCGATAGCAGTGATCCAGCCGTAGTAGCTGAGGTTGAATTACTACAGGCTAGGTATACAGTTAATGGTAAAATCCCTGTTCAAAAAGTCGTCACCGAAATGCTCGCTGATAATACTGAGGATGGTTTCATGAGGGGATTTATTTTATTCTTTGTAACAACAGTCCTTTGCCCCCACACAGCTAATTTTGTGGATCCAAGGCTTTTATACTCTCTGAGAAAGGTTTCTCATATTCGGAAGTTGGACTATGGTTGTTTTTGTTGGGATCATCTATTCACTGAGATCGATAAGTTCAAAGACAAATGGAATCGTCCTGTAAAGTCCTTCAAGCCCAGCAGAGAGTTATGGATCGGCGGATGTTTGCCTGTTCTCACTGTAAGTAATAAAGTCTCTTCTTGTTCACAAATTTCCTTTTTCTTCCTTTTTATTCCTTTTTTGCATTTGTTTTCTATATGACTACAGCAGGCACTAATGTTTTTTGTTCTGTATGCATAGATTGTCTACATGGACCATGTTCATTTGCTTGGACAAGATGAAGGGTTTGACTATGGCCGACCTAGGATTCATCATGTCAGGCAGAGTGACTTTGATCTTCTTGAAGTCCTTGATCGGAAGAGTAGTTCCAGAAAGTTATATGGGGTTTTGCAGGTACTCATCTTCTTTTTTTCTGAATTTTGTTACCATCTTGTTCTTTTTGCAAATTTATTTCTTCTTAACTGACACTGTGTAACTCATTTTACTTCCTTGGTTTTTCAGATCAAGGACATTTCGGATACACCATATGCCGAACTATACCATAACCCTGAGCATCTTCATGCTCTTCAAGCTGAGGCAGATACGTCTGATGACGAGGCTGATGTTGCTGTGCTTGATGAGAATCCAGAGATCCCTGAAGCTGCTGCTGCTGAGTATATGCCATTATTGATTGAAAACCTAGAGAATCGTGCTGATGCGCCTTCTACGCCTGTTATTAAAGATCATTCTCAGATAAATGATGTTCCTCCTTCACCTTTTTCGGAGGATCCAAACTTGGACGCTTTTGTTGACTCACCGGCATCGCAGAATGTAATTTATAGTTTCTGTCGCAGTTACCTTCATTTTTCTTTTTTTGGAGATGATTGTTTTTGTTCTTATATGTTTCTCTTTGCTTTTTTCATTTTGTTTTTATACAGGTTGATGATTTGATTGATGAGATAATTTCCAAACACCAGGAAAAATGGAAAGAGTCAAAGCTGCGCGATTATAAGGAATTGGCAAATGAGATTAAATCTGTTGTATCCGGGCATTTCAACCTTGCTGATCAAGGCCGTGCTGTTGATAACAATAATGCTTTGGCTACTGTTTGCAATACATCATGTTTTAGTGTTGGGCCGTCTCAATCTTCAGTTTACCATCTGCCAGCACAGGATCAGTTCGCCCCTGTTCTTACCCAAGGTAGTTTTCTTTCACTCTTCTACCATGACCTTACAAGTATGTGGTATATTATGTTTTATTCATTTGAGTGCCGTGCGTCTTACTACTTTTTTTTTCATTCCTTTATTGTGATGCTCCTGATCTCATATCCCCTCATGTTGACGAGCCAATGTATTCTTCAACTGCCTCTGCAAACAATTTGGATGTTATAGGAGTTACTGACAGTCACTCTTGCTATCAAACTCCTAATAAGGGACAGGCTAAAAATTCATGTGGGTGCTTTTTTCTTCTGGAAATGGTTTCTGAATCTCATTTTTTTGTCATGTATTGTTGCTCCTTTCTTAACGTATTGTTCATTTTCTCAACATAGGGTCAATCAACCTGGGATCTTCTGCTGTTACACCAACTTCAAATGAGTTTTTTTGCAAATGGGCTTGGCACAGTTGCATGCATTGATCACCAGGAATTTGCAGGCTCAACAAACTTGCAATCATCTGTTGTTACACCAACTTCATCTGTTTTCTTTGGGGTGGAGGGCACGCTTTCATGTAAACGCTCAGGTTATTATCTTTTTTTAGAATTTTTTGTTTGTTTCTTGTGTTGCGGTTTCATAATCACATTATCCTTTAACCTTTTTATTTTTTCAGGCTCAATCAATCTGCAATCATCTGTACCTACTCCATCTTCATCTGATTTTTTTGGGAAGCTGGGTACAGTTGTATCACCCGACCCGGCTCCAGGTGCTGTACCCACACCTTCCACTCTCTTTTTTGTTGTTGCGGTTTCATAATCACATTATCCTTTAACCTGTTTATTTTTTTCAGGCTCAATCAATTTGCAATCATCTGTACCTACTCCATCTTCATCTGATTTTTTTGGGAAGCTGGGTACAGTTGTATCACCCGAACAGGCTCCAGGTGCTGTACCCACACCTTCCACTTTTTGTTGTTGTTTTAAGTTGCTTTATCAGTGTTGTCATTTTCAAACCGATTTTTCTTTTCTTTTTTGTAGATATGGTGATTCCTTGTGTGGATCAATCCATTCCTGTTTGTGACAATACAGGTCCCAGCAATCTTGGCAAGAGGAATAGGAAGAAGAGAGCACCAGCAGAGTCATCTGATGATACATTTGTATCTACCGAACCGGCTCCAGGTGCTATACCCACACCTTCCACTTTTTTTGGTTGTTTTTAGGTTGCTTTATCAGAGTGGTCATTTCCAAACCGATTTTCTTTTCTTTTTTTTGTAGATATGGTGATTCCTTGTGTGGATCAATCCATTTCTGTCTAGAGTGCTGGTCCTAGCACTCTTGACAAGAGGAATAGGAAGAAGAGAGCAGCTGTAGAGTTATCTCCTAATCCAGTATTGATGTCTAAGAAGTGGAGGGTCGATCCTGACATTGATGCTTTTTACACTAAGTATCTTAGAAACAAGTATTTCAAACCTAATAAGGAGTAAGTTTCTGCTATCAATTTCTTTTGTCATTTTTCATCAATTGCACAAGTTTTTTCACGCATTCTTTCTCATTCTTCTTTTCTCAGTGGAGTTACCCCTACATTCATAGTTTTGGAAGATTCCCATGTGTCATATGAACATTTTTATGGATCTTACAAAGCTCGAGGCCATGTAGCTGATGATGCTATGTGTGCTCATGTGAAGTTATTTAATATTGAGTCTAAAGATTTGGGATCAGCAAGTTGCAATGTGTCCAAGTACTCATTCTCACCCTACCTAACTGTAAGTGTTCACCCACTCATGAATACAATCTTACTAGTACGTACTCGGTATTGCTGCCTTTTTTACTTTCTTAATTTTATCTTGTCTTTCATTACCAGGGAAAGTTAATAAAGGACCCTGGATCTTTTGACGATAAATCTTGTGCTAGGGAAATCTCAAGAATTCTGAAGCAAGTCAAATTAGAAACCATTGATCTCGTATGCATTTATCATCTTAGTTTTTCGCTATGACAAGTTTTTTTAATGTCTATTCTTCTTCAAAATAATTTTGATCATAAGTACAATCTTTTATATCCTTTGTTTATATGCCTCGTTATGTTTTTTTGTAAAACAGATGCATTTTCCTATCGTCGAGAACAATCATTGGACTCTTGCATGTGTTAACTCATTGTATAGCACAATAAACTTTTTCGATTCAGCTAGTATGACAAGTGAGGAGAGGGAGAAACAACTGCTCCAAAACCTCGTACGTTTTTAACTGATTTTTTTTACAATAACTATCAGTTTCCTTTTTTCTGATAACTGAATAACAATTGCTCAACGAAGCTTTAACTATGGAAGTTTTGTTGTTCTCTTTTTTTAGGTGACCAACCTGAGCACTGTTTTCAAACAGTTGGATATTCAGTGCAAGGATTTTGAGGAGTTCAAGAAATATAATCCAGCAGATTATCCTATGCAACCAAATGGGTTAGTTTTTGTCACCACAAACAAAATGTTTTTTCATGTTATTTAGGATGTTTTGTCCCATTTTTTCTCCATTGAGGCTGCTCTTAATAATCCCCTCTTCTCATCATATATCACATGCTCAATATAACCAGAATTTTATTTTTGTTTTGGATTTGTCAAATTGTTTTTCACCAATAGGCACGATTGCGGGTTCTATGTGATGTTGTTCATGGAAAACTGGAATGGCAAGATAATGAAAGATTTCAGCTATGTAATGTGTTATTCTTATAATCATATCTATTTTCTTATTGTTTACTGCTTGTTTTAGTAAATTAATCATATCTATTTTTTACCTCATGCAGATAATCATCATGAAGTACATGATGGTTATGGCTTACAAGATGTTTCATTCAGTCCACAACAAGGTTGATGGCAAGAAGCTCGATGCTGTAAAGAAGAAAAAGAAGATGTAGATTCTACGACTTGTGTTCTTCTTCTGTTTCTGTTCGGGATAGATGTAGGAGCTCATAGAAGGTTGTTTCTTTTGATGCTACACTATGTTTAATGCCGTCGCGCCGCTCCATGTTCATTGAACATATTTTCACCAGTGAAATGATTGTCTATATATAATGTAGTAAAAGTATATATTTTTCACCAGTGAAATGTTTACTGCCGTAGCGCCGCTCCATGTTCATTGAACATTCTATGTTTACTGCCTACTGCTGTCGCGCCGCTCCATGTTCATTGAACACATTTTTTCACCGGTGAATGATTGTTCTTTGTTATATTTTTTGTAGTGGTTCACTCACTTCGTACAACGATGATATTTTTATGTCTAAAACTCAAACTAGAATTTTGCACTTCACGATCTTTTTAAGAAAGAGAGTTTTTCGCGAGGTTGTCCCTTCTAGGCTTCCGCCTACTTTCTCTTCCTTTTGTAAGTCAACAACAACTAACTTGGAGAGTCATGATTCGAACTTACATTGAAATGCTTCAACAGATTTACATCACTCGACCATCTCTCCCTCTCTCTGGTGATATGACCACTTCAAAAAACACCTTCTTTCCATTTTTTTTCTAAGTCTACATCAACTAACCGGGAGAGTCAGGATTCAAACATACATACAAATCCTAAAAGAGATTATATTTTGTTCTTTTTTTTCGGTTCATCACCTATGATGGAAAACTGTCCTAGAACTATGTTTTAGGGTTTAGGGTTTAAGGTTTAAGGTTTCTGCATAAGGAACATCTTTTTGGTTCACCCTCCATTTCTTTTTTGTTTTTCACTCGTATTTTTTTGGTTCTCCATGCATACATTTATTATTTATTATGGTTACCTATTATTTCGGTTCTCTTATTTTTTTCGGTTCATACTTTCGGTTCACTCGTATATTATGGTTCATATATTAGTAATGGTTCCAAATTTTTTGTTCTCCATGCATACATGGTTCATTTATTGTGGTTCCCTATTATTTCGGTTCCCTTTTTACGGTTTTATGGTTCCTATATTACGGTTCCAATTTTTTTGGTTCTCCATGCGTACATGGTTCATTTATTATTGTTCCCTATTATTTTGGTTCTCTTTTTTTTGGTTCATTTATGGTTATCATTTTTATTTGGTTCAACGACTTTTTTTGGTTCTCCAACCGTTTTGGCTCACTTCTTTTTTTTCGGTTCACTTGTATATTTATGGTTTTTTTGGAGTTCTCTTATTTTTTTCCAATATTACTAATGGTTCCATTTTTTTTGGTTCTCAATGAATTCATGGTTCATTTACTGTTCTCTTATCTTTTTTTGGTTCACCCTGCATTCATTTTTTTTCATTTATTATGGTTACCTATTATTTCGGTTCTCTTATTTTTTTTCGGTTTCACTCGGTTCACTTCTTTTCGGTTCACTCGTATATTATGGTTCATATATTAGTAATGGTTCCATTTTTTTTGGTTCTCCATGCATACATGGTTCAATTATTGTGGTTCCCTATTATTTCGGTTCCCTTATTTTTTTTCCGGTTCAATATCCACTTATGCTTCTCATTTTATTTGGTTCAACGACTTTTTTTTGGTTCTCCAACACTTTCGGTTCACTTCTTTTCGGTTCAATCATATTTTATGGTTCCTATATTTTATGGTTCCAATTTTTTGGTTCTCCATGCGTACATAGTTCATTTATTATGGTTCCCTATTATTTCGGTTCTCTTTTTTTGGTTCATTTATGGTTATCATTTTATTTGGTTCAACGACTTTTTTTTTGGTTCTCCAACATTTTTTGGTTCACTTCTTTTTTCGGTTCACTTGTATTTTTCTCCTTATTTATTTTTCCGGGTTCATCCTACATTTTGTGGTTCTCATTTTTTTGGTTCTCCAACACTTTCGGTTCATTCATATTTTTAATGGCTCCAATATTACTAATGGTTTCATTTTTTCGGTTCTCAATGCATTTTTTTGAAGCGCGACTGTAGGGCAAACGCCCCACAGCATTTTCTATTTTCTCATTTCACCAAAAGTAAACTGTACATACAATAAAAACAGAAAAAGAAAAGAGGAGGGGGGGGGGGGGGGGGGGGACTACAGAGCCTAATATATATGACTAAGGTAGAGCTAACACCCAAGCCATGAGATTGTCACGATGCCTAGCTTTAATCCTATACTGCAGCAGGGATATGTCATGAACAAAGCCCCCTTCCATTTTGAAAAAAGTGGGTCTCTGATTTTCGAAGATGGCACCATTCCTTTGTAGCCAAATGTGTCTAGCAGCCACAATGACAACTTCCATGAAGAAAGGCTTGGAGAAGCTTCGCCGGGCATGGTCCATGATCACTTGAATGTTATTGTCAGCAATCCACTCGATTTGCAAGTAATTCCACACACGCTGGCTGAAGTTACATGTGAAGAACAAATGCTCCCGGTCTTCATAATCTCTTCTAGGACATAATACACAATGAGTGTATTCAGTAACATTCCAATGGCGCCTCTTAAGCAGGTCACGTGTGTTTAGCCTGTCTCGAAGCAGCAGCCAAGCAAAAACTTTAAGTTTCATTGAACATGCTGAGCTCCAAATCCACTGATAAACATTGGGGGCCGAGATGTGAGCATGAACTTTGTCATAGAACTGAGCCGATGTGTATTTGACACCCCAAGAATAGGTCCAGACATCATTCTCATTTGTTTGTGGATTATCCTGTAAGATTGCTTGCAGCTGCAAATATTCCCCGTATGCTGCCATGGACAGTGGCAGCTGAAAAAGTGATGAGAGGTCTTCTGTTTGAAAAACTTTTGCCACCGAAATACCGTCTTCCACGGCATAAGAAAAAAGTCTCGGGAACCTGAACTTCAATGGCTGTGTAGAATTCTACAGTTTCCACTTATCTAACCAAAATAACATAGTGTCTCCTTTCCCGTGAGCAGCTACAGCCACCGCTCTGAAATTATCGACTAACTTGAGGACATCCCTCCACCAGAAAGAGCCCTGCATGTTTTCAGCATGTGGCACCTTCGACTGATAGTAAGCATGCCAAACCAGATGAACCCATGGAATGTCCATTTTATTGTAAAACTTGTCCAGAAACTTGATAAGAAGGGCTGCATTTTTCTTCTGGAAGTTGACTACCCCAAGTCCACTGCACTTCTTCGGCAAGCACACCATCTCCCATGCAGCCAAAGACCTACTGGGTGCATCCGAATTTTCATAAGGCCTCCACAAGCATTGTCTAAGAATCTTATCCAATTGCTTAGTTAAACCAGGGCACAACTGAAGCGAGCACAGGAAGTGTAATGGCATTGAGGACAGAGCAGAGTTGATTAACTAAAGTCGGGCCCCTTGTGCAAGAAAACAAGAGCTAGACGTCAACCTCCTTTCTAGATTGCACACGAGAGGGAGCAGATCACAGATACGTGTCCTGGTTGTACCTAATGGTAATCCTAAATATGTGAACGGTAAAGTTCCAACTTGACACCCAAATTCAGTCTCAAGCAAAGCCATACTAGCATCATCTACGTTGATAGGAAGCATCAGCGATTTGTCATAGTTGATTTTCAGTCCGGTGGACAATGTAAACTTTTCCAAAGTTTCCTTTAAATTAGCTAGTTGCACCCTTTCAGCTGGCATGATCAGCAACGTATCGTCAGCATACTGTATAATTGGGAACTCATTATCATAGGTATCAATTGGCCTGCTAATTAGTCCTTGGTTCATTAGCTCATTCACTACTGCCTGCAATAGTTCAGAACCTAGAACATACAACAAAGGGGACAGTGGATCACCCTGCCGTACTCCCCTTCTACACACAAACTTTTTTCCTGGGATTCCGTTCAACAAGATGGACGAAGTGCCTGTAGACAGAATTTCTTTCACCCAATTTATCCACTTGGCGTCAAACCCCATGGCTGCCAAAATCTGTATTAGAGCCTCATGCTCAATAGTATCGAATGCTTTGGCAAAATCCAATTTGATTATTACAATTGGCTTCTTTGATGCATGCCATTGATAGATGTACTCAAATGCCCATGCAAGACAATCTTGAATTCATGGTTCTCAATGCATTCATGGTTCATTTATTGTGGTTCCCTATTATTTCGGTTCCCTCTTATCTTTTTTTTTGGTTCACCATGCATACATTTTTTCATTTATTATGGTTACCTATTATTTCGGTTCTCTTATTTTTTTCGGTTTCACTCGGTTCACTACTTTTTCGGTTCACTCATATATTATGGTTCATATATTAGTAGTGGTTCCAATTTTTTTGGTTCTCCATGCATACATGGTTCATTTAGTGTGGTTCCCTATTATTTCGGTTCCCTTATCTTTTTCCGGTTCAATATCCACTTATGGTTCTCATTTTATTTGGTTCAACGACTTTTTTTTGGTTCTCCAACACTTTCGGTTCCAATTTTTTTGGTTCTCCATGCGTACATGGTTCATTTATTATGGTTCCCTATTATTTTGGTTCTCTTTTTTTTGGTTCATTTATGGCTATCATTTTATTTGGTTCAACGACTTCTTTTTTTGGTTCTCCAACATTTTCAGTTCACTTATTTTTTCGGTTCACTTTTATTTTTCTCTATATTTATTTTTCCGGGTTCACCATACATTTTGTGGTTCTCATTTTTTTTTTTCATCACCTATATGTTTGGTTCTCCAACACTTTCGGTTCACTCATATTTTTTATGGTTCCAATATTACTAATGGTTCCATTTTTTCGGTTCTCAATGCATTCATGGTTCATTTATTGTGGTTCCCTATTATTTCGGTTCTCTTATCTTTTGGTTCACCCTCAATGCATTCATGGTTCATTTATTGTGGTTCCCTATTATTTCGGTTCTCTTATCTTTTTTTGGTTCACCATGCATACATTTTTTCATTTATTATGGTTACCTATTATTTCGGTTCTCTTATTTTTTTCTGCTTCACTCGATTCACTTCTTTTCGGTTCACTCATATATTTATGGTTCATATATTAGTAATGGTTCCAATTTTTTGGTTCTCCATGCATACATGGTTCATTTATTGTGGTTCCCTATTATTTCGGTTCCTTATCTTTTTTCGGTTCAATATCCACTTATGGTTCTCATTTTATTTGGTTCAACGACTTTTTTTTGGTTCTCCAACACCTTCGGTTCACTCATATTTTATGGTTCCTATATTACGGTTCCAATTTTTTGGTTCTTCATGCGTACATGGTTCATTTATTATGGTTCCCTATTATTTCGGTTCTCTTTTTTTTGGTTCATTTATGGTTATCATTTTATTTGGTTCAACGACTTCTTTTTTTTGGTTTTACAACATTTTTGGTTCACTTCTTTATTTCGGTTCACTTGTATTTTTCTCTATATTTATTTTTCCAGGTTCACCCTACATTTTGTGGTTCTCATTTTTCTGGTTCATCACCTATTTTTTTTGGTTCTCCAACTCTTTCGGTTCAGTCATATTTTTTATGGTTCCAATATTACTAATGGTTCCATTTTTTCGGTTCTCAATGCATTCATGGTTCATTTATTGTGGTTCCCTATTATTTCGGTTCCTTATCTTTTTCGGTTCAATATCCACTTATGGTTCTCATTTTATTAGGTTCAACGACTTTTTTTTTGGTTCTCCAACACTTTCGGTTCACTCATATTTTATAATTCCTATATTAGGATTCCAATTATTTGGTTTTCTATTATTTCGGTTCTCTTTTTTTTGGTTCACTCTCCATTTATGGTTATCATTTTTATTTGGTTCAATGACTTTTTTTTGCTTCTCCAACACTTTTGGTTCATTTCTTTTCGGTTCACCCTTCATACTTTTCGTTCACTTCTTTTCGGTTCTTCACTGCATTTTCGGTTCTCTAATAGTTTCGGTTCATTTCTTTTCGGTTCACTCATATTTTTTTGGTTCAATATTACTAATGATTCCATTTTTTTGGTTCTCAATGCATACATTGTTCATTTATTGTGGCTCCCTATTATTTCGGTTCAGCCTCCATTTTATGGTCCTCTTTTTTTTTCGTTTGAACGACTTTTTTCTTGGTTCTCCAACTCTTTCGGTTCACTTATTTTCTGTTCACTCGTATTTTGGTTCCCTATTATTTCGGTTCTCTTACTTTTTTCATTTAATATGGTTCCCTATTATTTTGGTTCCCTTACTTTTTTCATTTTCAGTTTCACCCTTCATACCTTCGGTTCACTTCTTTTCGGTTCACTTGTTTTTTATGGTTCATATATTAGTAATGGTTTCATTTTTTCGGTTCTCAATGCATTCATGGTTCATTTATTCTGGTTCCCTATTATTTCGGTTCTCTTATCTTTTTGGTTCACCCTCAATGCATTCCATGGTTCATTTATTGTGGTTCCCTATCATTTCGGTTCTCTTATCTTTTTTTATTTCACCATGCATACATTTTTTCATTTATTATGGTTACCTATTATTTCGGTTCTCTTATTTTTTCAGTTTCACTCGGTTCACTCATATATTATGGTTCATATATTAGTAATGGTTCCAATTTTTATGGTTCTCCATGCATACATGGTTCATTTATTGGGGTTCTCTATTATTTCGGTTCCCTTATCTTTTTCCGGTTCAATATCCACTTATGGTTCTCATTGTATTTGGTTCAACGACTTTTTTTTTGGTTCTCCAACACTTTCGGTTCCAATTTTTTGGTTCTCCATGCGTACATGGTTCATTTATTATGGTTCCCTATTATTTTGGTTCTCTATTTTTTGGTTCATTTATGGTTATCATTTTATTTGGTTCAACGACTTCTTTTTTTGGTTCTCCAACATTTTTGGTTCACTTCTTTTTTCGGTTCACTTGTATTTTTCTCTATATTTTTTTCCGGGTTCACCCTACATTTTGTGGTTCTCATTTTTTTGGTTCATCACCTATATTTTTGGTTCTCCAACACTTTCGGTTCACTCATATTTTTTTATGGTTCCAATATTACTAATGGTTCCATTTTTTCGGTTCTCAATGCATTCATGGTTCATTTATTGTGCTTCCCTATTATTTCGGTTCTCTTATCTTTTTTTGGTTCACCCTCAATGCATGCATGGTTCATTTATTATGGTTACCTATTATTTCGGTTCTCTTATTTTTTTTCTGCTTCACTCGGTTCACTTCTTTTCGGTTCACTCATATATTATGGTTCATATATTAGTAATGGTTCCAATTTTTTGGTTCTCCATGCATACATGGTTCATTTATTGTGGTTCCCTATTATTTCGGTTCCTTATCTTTTTTCGGTTCAATATCCACTTATGGTTCTCATTTTATTTGGTTCAACGACTTTTTTTTTGGTTCTCCAACACTTTCGGTTCACTCATATTTTATGGTTCCTATATTACGGTTCCAATTTTTTGGTTCTCCATGCGTACATGGTTCATTTATTATGGTTCCCTATTATTTCGGTTCTCTTTTTTTTTGGTACATTTATGGTTATCATTTTATATGGTTCAACGACTTCTTTTTTTGGTTCTACAACATTTTTGGTTCACTTCTTTTTTTCGGTTCGCTTGTATTTTTCTCTATATTTATTTTTCCGGGTTCACCCTACATTTTGTGGTTCTCATTTTTTGGTTCATCACCTATTTTTTTGGTTCTCCTACACTTTCGGTTCACTCATATTTTTTATGGTTCCAATATTACTAATGGTTCCATTTTTTCGGTTCTCAATGCATTCATGGTTCATTTATTGTGGTTCCCTATTATTTCGGTTCACTCATATTTTATAATTCCTATATTAGGATTCCAATTTTTTGGTTCTCTATTATTTCGGTTCTCTTTTTTTTTTGGTTCACTCTTCATTTATGGTTATCATTTTTATTTGGTTCAATGACTTTTATTTGGTTCTCCAACACTTTTGGTTCATTTCTTTTCGGTTCACCCTTCATACTTTTGGTTCACTTCTTTTCGGTTCTTCACTGCATTTTCGGTTCTCTAATAGTTTCGGTTCATTTCTTTTCGGTTCACTCATTTTTTTGGGTTCAATATTACTAATGATTCCATTTTTTTTTGGTTCTCAATGCATACACGGTTCATTTATTGTGGCTCCCTATTATTTCGGTTCAGCCTCCATTTTATGGTCCTCTTTTTTTTCGTTTGAACGACTTTTTTCTTGGTTCTCCAACTCTTTCGGTTCACTTATTTTTTGTTCACTCGTATTTTGGTTCCCTATTATTTCCCTATTATTTCGGTTCTCTTACTTTTTTCATTTAATATGGTTCCCTATTATGGTACTTATTAGGCCATTTAATTATTTTATTAAATTTAATTATCTTTTTTCTTTTTCCTTACATGTGTGTTACATTTTTTTGCAGGACAAGCTAAACCTCCAAGTTCTTTCTCAGAATTTCTTCCAGAAATTGGTAGAAAATTCCATACCGACTATCAAGGCTTATGTTGATGATATGCTACCCTCTTTTTCTCGAAAACTTCGAGCTGCAAAACAGAACAAATTGAAGTAGGAAACTTTTGAAAAGAATTTCATCCACCTCCCAGTTCCTGAAATAAGTGATGACAAGTTTCTCTGCAACTCAGAACTACTGGATGACCTAGTTTGCAATATGGACAACAAGTTTCATATTTCTGATGAACTCTCCATGTCACAACAATTGCTAGAATTGTCAAAGTCCCTACCTCAGCCTTCGGTAACTGTAGAAGAGCTCATGTGTCCGAAACTGCTGACTCTCCCATACGAAGTTGATTGTTCTTCAGAAAACACAAAAGCACGGTTCATTAAAGGTTCTTCGTTTTACCTATTTTTTCCTTGTGTTCTCACAATTGTGTCTGGACACATCTGAATTTATTGCCTTACCTCATTTTTCATTTTCTTTCTTTCCATGACAGAATTCAAGGACTGTCTTTTTGATAAAGAAGAAAGATCAATGGCGGGTTCTGACAAAATGATTCTGATGGAAAAATGGAACTGGTCCAACCTACTTTTCAATTCTGATGGAAAAGGTGAAAAAGGTAATAAAATCTAATCAAAGCTGCTATTTTCTTCTTATAACTTTCATTTTTCTCTTTTCTTATTGATGTTCTAATTACTTCCCCTTTTCCCTTTTTCACCTAGGAATACACGATGACATGCACGGTGTGTTTCCATTCACAAATCAACATTCTGAGCTATCCAGCCTACTTGTTTACAATCATGATGAAAGAGCAAAAGGTACTAAAATTTCACAGTCTTGACATTGTTAATGTTCAGGTAGTCATTACTTGGTCCATTGTTTTAACATATAAGAACACAAGATAAGATGCAAGGTGTCTTACCATTCTCAAACCACTATTCTGACACATCCAACATAAATTTTTATGATTTTGATGGAAGTTCAGAAGGTACTAAAAATATCTTCCAGCCTTTTGTGAAGGTTCAGAACTTTTTTTCTTCTTTTTTTCTTGGCGTTCGTCTCAATGTGTCCTACTTCGTTTTTTATGTAGGGAAACAAGATCAGCTGCAGGCTGGGTTTCCATTCACAAACAACAATTATGAGCCATCCTCTTCAATTCAGGAAAATAAAGGCAATTGGGGCTCATCTCTGAATGAACGTATCTATGGTCGAAACTGCAATGTACCAAAGGCTGATAGATGTGGACCAGAACCGTCGTTCAATATTTTCAAAGAAGAAAATCCAGAACCAACCTTATCAACACAACCAATTGGACTTCTTCCAGTCAATGCTCATTCTTCTTGTTCTGATCATATTCGCATCAATTCCTCTATCATCTCACCAAAGAATCCTATGCCTTCCAACTCACCTCAAAATTCATTTAAAACTCCTTCTGGGCCATCTTTCCTTCCATTCAATGCAAACAGTGGTTTTCCCAAAACAAAACTGTCATATAATGGAGCTCAGAGCAATTTACCACACTCTGGAAATGGATCTACATCAAAGGTTGAACACTCTGGAAGTGGATTCAGAATTGCAAGTGCAGGGAAGAATGTACGAAATTCATCCCAAGTCATTTTTTCAACTGCTTATGAAAATGAGTTCTACAATTTAGTAAAATCATTCGCTGGTAAACTGGAAAATAGGTGCGTTCTATTGAGTTTACCACTGTTTTGCATTCTGAATGGTAAAATAATAGCATGTCCATGAATCAAAATCTTTGTTGACAATACTTATTTCTTCTTCTTCTTCTTCTTCTTCTTCTTCTTCTTTTTTCAGTCCACGTATTTTCCAAGTGGGAGAAACATGGGTTGACCAACGGACTCTTACATTATCAATGATTAGTGGTGGTTGGGTTCACAAACGTGTTATGAACTGTTTCACGGAACTATCCTTGGTTAATCAGTTCGGCCGAATACAGCCAGGAGAGTTTCTCAAGAATGAAATTGTTACATATATAGTGGATTCTCATTTCTCGGTAATCTTTGTTCACTCCTTATTTCGAAAACAAAACTCCACAAAAGAACAACAATCCCTATTCTTTTGACTAATTGCTACAACTACATTTCTTTGATCTTTTTTGTTCCAGACTCTTCTAATGGATCCCAAGCTGAATCTCACAGAGCACAAAAATTGTTTCAGAGAAATTAATGTTGGTTTTAGGCTACATAATGCTGGATTAGTGAGTTAACATCCTTTTTTTGTTACGTTGTACAATTTAGCAATACTCTATTTGCTGCAGTCTTTCTTAGCTTCTTTGTGCTTTCTCTTCATGATTGGCAGGTTCACATTCCATGCATCTTACCGACTCAATCAAGTCAAACAATCTGGTTCTTAGTTGTTGCGAATTTCATTGATAAATCATTTGATGTTCTCAACCCTAACAACGATGATGAATCAATATTGCCTCTAATATCTTCTATGCAATATAACTTCACCGAACTGTTTCTAGAAATCTTCCTCCATTGCCCTTATTTCAAAATAAGAGAATTCAAAATCAGACACATTGAAGTACCAAAGGCAAATCCTAGGTAAGTACGTGTTTGATATTATTTTCTGTTTTAGATTTGGAAACTTCAATTATAAAAAGTATCTTCTTCATTCTATCCCTATTTTGAGTGATTTTTGTATTGGAATCTGCTGCAGGGTTGATTCTGGCATTTTTGTTATGAAATATATGACCTCTTTCAATGGCCTCGCAGTAGAGAAGTTCTCACGAGTATGTGTTCAATTCTGCGGTGAACCAGTTCTTCTAGTAGTTATTGTTTCTTCATTGTTTCCTAACAATTAATTTACTAAACCTAATAGGATGATGTTCAACCATTACGAGAAAAATTTCTATGCCAGCTCCTGTTGAGTAGGCATAATGAAATCAAATTATCCTTTATACGAAAATTCATGGCGAAATATGTAAGTTCATGTAACTCTTGTTTACACATTTTCAACATACTATGTTAGTTCTTCTTCAACTAACAATTCTTTTTTTACCTGTACTGTCGTGGTTTTGTCACGGCAGAGGTTACCGGGTGGTAACTTGAGATTGGAGGCAAGGCAGTCATAGCGTTCGGGAGATTGTTTAGCTCGCTAGGGAAAAAAGATGTATCCTGGTTCAGCCTCTCCATAGGAGATAAAGACCTACTTCCAGCCTGGTGTTTCTCTATTCTCATATCGATCTCGATCACCCGGCGGATAACAACACCGGCGGGTTCCGAGTCTAGGTTACAAGGGTTCTCTCGATGTAAGCTTGTGTGTCTTAGGTTTCTCTAAAGTTCGTCATGTTCTATGACCCAGGAGCCGGTTTATATAGATACCCGGGTCTCCTGGTCGATTACAAGGTAAGTCCGGGTCACGCCCGAACTCGGAGTCCTAACCAAAGTCTAGCTCATCTATCTTGGCCTCCAAGTCTCGCATATCGCCTCCGGGTCTTCTAGAACCTCCCTTGTTTACACCGGGTTACCGACAAACTCTTTGGTCCACCAATGTAGCCCGGCCCAAGATGATCTGGTGGGCGTCGCCAGTCTTTCCTCCTGGCGGGTCGTAGCTTCACTATCCTTGGGCCTACCGGGTTATCTTTCCCCCAACAGTAGCCCCTAGGATGATTTGAACTCCAAGTTGGCACGCTCCTTCAACCTATGACCATAGCTTTTGGAGAAGAGCCGCCATCCTTTGTAGTTCAGATTATCCTCCTGAAATAAAAACTGGTTAACACAATAATATGCCAGGTTACATTGCTTCTCTTTGCTTTGAGTAGCTTTTGCTCATAGTTTCTTTCGTAACCCGGTTCCACGATTTCTGGAACATTGGTCAAACTTGTCAGAGAATATTCTCCCTTGAATCTCGGTCGATCAACATTCCTTATCTTATCTCTCTTATTTTTACCATTTTACCCCTAGGTCAACTCTGACCGTGGTTATAAATAGTGGGACCCAGGGTAAAGGCATTCACTTTCCCCGTCCAGCCGCCAGTTCGTCTTCAACCTCGAGACAGAGAGCTCAAGAACCCTAGACGCGAGTTCTTGAACACCCGAAGCTCAATCCAGCCACATCTCCTCAAACTAGGTACAATCGCTCTTCCTTTCAATGTAGAACTCATTCATTTGTACTACGCACCACTTTTTTGCTCATCTCCATGTCTTTCTGGATCTAGATCTATACTAATTGAATCCTGGTCTTTTCAGCTTCTTCGAGCTCTCAACAATGGGGAAAAAGACTACGGCGAGGGGTTTGTAAAAACCGGCCGGCGGCGCATCTGGCTCCACCGCGCCCACAACTCCGGCACCGGTGAACTGGACAAAGTCCACCGTGACAGAAGCTATTCTCCAAAAATATGTGGGCTATGGCGAGCTCCCGCCCAAGGAAGAGATCCAATGGCGCGCGGCAGGCGAGGAGATCCGTCCCAAGCCAAAAGAAAATTAGATTGTGGTACTTCTTGATCACGTAACCCGGGGGCTTCGTCCGCCAGGTTCTCTATTTTTTCGCCGGGTTATGTCATACTACGGTCTCACTCCTTTAGACATAGCACCCAATTCCCTTCTGAACATCAGCAACTTTGTAGTTTTTTGTGAAGACTACCTCCAAGTTCCTCCCAGCTTGTCTTTGTTCCTAGAAATCTTTTACTGCAACCCCCAGAACCGCAAAAACCAAGCCTTAGGGCCATACGGGGGGGTTTCTATCCAACGCAGGAAGGATGCCAGCACTTTCTTCCCGGCTCTTCTCTTAGCCAGCCATCCCAAAGGATGGCAAAACACATATTTCTATTGCAAGGACACCTCTCCTTTGAAGGACGAGGCTCGTTACCCAGCCTTCCGGAACTCTCCATTGAAATACAACGCCAAGATGAACAGGCGGGCTACGATGCTCCTGCCCGGCTCGAAGTTGAAGGCCTGGTTCGCCGGGCTAAAGCTCTGCTTGCCCACGGCTTGGCCGGGACTGACCTCGTCAAATGCTAGGTTGGTTGGTTTATCCAGCCACTTTCAATCAGGACCCGGCTTTTCCATGAATACACTGGCGAGTCAACTGATGATATGCGATACTCTGAGATCACTCTCACTAATGAGCAACTGGTGAAGAACGCCAAGCAACTTCTTGGCGAGACCAAGGAAAAGATCGCACTGACCGGGCTTGCCCCTTTTAGTGCGAAGAACCTGCCACCTTCAGTAATTTTCCAACCTTGTTCCTTTGTTCCAAAGCAACTAACCGCTTGTCTATAATTCTTTAACTCTCTATTTTTTCCTTGATTAGGACCAAGCATGGTGGTATGTAGATTTCACCTCTATTTCTTCTTCTGACGATGAGGAAACAGAGATGGACAAAGATAATGAAGATGATGGTGAGCTAGATTCTATTGGCCGGCTCTTTATTGAACTGATTGACAATGACCCGGTTCAAATGAACCCTTCTACTGATAACTCGCCAATTTCTCTCTCAGGACAAGATGACTCGGATGCTATTGAAATGCCGGGTCAGAAAGCTGCTCAACCCTCTCCTGCTCAACCTCCGAGTTCCAAAAGAACTCGTGCCGCAATTGCAAAGGTGCCACACTCTCGCTTCTATAATTATGTGATAAACAAATCTCAACCTGAAGAGCAACCACAGGAACTGGAGGAAGAGGCCAACATGAAGAGGAAGACCCGGTCTACCTCAACCTGTGATTCCCTTAGTGGAGGTATCCCCTACAACACTTCACTTCGTAAAGCTGTCTCCACGATTGGTGCCTCCAAATCCTCGTCTAGTTTTGCTGGCAAAATCCGGGTCTCTAAGTCCCAATCTCTGTCAGCTTCTTCAGATGAGAGCGTGGCGCACCTGCCTGATGACTTCCAGATCAACGTTGGGTATGCTATTTTCACTTCTTGTACATATACCTTTTACTATTTTTTTGAATTACTTTTCTCATAAATTTACTTTGTACAGTGCCAGGGCGACGCTATTGGAGCCGCCTCCCTCTTCTGACCCGGCCTTGAGCGAGCCTGTTGTACAAGAGGCTACAGCTCAAGGTTCAATTGTATCTGAGCCGGCAGCAATGGAAATGGAGCCCCAGGCACCAACTCCTCCAAGCCCTGCTGTCAACTCCAATAACCCGGCATCGCCGGCCAAATCTGCTACCAACTCCCCCAACACTGTCACCAAAGATACTGAAGAAGTGCAAGTGTTGGGATCACGAAAGGTTATCCAAGACGGGCCCTCCACTACCATCGCCAAGATTGTGGAGCCAGAGGTGAAGACTGAAGTTGGAAACCGTGGCAAAGACCCGGTAATTTATTCTGGGATGCCGATTTTGGATAGCTTGGAACTTCCTGCTCTGCTTTCTGAATACTTTTCCCGGGTTTCACAACACCGGGGCATTGAGGACAGCTTCATCTCCACCATCCAAAAACGCCATGAGATTATAATATCCTGTTGTTCGGGTCCTCTCACGCCTTTTCCTCATATGGGAGCAAGTTCTTGCCGCCTCGAAAGGTTGCATCTTACTCTTTTGCATCTGGACAACCAATTTGCAGAGCTGCTCTGTTCAGGCTGCCCTCTCTTTTGTTTTATCTTTTCTCTTGCCTGAATCTGTATACTTTTGTATCATACTCATAAATAACCTTATTAACTATTTTGCAGGGACCCGGAATCATCTGAACTTGGCAAGCCCTGAAACTCAAATACAAAGTGTGATGGCCTTGGTGCGGCAACTGTATTATGGAGCCGGGCGAGCAATTGCTGCAGCCCGTGGAACAGATGAGCCGCCCAAATCATTGAATAATTTTCTGAGCCATCTCTCTACTATTCCTGAATGGTTTGCTCGCTGGAAGATTTCTTGCTGTCGCAAGGGTGCCATGCGCACTCTTGCATTGGCCAAATCTCATTACCCAGATATTGACCCGGCTAAACTTGCCAAAGGATTCCCAGAGTTCAACTTAGATGGGTCGCGCTTTGATGATAAATCCTTTGCCCAGATTGACAAGATGATCCGATATTCTGCCACAACAATTGCTGAAGGCCTCATGTTAGACATCTTTCAACCCGGCTTTGACAAGAAGGCCCGACAAGTTACATCCCCAGAGCCGGAGCCAGCAATTGTGGTTCCTCCGAAACTATCTGAACAAGTGGCTGCTCCTGCTGTTACCGGGTCAGGGACACCAGCTATGCCCCCTCCCAGCCGTCCAAGTGTAGATGAAAATGACATTGTTGGGTATAAGCTGAGCGCAATTTGCTGGCAGTCCAAGCCGAGTATTGCAAGTACTGGGGAAGGTTCTAGCAAGGCCAAATCAAAGGAAGCCCCCAAGACTCAGAAATCAACTCAAGTGGTGACTGACCCGGCAGAGGTTTCCAAGGGAAACCCGGCGAGCCAACCAGAAGAGACCACAAGTTCTGTTCCTGAGCCAGAGCCGGCCGCTATGCCTTCCACTTAGCCACCAACTGATGACCCGGCCAAGGCTCCTGCTACTACACCAACTAAACAGTGAACTTTGCCCCTGCAGATTAATTTCTGCAAAAAAAAACAATGTCTTATTTGGCCCTTTGTGGCGTTTACTGTAATAACTTATGCCTGATACAATATTCTTTTGATGGTGTGCCTTTACACCTTGTGAATTTGCATGAGATGTAACAAAAAATTCTAATGTGTTAGCTCTGCAAAATTCAATGGTTTAGATGACCCTTTTGTTTATCTTTAACTGTAAGCCGGCTTTCGCATGGATTCTCACTGTTGCATCTCATTCTGTAAAAACAGTGTCAGTTAAGTCCCCATGGGCATCATAACTAATTGAAATTATAGGAGAACAGACAGGCCATATAATCGCGAGTCACATCAAGCTTAAGTAAGATAAACAAGAAAATAATGGCTTAAAAATTAGCCGGGTTATGGGATTGCAGCTGTACCTTAAAGATAATCAGCCCCCACGACCAAAGTGGCATCATGGCCGGGTCATTAGGTTTGAAGTTGTGCTTTCATGAAACAAGCAGCCCCTAAGACCAAAATATGCAATGGCGGGTCTCTTTTCTTTAGAGTTTCCGGCTCATTGTTCTCAGTAGGACAATTCAATGGCGGGTCTCCTCTTTCAGGAGTTTCCGGCTCATTGTTATGAATAATACAATGGCGGGTCTCCTCTTTCAGGAGTTTTCGGCTCATTGTTAAGAATATGATGAACTCGAACAGAAATAAGTAAAAACTGTAAAGTAAATACATAAAAGAGGTGATTCTTTGGGCACATATATCTTTATTCATATATTAGATCAGCAAGCCGCCTCATTAAAAACCTTCCAGTCCCCTTAGGTACCCTGGTAAGGAAAAGAGTGCGTCTGAAACCTGCTGTCTTTTTTACATCGTGTGTTACATATTTGTGAACTCAATTATGACACTAAGTGTAGTAAGGACGAAGCTGTGCTATGTTCCACGGCCTATTCCTTTCCTCCAATGCTTTGGTGCTGTGATCAGTATCGTTCACCCAGTCACTTTTCTCTCTAGCATCAACCAAGTAATATGACCCGTTGTGCAATTTCCGGCTTATGATAAAAGGTCCTTCCCATGGAGGTGACAGCTTGTGCATCCCAGCCTGTGATTGTGTCAATCGCAAAACTAGGTCACCCTCTTGAAAAGTTCTCGTTCTGACCTGGCGAGCGTGATAGCGCCACAAATCTTGCTGATAAATTGCTGACCTCTCCAGGACTCGTTCCGTTTCTTCTTCTAACAGATCAACGGCATCTTGCCGGGTTTCCTCGTTCTCAACTTCAACAAAAGCCGCCACGCGCGGCGAGTCATGTATGATATCACTTGGTAAAACAGCTTCTGCTCCATAGACCAGAAAAAACGGTGTTTGCTTAGTTGATCTGTTGGGTGTGGTATTGATACCCCACACAACTGATGGCAGTTCTTCTATCCAAGCTCCTGCTGCTCTTTTACATGGAACCCGGAGTCTTTGAAAGGACATGCGTCTCCTAATCTAGTTTTGTGTATTTGTTAACAACATAAGTGATGTTCTTACCGTGTGCTAAAGTACTACAGGTACAATTGATGAAAAGCACATGGCCATGTTGACCCCTCAAAAAAAGGAGAAAAAGATCGAAGTCGGTGGCCCGAAGATTTAATTTATTGAGTCGTAGGGTTGCCGTACTATCAAGAGGGGTTACTCTTTGGAAAGCTTGGGGAAATCTTTAATCATGCTCACAAACCATATTTGCACCCCACAGCCTTCCTACAACCGTGGTGCAATTTGTCGGAAATAGATTTGCTGAAAAACAAGCCAAACTGGACGAAATCCGGATGAACCGGATTTGGTCCGGAATTCCGACCGACTCGGAATATTCCGGATGGATTCCGAACTCACTCCGGGCTGAGTTTTCGGTACTGCACTCAGTCCGGATTCGAGTTGGTTTACATCCGGATTATTCCGAATCAACCGGAATTCCGGATTAATTCCGAACCAAATCCGGATTGCACGAATCTGTGCAATAAACGGCTAGTTTTTCAGTGGACCTATTTAAGTCGCCTCTTCTTCTCCAAGAGAGGTACCACGACCAGAAATATCTCACCCACCATTGTTGAAAGCTTGAAACTCGTAGATCTCTCTCCCTACCCACTCAAACACCTTGTCCTTCTAGGACTCGGGAGAATTGACCTAGATCTACACTTCCACCAAAGAGATTTGATTTCCCCATCCATTCCTTTGAGGAACTTGTTACTCTTGGGTTCTTTGGAACCCTAGACGGTCGTTGGTCGTTCTTGTGGCTTTGGGAGCCGCGGGGACTAGCCGGGAGCCTCCAATTGAGTTGTGGAGTCGTGCCCCGGCCTTGTGATTCTTGTGGCTTTGGGAGCCGCGGGAATTTGGTGAGAGCCTCCAATTCGGTTGTGGAGTGTGCCTCATCCTTGTAAAGGTTTGTTGCCGACCTCGAGGCATCATATAGTGGCTCGTGGAACTCCTCATCGGAGGATAACACGAGGGAGATACGGTGTGCCATATCAAGGCTATTCGGAGTTCACTTTGTGACTCCGCACCGCTCCAACGGAGACGTAGCTTCCATTGGGAAGTGAACTTCGGTAGAACATCTCCGCGTCACCGTGTGGTTATCTCTTAACCTTCCTTTACTTGTATTGCTAGCTTATTTGTGTAGAATATCTTGCTAGCTTGTTTATTGCTCATCATATAGGATTGTTCACCTAGTTGCATATCTAGAGAACTTATATTTGAGCAATTCCCAAATTTGTATTAAAAGAAAAAAAAATTTGTAGTTGCCTATTCACCCCCCCCTCTAGTCAACCTACTCGATCCTTTCAATTGGTATCAGAGCAAGGTCTCTTTATTAAGGGTTAACAACCTAAAGAGGAGGATGACTAGCGAGAGGAGTTAAAACTTGCTAAGGAACAAAAGAGAAAAATGATAAGAACAACTTGAGAAAGAACTAAGTGAAGCGGGGATAACCCCCCCGATGATAATGCCCCGGTCACCATGAAAGCCATGATTGAACTCTTTGGGTTCATGAAAGGCAAAATGGTGGACGAGGTGTTTACTCGGGTCATTAATAATCAAAATGCCTCCTCATCAACCGGTGTTTCTAACGTTGAGGCCTTGGTTGTTAAGGATAACAAAGATCAACCTAAAACTAGTGAGAAGCCTCCTCATAACTTTGCTCCACCTACTTCATATCTCACTCAAGTTCCACTCACTCAACCTCATATAACCAACCTAAGTAGGCCACCTCCTAAGCTTGATAATACTCGTTATTTCACTTGGAAGAAATCTATGGAGTCTTATTTTCGCAGCTCATCGGTGCATCTTTGGAGGGTGGTTCTAAATGGTTATACTCCGGTTGATCCCTCCAACTTGACAAGGCAAGAAGAGATTGATGAACAACTTGATGCCAATGCCAAGTACATCCTTGAGAGTGCCATGACCGCCCATGATGAAGATCAAGTGCGGAATCTCAAAACCACCAAGGAGGCTTGGGATTTTCTCGCATCGGTATATGAAGGAAATGAGGGCCTTCAACGCTCCAACGACGCCATCCTTCAACATCAAGTGGACAACTTCATCATGCTAGAAGAAGAGACACCATCGGATCTCTTCCGAAGACTCACCAAGCTTGTTGTGGCATGTAGGGAAAATGGAAAGAAAGATATGGATGATGAATGGGTCAAAGCCAAGTTCCTCAAGACCATTGTTCCATACAATGAAAATATGGTGATGAATCTCCATACGAGAGCGGACTACAAAACAATGTCTCCCAATGACATATTGGCACAATTCGTCACTTATGATACCTTGAAGGCCACTTCCAAGTCTTCCATCAACCAAATTCGTGGCACAAAGAACCTTGCCTTGAAGGCTCATGTGGAAGAACATCCAAGATATGAAGAAAGCACAAGTGGTCATCATGAAGAAGATTTTGTGGGTGAACTCAATGAGGTGCTTGCTCTTGCCGCCACCAAGTATTGGAACAAAAAGAATATCAAGAGCAACTTCTCCCCACAAATGAAAAGAATGTGCTTTAATTGTGGAAAGAGAATCACCTTGTGAAGGATTGCCCCTATGAGAGAAGAGAAGATTTTGGAGGCCAACTCATCTTAAAGAAGAAGAAGTTCTTCACCAAGCCCATCAAGTACCTCATCAAGAGAGAACCTCAAAAGGCTCTTGTCACCGCAACACATGAAGAAGAGTATGAGTCCGGTGGCGAAGAGGAGGATGATGATACAAGTGAGGAAGTGGGGATGGCGGCTCTTGCAATGGGCAACCTTCCTCCTTCATTGGCACCCCTTTTCTCCGCTCCAAATGACAACAAGATCCCCAAGCCTATGTGCCTCATGGCCAAGGAAACCAAGGTGAATTCCCCACCTAAAATTACTATCTCCTCTAAACCATCTCTCTTGGATTGTGTTGAGGATGTAGGGAAAAATGAGAGAAAGAGGATACAATTACCCTCTTTATAAACAAGCTCCAAGGTCCAACCAAGAAAATGGTTGAGGCTCTCATGTACCAATATGGAGAAGCCAAACACCTCCTTGAGGAGAAGGAGAATAGGATTTATGAGCTTGAGGGGCATGCACGTGATCATGCCGATAAAATTGGTGAGCTAGAAGATCAACTTGTTGAGGAACAAGTGTTCCGGGAGCAACTTGAGGAGACCCAAGCCAAGGATTTATCCAAGGCAAAAGAAACCCGTGAAACCTCTATTCAAGTTGCTAGTGATCTAAAAATTAAAAATGATGAGCTTGTAGAGAGTCATAACAAACTCCTTGAGAATTTTGAGCAACTTAGGGAAACCCACAAGGTGACCTCAAGTGAGCTCACCAAGCTCAAGGGGTCATATGCTAAATTACAAGCTCAATTTATATATGCTAGCTTCACCACTCCTCATAATGATAAAGATGCCAATGCTTGTGCTACTAACCCTTTATGTCTTAAAGCATCTCTCATGGAGGAGAACACTAGGTTGAAGGCCCAACTTGAAAAGGGTCTAGCCACTTGCATCCAAGGGGAAAAGAACCTCAATGATCTTTTGACCAATCAAAAGGGAGTGGTTGGCAAGGAAGGGCTTGGGTTTGCTCCCAAGTCCAAGAAGGCAAACAAGAAGAAGATGCCTACCTCCCCTTCAAAAGATATTATTTTTGTGAAGGAGGGGGAGTTGGGCAAGAAGAATGTTGAACCCATTGTGGGTGGTAAAGCCACAAGGGGCAATGCCACTCACAATGACTTTGCCGGAAAATATAACCCCTCATATGTGCTTATGAAATCTAGAAATGGTTATGTTTTTGCTAAATATGTTGGTACCTCATATGGAGATGATTATCACTATGCTATTTGGGTTCCAAAGACCCTTGTGACTAACAAAAGAGGACCCATTCCAAAATGGGTACCTAAATCAAAGACTTGATTTATTGTAGGGCTTTTCTTCCGGTGGATCTTCATGGCTCATTGATAGTGGGTGTTCATCTCACATGACCGGAAGCAAAGAAGTAGTAAAGGGCTTATTGAAACAATTACTCTCATTCTCTCATGTCACCATTGGGAACAATACAAGACTTAAGGTATTGGGATATGGCAAGGTGGTGATCACACCGGAGTTATCAATTGAGAAGGTCCTCCTTGTTGAATCCCTTTCATATAATCTACTTTCCGTTGGTCAATTATGCGATGCCGGTTACACCGTTATCTTTAATAAATACCACGTGACCATCCTTTTCACAAAATCTCTTAAAGTAGCCTTTGTTGGATTTCGTGAGAACGGTTTGTATGTGGTCGATTTCTCGAAAGAGACCACTCAAATTGCCACGTGTCTAATGGCTAAATCCGACAAGGGTTGGCTTTGGCATCGCCGGCTAGGCCATGTCGGTATGAGAAATTTACAAACTCTTGTAAAGGGTGGACACGTGGTAGGACTAACCGATGTTAATTTTTCCAAAGATCGTCCTTGTAGTGCTTGCATAGCCGGAAAGATGCATGAAAAGAATCACCCCAAGAAGACCATTATCTCCACTAAGAGGCCTTTGGAGCTCCTTCATATGGATCTTTTGGGCCTCCCACATATGATAGTCTTGGTGGCAAGAAATATTGTTTGGTGATTGTGGATGATTATTCAAGATATTGTTGGACTTTCTACATCAAGAAGAAGAGTGAAACTCAAAAGATATTCATTGACTTTGCAACCCTAGTTCAACGCCAATATGACTCCAAGATTTTGGCAATTAGAAGTGACAATGGTACGGAGTTCAAGAATTACACTATGGATGATTTCCTAAGTGGGGAGGGCATTCAACACCAATATTCCGCTGCATATACTCCCCAACAAAATGGTGTCGCCGAAAGGAAGAACCGCACTCTTATTGATATGGCAAGAACTATGATGGCCGAATTTCATTCCCCATACAACTTTTGGGCCGAAGCCATCAACACCGCTTGTCACTACTCAAACCGGCTCTTCTTCCGTCCTCTCATGGAAAAGACACCATATGAACTCCTCACCGGTAAAAAGCCAAATGTATCTTACTTTCGAGTCTTTGGTTGCAAATGCCATGTTTACATTAAAGGTTGCAAAATTGCTAAATTTGAATCTAGATCTTTTGATGGTATACTTGTTGGATATGCCGCAAAGTCTCATGCTTATAGGGTCTACAACATATCCACCGGGTGTGTTGAAGAATCTATGAACGTGGAGTTTGTCGAGGATAATGGCTCCCAAGCGGAGCATATTGATCATGATGATGTAGGTGATGATGCTCCATCTCAAGCCATAAGAACTATGGGGATTGGAGAACTATTCCTATTGAAGGACCTATTGATGATACTCAAGAAGAAGGAACAAGTTCTACTCAAGTTGAGCCATCCACCTCAATAGTTGATCAAGAAACTATCCAAGAACAAGAACATGATATTCATTCAAATGATCAAGAAGATGGTCAAGACCCACCCAACTCTAGTGGTGAACAAGAACATAATGAACCCACAACCCAAGAACTCCACTTCGGGTTGACCATGAGCAAGATGAAGGCAATGATGAAGATATTTGTGTTGGTGAAACAATTGGTCAAGCCATGGAACGCCGGGTCATCCGGCGTGCATCAAAATTGGATCATCTTTCCCACTTCAAAGAAAATATCCTTGGGAGTATTCGTAGGGGTGTGTCCACACGCAAACAATTATCTAACTTTTGTGGTCATGTCTCTTGTTTGTCTAGCTTAGAACCTCTCAAGGTATATGATGCTCTTGAAGATATGGATTGGGTTGCGGCTATGCATGAAGAGTTGAACAACTTCGAGCGCAACAAAGTATGGTCATTAGTTGAAAAACCCAAAGACACATGCCATAATGTCATTGGAACCAAGTGGATATTTAAGAACAAGCAAGACTCACATGGTCAAGTCATCCGCAACAAAGCAAGATTGGTTGCACAAGGCTACACCCAAATCGAAGGAGTCGACTACGGTGAAACCTATGCCCCCGTTGCTAGACTTGAATCCATTCGCTTACTAATTGCTTATGCATCTACTCATAATATTGTCTTATATCAAATGGATGTTAAAAGTGCTTTCTTAAATGGTCCACTAAATGAGTTGGTGTATGTTAAACAACCTCCGGGTTTCGAAGACCCTAAATTTCCTAACCACGTCTACTTACTACATAAGGCTCTTTATGGGCTCAAGCAAGCTCCACGTGCTTGGTATGATCATCTCAAGGAGTTCTTAGTAGACCGTGGCTTTGAAATTGGGGTAATAGATCCCACTCTTTTTACAAAAAGGGTAAATGGAGATTTTTCGTATGCCAAATATATGTTGATGATATTATCTTTGGTTCCACTAACCGTGAATTTAGTGATCAATTTGGCAAGCTAATGACCAAGGAATTTGAGATGTCCATGATGGGAAAGTTGAATTATTTTCTTGGCTTTGAAATCCACCAATTTCGAGAAGGAACATTCTTATGTCAAGCCAAGTATATTAAGGACATGCTCAAGAAATTTGACATGAACAATGCCAAGCCATATAAGTTTCCCATGGACTCCAAGGCGGATCTTCACTTAGATCCGGATGGTAAGGAAGTTGATCAAAAGCTTTATCGTTCTATGATTGGATCTTTGCTTTACCTTTGTGCATCTAGACCGGATATTATGTTTAGTGTGGGTATGTGTGCAAGATTCCAATCAAGTCCTAGGGAAAGTCATGAAACCGCGGTTAAAAGGATTCTAAGATACTTGATGGATACTCCTAACTTTGGTCTTTGGTATCCCCAAGGCACAAGCTTTGATCTTGTAGGTTATTCGGATGCGGATTGGGCGGGTTGCAAAATGGATAGAAAATCAACTTCGGGTACTTGCCAATTCCTTGGTAGGTCCCTTGTGAGTTGGTCTTCTAAGAAGCAAAATTGTGTGGCCTCGTCCTCCACCGAAGCCGAATACATTGCCGCCGGAAGTTGTTGTGCACAACTATTATGGATGAGGCAAACTTTAAAGGATTATGGTGTCATTTGTGACAAAGTGCCTCTTTTATGTGATAATGAAAGTGCCATCAAAATTGCTCACAATCCGGTTCTTCATGGGAAGACCAAGCATATTGAGATCCGGTATCATTTTATTCGAGATCATGTTGAGAAGGGTGATATTGCAATCAAGTATGTCAACACCAAGCTTCAACTCGCCGATATGTTCACAAAGCCTCTTGGTGAAGCAAGATTCAAGGAGTTGAGAGGAGAACTTAATGTGGTGGACATAAGCAATTGGATTTAGTGGACTTCTTGCATACCTACCCATATTAGACGATATTCATTTGGTTTGGATGTAGGCATAGACATAGGGGGAGTGTAGCTCAATTCATGAGTCAACACTTCCCTTATAATGCGCAAATAGACAAATCTTGCATCATAGTCACTTGTGTGACCAAATGTGCTTCAAAGATGAGTTTTGATTTTGAGCCCAAGATATATCTTCGCGGCGTCAAGTCATATATACTCAAACATGGTGGCTACGGCCACCGCCCTCCTCTTCTTGAGGAGTTGGATTTCCTCGTGAAATTTGGGTGTTGTTAGACCTTTATTATTGCTTCCTCAATTTTATCTTGTTATATTCGAATCATGCTTGTTGTAGCTCATCGTGTTCTCGTTCTTCATCCAACAAGCATGTAGAAACCATAACTCTTACCTTGTGTCTATGCTCTTATCAAATCTATCTGTTCATCTCTAAACATATGCCAATATATTTGAAAAAGAACTATTGAGAAAATCTTTTAAACCTTTATATTTTCGGAATCATCTCGGAATTTCCGGAATTCCGGACGTTTCGGAATTTTCCGCCATTTTCCGAACTCATTCCGGACCATGTCCAGTACCGTTTCTCAGTTTTCGGAATTGTTCGGAATCACATCGGAATTTTCCGGTGTCCGGAATTCCGAACAAATTCCGGATCTATTCCGGATGTTCAAAAATCTGGTTACCTGTTCGCGTTGACCTTGTCTGCTTCGGTTCCTCATACCGTCCCCGACTCGTCCCGTGTGCCTCCGCCGCCGTTTTCGCCGCCACCTCGCCGTGCTGCCCTCCGGCCGTCCGGGTCCGGATCCTCTCCTAGCTTGATCTCCTTCAAGCTTGGAAGGGCTCCACCGACTAGATTTGATTTTCGTCATGTCTTCGGGTATTAACTCGTGTTCTCTTTGTTTTCACTCAAATCTAGATGGGTTCCGAGTTTCTTAGGGATTTCTCGTCCTTATAGGCTTATATCGTCGGATCTTTGCCTCCATTTTTCAATCTAGTGCTAATTTGAGAAACGAATCGTGTGCATCCGGAATTGGCCCGGAATGGCTCGGAATGTTCCGACCCGTTCGGAATATTCCGACTCAAATCCGGACCAATTCCGAATTCACAGTGTCTTTGAAATTGCACTTCATATTTTCACCAAAATTTCGAATTTTAAAACTTTTGGCATATGTTTTTCTTATCCATTGCTGCGTACCTATGCTCTATTCTCACAGGTGATAGTGCTGACCTGATGAAAGGCGTGAGGGTTTGAGGAAGAAACCTCGCTCCAAGCCGGCTATGAAGCAATTTGAGTCATCTGTTCGTCGTGGCTCTAATCGCCGTCCTGGCAAAGGCCGAGGGAGCAAGCAGCCTCAGATTGATTCTGTTGAGATGGAACAAGAGGAAGGTTCCCATTGAGGATTTCAAGGACAATGCCTCGGAAGGAGTGGAAAATTGTTCGCAGTCTCGATCCTTACGTTTGTGACAAGAAATTGTGAAGGTGATGAGAGGTTTTGGACTCGCACTCAGTTCAAGATGTGGAATGAGTTCTACATGACACTTAAGAAGAGCTTGGTTGTTGCGGTCAAGCCACTTGATATGGAATTATCTCAATGAGCACAAGGACACCGATCTTGTTCATATTTATGACACTTAAGAAGATGGACATTTTGAAGTAGCTTTGGTCTCTCAATCTTATTGTCCCGAACTTATTAGTCAATTCTATTGCACCGTTTTCTTCAAAAATGATAGTGTGCGTACCATAACTTGGATGTCCGGACAACCAAATTTGAAAGCTCCTGGTCAGTTTTTTGCTCATGCCTTGGGATATGATTGGAGAACATCTATGGAGACTATGGCTTCCAAATTCACTCCTCCAACGAGTATGACAAGGCTGTGCTTGATGATTGCTATCCCCCAGAGTATGGCGAGGTCAATTCTCCTTTTATCACTGACATGTATCCATTCTATAACATGCTTGGTAAGATCTTCCGTGAGAACATTATGAACAAGGCTGGTGATGTTTCTGCTGTTCGTGGGTATATGTTAACCTATGCATTTCACCAAGCCTAGCCGTCAGCGGAAGATTGATGTGATGGATTTCATATCCGTGAGATTGAGGCTGGGGTTAGTGCAAGCGGACTCCCGCATATGCACCTCTCATTCAGAAGTTCATCAACCATGTGGCTGTGAGACTATTATGCTTTGCCGTGAGATAGTGAAGCCAGATTTGTTGCTCCTGTGTTCACAAGGGTCCTGAGATTCCTGAGTTTGCCAAGGGCAAAGGCTCTTTGGTTGGTGCTCGTGCCTCCAGCTCCCGTGCTCCCGTTCCTCCTTCCGCTCCCGCTCCGGGGAGGAAGGGAGGTAGTGCGATCTCCAAGTTCTTTCAGGCGATGTTTGCAACTGCCGGATGCCCGTCCTACAGCCACGACGCTCGCGTTAGCCAAGATGCCATCGCATTCAGAAGGCGGATAGGCGGCAGCTGGTTTGCTTTCTGAGGAGGATGATCCGTCTTTGGCCCCCACGGCGTTTCTGGACATTCCTATGCCATCCGTGACAATGATGACTTCCTATTTGGAGCTGCTTATGATGAGAGGACGAGGAGGATGAGTAGTGGGTTGCGTATTAGCTTCGCTCGTTTTCCCTTTTTGGCGTCTTGATGCCAAAGGGGGAGAATGAGTTCTATTAGGTGCTCCGGGTTTTGCATGGGCTAG